>JAUPFV010000003.1:6600053-6932553 GCA_036936605.1 Limnanthes douglasii subsp. nivea | reverse complement strand
TTCTTTAATAGTTTAATGTTTTCATAGTTGCAAAGGCTAAAAAACAATAAATAACAAATTTTATTTAAAAGTTGCTAGACTTACCCGCGAAACTACAATTTTTTAAAAATCTAAATTATGCTAGTTTATTTTTCTTCAAGGTATTCGTGAAAGTACCAACATTAAATGTGATGGAAGTGTTTATGAACTCAAAATATAATAATATGCTACATAATATAAATAAGTCTTAAATGCTACATCCCAGATCTATCAGTACAGAGCCATTTCTCATCGAAGTTGACGGATTCTACTTCATTAAGTGTCTTGTCATTCAGGAAGTCATACCTGAATAACATTTGATGCATGATACATAAGGTACTTGGCTTATGAAAAAGAGATAATTTCAGATTTGAAAAGTTAAAATATTTATGTTCTTACTCAATCAATGAGATATGATGTGATGAGTGAAGACTCTACACCGTCTTACATAAAGGTCAACTAGATCTCTTACCACCTATAAGAGAAAATAAAAGATAAAAATTAAGTAATATTAATATTTAGATAAAATAGAGATGTAAAACTTATAACCTCACCTTTAATGAGACACCATCAGTTATATGTATTGAATTCTGAGGTAGAACTTTATTGGGATCCAATTCATAATCCTTGTAGAAGGTCGCTGTTGGAAATTTCCTCATGTTGTCCCATATGTATTTATACAACATCACCTAAAATATGTTAAAGGAAAACATTTTTATTATTATATCAAAAATATTTTTGTTAAAAAAATGTATTAAGTAAATTACTTACCGATAATTTCGTCTTACATGTACTTCGGGAGAACGATATCCATAAGTTGTTTTATATTCCATTATCATTGGAATTGGATCTCCATTTCCGGGTATATCTTTCATTTTAACTTCGCCAATTCTACCCGTAATTCAAATGCCATCAATAAACCCTACACTGATAGTATAACCACGGATAAATGAGACACAAAACATAATAGATTATTTTATTTATACTTTACAAAGTGACAATAGCATTTGATATAGAGAAACTAATAGCTACCATAGCTATCTCTATATGTCTCCCTATTAAATTTTGAGCATTAGATATATATATATATATATATTGAAAATATCACGTATACCACAGATTGATTACAAATAAAATACCAAAGCAGAAAACTGTGCCAACCAATCCAAAGAGAATTACTCCTAATAGGCTACTAGTTCCAAAGAGAATTAATGTACTTACTACCGTCTTTCTCTTCTCTCAGTTTTTAACAGACAGAAATAAAGTGAAATTACGTAAACAAAACCCTAGGAGTTTAGCTAAAAATGGGTATAGTTTCACTTCTCTCTATATCTCTAAAAACTTTACCGTATATCTAATAACATATAAGTCTAAGCAACCACAGACTTATTTTCATCGGACTTATTTTCATCGACCATCAAAGGCACCAGCAAGTGGCATAAAACAGAACCATTTAAATTATAATAAGAGAAGAAAGATGCAAACTGTATCTTAAATATATAATCCGAAACTATTAAACTTTAACCTACTTTAAATATGCTTTTATTTTGTTTTTGAAAAGAAAACTTACACAAGCAGCTCCTTTATTGATTTTAATTTCATCAACTGATCGGTACCCATTATGAAGCGGCGAATGAAATCGAGAATGGTTGGAAGGCTGTGAGGATTGTTAGAACTTTCAACAGCTTTTGGTATCTTCTTCATACTAGGCCATACCTGTACGCAAATTCAATCCAGTATACCGTTAAACAATTATTATCAAACAACAATAATATCAAATAAACAATAATACAAATATTTGACTACCTTATTTTCTCTTTTCAGATGTTGAATGTGTCCACGTCTCATCGCTTCACTTGGTTCTTTTTTGCCCAAAAGAAGGCCATACTCCACTTTTTTTGGACACCATTCCTAAATCAATAATTAAAATATAATTGAAAAAAAAATTAAAAACGTCAATATAAGATTTCATTTTCCAATAATATGTAAGAAAAACTAAGAAATTGGAAAAAAAATTATTACCCAATTTCTCAAGTCAATAACAGTCAACTTTCTGATATCCTTATGTCTCTTTGAAATATTCATCTTCGATTCCTCGTGATTTCTGGATACGCTTTAGGATAACTCGTGAATCCATCTATGCGAAGATTGTCTAGTATTGCAATTCACAAGTGGAACATGCAAAAATTTGGCTACACAAAAAGTTTACCGACCATCTTAGTATCTGTGAAGAACTATTTTACTGAACACTCAAAGATACGATGATAATCTTTTTTCTATACTTTTAATAAAAATTGTAATGTAAATTTAATATAAAAACATATCTAGGCTAACATAACCCAACTTAAAAAAACAAGAAAATCGATGAACACGACAACATGATGATCGTGATTGTATCCAGATGCAGTTCTAGCGTTGGTTATGGAGTGCTTTTGTAGCGAGAGATTGTTTTATGCAGGAGGAAGAAAATGAGTGTTAGGACTTGATTCAAAGGTCACTCCACGCTCAATCTGGTTCATTAGATGAAAAACGGTTACTCATCGGATGGCTACAGGTATGTATATGTGTAGGTGCTAGATATCTCTTTGAAATTTAATGGATTTGGTAGGAAGTGATAGTGTGATACTGTCACAGTGTCGCTTACAATGGATGACGAACATTTCTGTGGAGATGACGTGTGTAAATGGTGATATTTTGCTTTAAAATAGTATGTCGAAGAAATTTAAGAAGATGGTTTTATATACTATTATTAAACGCTGTAATTGGTATAATTATTGATTAAAATTCGTCATTGGATAATCAAGAAAAAAAATCAGATAATGGCCCTAGTGCAGGGGCGTTTTATGCATATGAGATTCGTACATATTTACCTTTGAAAATATGCAACTAATATATCAAAAAAATTTAAAATTATGTAGAAGAAATCTTAATTTGGACTTCAGAAACAATTTCTATACTATAGTTATCTTTTAAATAATTATTAGAGACATGATTATTTGTAACAAAACCGTTATTTTTTTAGTTATAATTGATTAATAAAACTTCTGGTTTATAAAACTTGGTCGGCCACCGCTGAGTTAATTACTTAATTTGGGGTCCTAGTTAACCTTACACGAAATATCTTCAAGAACAAAATAAGACATACTAATTTATCTTCAAGAACAAAATAAGACATACTAATTTATTTCCAAAATTGTCAGAACTCAAAAAGAAGAAAAATATTAATCAAATACAGCTCATGTGGACATTATAATCAAAATATTTTTTTTATGAATACTAACCTGTGGACATTATAATCAAAATACTTTTTTTTTATGAATACTAACCTGTCACTTTCGGATTCCTAAACGTATATAGAATAGACTTCATCATGGTTTTTTTAAGAACACTAATCTAAAACAAAATAACGAACCCTTTTATTTGATGGATTATTTATAGGAGTTATATTAAATTTAATTTCCTAAAACTTAGTTTTCTAAAATTTAATACCTAAAAATAAAACACATCTTATTAGAATAATAAATATTATGGTAATTTCTAGTTTCTTGTTAGAAATATATAATTATAGATTTTCCCAACATATGTATTTAATATTAAATGTACACGTTCTCCATAAATATTATTAAGTAAGTTCTATTCACGTAATTTACTCTCGTATTATATATGAACCACTTTCTATATATTTATTTTATTAATAATTTCTGTTCCGGTTCCACTTAGAGATCAATCGAGTAAAAGTCCTAAATTACCATGGTTAATCTATGAATCATACATTTTTTATTAGTAAATGTCTAAATTATATTATCTAAAATTTGTTTAATATTTTGTTTTTTTATATGGTCTTGAATTTTTTTTGAACTCTTTAAAGATTAAGGGTGTTGCAACCTCTCAAATTCTCCTTTTTAATTACAAGAAATTCTCAAGTTACAAACTTTAAAGTTTCGAATTTTTTGTATAAACTTTGAAGAAGATTTTTTTTTAAATAATTTAAAAGACAAAAATTTAGAAAATTTAGAGTTTAAACCATTAAAATTTTGAATCTTTCTATTTAAAATAGTTTTTCTAGTGTTTCAAAAATCAAATGAATAATAACAAATATCATAAAATACGATACAAGTTTTGGTGCCTTTTCTCTTATATTTAAAAAAAACATGATTATGTACAATCTTGTAGCCTATGTATATAAGAACAAAATAAGACATACTAATTTATCTTCAAGAACAAAATAAGACATACTAATTTATTTCCAAAATTGTCAGAACTCAAAAAAAGAAAAATATTAATCAAATACAGTTACATAGCTCATGTGGACATTATAATCAAAATATTTTTTTCTATGAATACTAACCTGTGGACATTATAATCAAAATACTTTTTTTTATGAATACTAACCTGTCACTTTCGGATTCCTAAACGTGTATATAGAATAGACTTCATCATGGTTTTTTTAAGAACACTAATCTAAAACAAAATAACGAACCCTTTTATTTGATGGATTATTTATAGGAGTTATATTAAATTTAATTTCCTAAAACTTAGTTTCCTAAAATTTAATACCTAAAAATAAAACACATCTTATTAGAATAATAAATATTATGGTAATTTCTAGTTTCTTGTTAGAAAAATATAATTATAGATTTTCCCAACATATGTATTTAATATTAAATGTACACGTTCTCCATAAATATTATTAAGTAAGTTCTATTCACGTAATTTACTCTCCTATTATATATGAACCACTTTCTATATATTTATTTTATTAATAATTTCTGTTCTGGTTCCACTTAGAGATCAATCGAGTAAAAGTCCTAAATTACCATGGTTAATCTATGAATCATACATTTTTTATTAGTAAATGTCTAAATTATATTATCTAAAATTTGTTTAATATTTAGTTTTTTTATATGGTCTTGAATTTTTTTTTTGAACTCTTTAAAGATTAAGGGTGTTGCAGCCTCTCAAATTCTCCTTTTTAATTACAAGAAATTCTCAAGTTACAAACTTTAAAGTTTCGAATTTTTTGTATAAAATTTGAAGAAGATTTTTTTTTAAATAATTTAAAAGACAAAAATTTAGAAAATTTAGAGTTTAAACCATTAAAATTTTGAATCTTTCTATTTAAAATAGTTTTTCTAGTGTTTCAAAAATCAAATGAATAATAACAAATATCATAAAATACGATACAAGTTTTGGTGCCTTTTCTCTTATATTTAAAAAAACATGATTATGTACAATCTTGTAGCCTATGTATATAAGAACACCGATTTCACACATTGTTATGTCAATTATAAACCACAAACCAAACAAAATTCATTTACCATTTGCGATCAAAGTCGATTCTGAATTAATGAATATACGTGTTTGCTAGTGTCTTATAATTTGAATGGTAAAAAAACAAACTAACAATAAATTTATTTAACAAAAACCAGGAATATATGGCTTTCACACTAACATGATTGAAACCACCAAGCATATATCAAACCAATATGGAGATGGCTAAAATATCATCCTAACCGGATTGGATTTTGTTTTGTATTTAAAATTAGTTCTTGTAGTGCTAAATATTTTAATCTTAGGAAATTTAAATTGTCATGATATTTTAGTATAAAATTTGTTATAATATATATAATTTAAAAAACAATTCGGATAAGGAAATAAAATTTGGGTTGGTGAAAAAAGTTATTTGTTTTTATTGAGACACAACCCAAAATTATTTTTTATTGCGATAAAATTAGTTGTCACAAAAAAACAAATAATTGCAAAATTGTACCGTCTAGGGCTATATGCTAACACTCAATGATGAGGAAGCTGATATCGATTTCATACTAACCGAAAGGTTTTAATATGGTTTTAGTACTCTACACAAACTAGGCACGCAAAAGAAACCTCAAAACACAATATGGGTGTGTTAGAGATATAAGACTTAGGCCTATTAGCCTATATAGTTTATCTATAAGAAATAGCTTTATACTCTATGTAAGACACACTTTCTAATAAATAGACTCTTTTTTTGGGTAAATGATCATATTATCTACATATATGGATAAAATAATTCTTCCTGCACTCATACATCTGATAAACAAGGCTGAATCATGATTACTAGCAAGAAAACCAAGTGAAGTAATAATCGTAGAGAATTTTTCAAACCAAACCGTAGAAAAACTACACACAATTCGACAAACAATGTTGAAATCAATATAATAAAAAAAATACCACGCTTGTGCATTTCAGTTGATATAAGTGTTCATAGACTTTTAGTTTCTAATAATTTCAAAAATTTCTCAGCAATCATAATCAGACAACGAAAAATGTTACCAGTTATTGTCGAGATGATGAATTGAACGCAGCAGGAGGAGAGTTATTGAACTTCGGTTTGTCTTGGTACTATTTTACTGAGAGTTCATGTTTTTTCGACTTAGGGTTCGACGAGACGTTTCGTGATTTAGCGAAACCGATTTGTTCGAGTGAGATCGGAGAGATAAATCGGTTATGGATGGAGGTGGCAGGGTTTAGGGTTTTGGTGTTGAGTGGACTAATTGAAGTAACCAGCCTCCTAAGCTGCGACATCGTTGCCGTTTCGCGGTTTTACGAGTATTGATATGAATACAAATTACAATTACAAATTTAAATAGTTACGGTGCAATGAATGATAAGCCGGAAGAGATATTGATTGCCACGTGGATATTAAAACTCTGGACTTTTTGTTCAGCACATTTCTGGTTTGATTTTAACATTTATTTTTAATAAATTTGAAATAAATAAATAAACGAAAACGAAAACGAACCACGTAACTAATATGTAAAATGCTTACAAAGCTACATTTATAGAATTCGATAAAAATAAATAAAAATATAACAATATTAAATTCCGGCTAGTGGTTAGAATTAATTTTTTTGAAAAAACACTATTTTGATTGTTTGTTGACCTAAATATCGTCATAACCTCACCGGTCAACGGTTTCGGGGAACCTAAATCCGGATCCGAACCGGACCGATAAGAATCAGACCGAGAATTTAACGTGGATAAAACTGAACACAGATAAAGAACAAAAAAAACACATGATTTAACGTGGTTCGACAATTGTCTATGTTCACGGACACCACGAGAGAAAAGTGTTTCACTATGATAGAAAAGGGTTACAGATTTCAAACAGACAAAACTGTACTGCCAAACACAGTACACTGTCAAGGCATTAATGGACTCATTCACAACAAATATTCCCCTTGAGGCGAATATCATTCTCCACTATCAACAAATAAAATTTTCTTCTTCTGACTCACCAAATGCCATTAAGGCATCCACTCTATACTGCGAACACCAATCCAGTTTAGGAACTCCCTAAACTTTCGAACTGATATTTCCTTGGTCATTGTATCTTCTGGATTATCGTGTGTAGACACTTTATTCACATTAACAATTCTCTTTGATATTATATCACATAAAATGATACATGACATCTATGTGCTTTGTACGCTCGTGGTATATGTGGTTCCCTGTAAGGTGTATGGCGTTTTGACTGTCACAATACACTTTTGTAGTAGTCCTATCCAAGCCCAAATCTGCCACCAAACCTTGCAACTATATTGCCTCTTCAATTGCTTATGTTACCGCCATGTACTCTACATTTGTTGTAGACAAAACTACATCAGCTTGCAACTGTGCTTTCCAACTAATTGCACTCACGGCTAGAGTAAATACATATCATGTCAGATATCTCATTTTATCCATATCACATACAAAATAAGAATCAACAAAACCAGCCACTGATCCTGCAACATCATTCAGCGATCCATCAATATCGGTCTTGTTAAAAGTTAAACCAATGTTTGCCGTATTCTTAAAATACCAAAGTATCTATTTCACTTCCTGCCAGTGTTCTTTCTCAGGACATCCCATGTACCTGCTAACTACACTAACCGCATGTAAAATATAAGGATGTGTGCATACCATATCATACACGATACTACCAACTGCACTTAAATGGGGAACCTTCGATATTTGTTCCAACTCAGCATCGTCATTGGCCGCTCCTGTTGTAGACAACTTGAAATGAATAGCAAATAGGATGCTAACTTCCTTAGCATCAAACATGTTGAATCATTGTAACACTTTCTCAATATAACTTTGTTGAGACAAGTGTAATGATCCTACACTTCTTAAACTGATAATCTCCATACCAAGAATCATTTTTTATGTACCCAGATCCTTCATCTCAAATTCGGGACTAAGTTGTTTCTTTATCTGCACCATGTGTGCCATACTACAAGAAACAATAAGCATATCATCCACATAGAACAACAAGTAAAAATACAAATTATCTGACATCTTTTGATGATACACAAAACTATCATATGGACTCCTCGCGAACCTTTTTGACATCATGAATGTATCAAAACGTCTGTACCATTGCCTAGGTGACTGTTCCAAACCATAGGATGATTGTTTCAGTAGACAAACTTTGTCTTCCATATTACGTTCGATAAATCCCTCTAGTTGTCTCATGTAGATTCGCTTCTCTAATTCACTATGTAGAAACGCATTATTCACATCCAATTTCTCAAGTTCTAAATCTTGTAAAACTACTATGGCTAACAAAACTCAAATCGAACTATGCTTCACTAGTGGAGAAAACACATAATTACAGTTGATTTTTTTCCCTTGAAGTAAAACCTTTAGCGACCAGTCTTGCCTTGAATCGAGATGCATTAACCCTTGGATTACCTTTTTTTAAAACACGCATTTACTACCTACTACATGATATCCTTTAGTAAAGTCAACAAGCTTTCATGTTTGATTCTTATGAAGATATTCAATCTCTTCCCCCATGGCACCAATCCATCGATCTGCCTCTGAACTAGCTATAGCTTCCCTATAGTTACTAGGTTCCTGCATATCAACTTCTTTTGCAACTGATAGAGCATATACAACTCGATTCGTGTATTTTTTTGAAAGTCTAACATCTCTTCTTTCTCTGCCAATGTTATGCTATAAGGTTGTTGTTCTGGTTTGGGTGCATCATCATCACTATCATCCAGTGATGATGCTTTACCTCCTGATTCTGGATCTACCTCAAAACCACTTAAATTATTGGACCTCCTCGGAACTAAATCTACTTCAAGCTCCACCTGTTTACTCACAACCGATCCCGATTCGACAATTTCTCCTAATTTATTCTTACTATTTATCGAAGAAAATTCGTTAAAAGTCACGTCCCTACTGATGAGAAAACTTGGAGACTTTGGAGAGGTACACCATAACATATATCCCTTTACTCCAATAGTATATCATAGAAATATGCACCTCTTTGCCCACGTCTCAAGCTTACCATCTCTCAGATGAGCATACCAGTTAGACAACGGAACACCCTCAATTGTTCGTAATCAGCCGACGATCCAGACAAAATCTTAAAAGGAGTTTTACAATCAATATCCGTTGATATAGACCGATTCACCAAGTAACACGTTGTATTGATATATTACTCCTAGGAAATGCTCATTCTTGCTTTGAAGAATCATAAACAATTGGCTAGCTAATGAATCTATTATTAAAAAAAACACATTTTAATGGTGTTTGAGTGTTAATTCTGTGACAACATTAAAACCATCAATAATTTGTTTGTATATTGTAACTATGCCTGGCTCATTTGGTCACATTATGCTGCTATCTTTAAGGTCAGGATTAAAAGATAAATGACTATTGCACACATTATAAGAAAATGGTTCTGGTCTACTCAAAAGGAAGATCATGCTAGAACTATTCTTCCGGTTATTTTTTGGGTCATATGGCAATCCATGAATAAAAAAAAGTTCAATGGGCTCACCGGTTCAGCTAGTTCTTCTATTACATATATTAGATATATTATAACTAGTATTGATCATGCTAATATGTTAAAGAAAGAGCAATGATCCAAAGCTGAAAATAATGCAATGAAGTTGTGCTCCTATAATCATTGAAAGAACAAAAAGAAGCCTATGCACCTTACATTGTCTCCTCTTCTTCATGATATATTTAAGTTGAACACGGACAGGTCATGTTAACCTAATTGTGAGGCTAGTGATTGGGGTATCTTCAAAGATTGAAAATGTGAAATTATATATGGCTTTGTTAAATTATATGGCAAACTAACCCCTATTATGTCTGAGGTTAGAGCCTCTTAGATGATGTCTCCAAATTTGTAAGAACAAAAGCCTTAATATTATTGATATTGAAATTGACTTTCAAATATTAGTTAAGCTTCTCTCCTCATGTAAAACCCTTTGGACTCTTGAACCTCTTCTTAACTGTTGTAGGTGTCTAATTTCTTCATGAATGGTACCATAGTGGTTGGACTTTCTACAGACTTCGTCGTTGGTGTGGGTTCGAACCCTACCATCTACGAACACTTCAATAAATTTTTGGCCCCCAAGGGGGTAGCCGAGTTGGTTGAGTATGGCATTCTTATGACCAAAAGGTCATGAGTTCGAGTCCCTCTACATACGCTTTCTCGGCTGAGCCTGTCACCTTGTGTGGTTTACCTTCTGGCGTTGGTTTGCAGGCTATCGCGTCAGACTGAAGGTTTACCCTGTGCGCACTCATCGCACTCTGAGTAGCGGCTGTGATTCCCTCCGAATAATAATAATAATAATAATCTAATATTATGTACTTATTTTTATATGTGTATTTATTATTGAAGTTAAACTGAAAATGGTAAGTATTGAAATAATAAATTTCAAATTTTATTTGTTTTTCATTTGGTCTGACATATGTAATTTTTTTCATTTTTTTTCTAAAATATATTCCATTCTTTATAAGCAATTTTATTTTTTAGTTTTTGAGATGTCATATTCTAACTTTTAAGTTTTTACTCAATTACAATATACAATTTTAAAGTTCTTTCAAAGTTTGATCCACTACTTATAAATATCTTTGATAAACAAAAATACATATTCCGATTTACCCAAATGATTTGAAAGATATCATCCAAATTTGCAAAACAATATTACTTTCAATCAAATCTCTAAATCAAAATTAAAACATATGTATAATTCTGAAAATATGTATATGCATATTTATTAAAAATATACAATATGTTTTAGTTATACTATTTACATATATTGCTAAAATAAATAAAAAATCAAAAGATTAAAAAAATGATAAAATTTAAAAATTTAAAAATGTATATATTCTATTTACTGTTGAACCCATGCATTTGTTGATCTAAATATTGTATATTTACCAAAAACATTTAAATAGATTCGAAGGTATAGTGAAATATTTGAAGTTAGTAACGATGGATATTTAGTTAAATTCGTGATTGTTTTTTTACTCTGATGATTTCATTCATATAGTCATTTGAATTCAAAACGTTCAATGAATGTTTCTGGATTATGATAATTTCTTCCATATGGTATGATGTAGTTGCACGGGCCATGGCTATATGACCATTTGGATAAACAGAAACAGATTTTATTTGGGGTCCCGTTACCCGAATTAGGTCGTGTGACCACTCAAATCAAACGCGTCGAGAAGCCCAACGATTTTCGGAAGCATCACAGGGTCAAAGTCGGGTGATGAAGTTCAGGCCCAAGATTCTATCGTTTAACTTCGTTTTCATGTTTTTACGAATTTTCTGCATTTTCCTATTTTTGTTGGATTTTACTAAATTACTTAACCAGGTCCAATCGTTTTGAAATTGGGATGAACTTTATTTTATTGCATAAGGAATAAGCTGTAATTTTGGGCTAGAGTTTCGAGCACTTTTATAAAAAGATCTCAAACCCTAGTTTTGCGGCAGACTTTTTTGAATAAAATTTAATTTTCTTTAAAGGCTTTTTTACTCAGACCTAGGGTTAGAGCTGTTTATCTTTCTGTTTTTTTTGTCCCTCTTTCTTTGTATTTTCTGCCGCTTGTTCCATCTTGTAGCTTGGCGCTACCATAGTTATTTCGACTTTACAATTTTTGGTGAGAGTCTCTCGACTATTACGACTTTGATCAATTTAGTCCTTAAATTAAAAAAAAATCAAAACACTTAATTTCATCATCGGACATTTTGTCATAGTTGATAGACGCTAAATTGAAAATTTTATAGTAAAAAAACTATATAGAACAAATCGTCATAGTCGAAAAACTTTCACCCAACACTTTAAAATTAAAAGACTACACAAACGAAACCTCACGGTTAAAAGATCAATCACGCATTCAAACATAGAGATGAACTCACCATCGGAAATAAAAAAACACTCTTAATTGCAAAATTTAAAAGTATAATTCTCAATTTTTATCTACTATAAACCAAGAAATAGGTTGAGTATAATATAAGAAGAACAAATTTCAATATACATTTATAAAATTATAACTATAATATTAACGTAAACTAAAAACAAGATTGGTTGTTGGTTACAATCGTGTCTATTAATTTGTCATACATTTTAACTTAATATTATAATTTTATGTATATATTATTATTCTAAAATTTAATTTATGATTTAGTTTATAAATTATCATCATATAATTTGGATATTATAATTTTTACCTATTTTAATTTATTTTTTAATATAATTTACAATTTATAAAAATAAATTGTATTTATGTTTTCATATGATAGAATAGTTTGTTTACATATCAAACAAGTTTTTTTATATTAAAGTGTGTATAAATAATACATTTATAAAATATTATTTGGATAAAAACATTATTAATAATTTACATTTTATAATCATATTTTAAAGATTATGTCACATGAATTTTAGCACAAACAATCATAAACGTTTTTATACGTTAGTGTGAAAATATATACACTAGCGTGCGCTTTATGTATATACATAGTTATTCATATTCTTGGTTACTTAACCACACATTATAAAAATATAGTTTACTATGTTAATTATGATTTGGTGTAGATATTTATGTTATTAATTTATTAATTATGTCAAACACCTTATAAGAGCATTCATTCATACAAAATACAATAGTATCGGAATGCTAATCCCAAATTTAAAAAAAAACCATAGCCCATTAAACTAAAAGTCAAACCAGTAACATACAAACTATTCAGTGAAGAACACAATCAATTTCAGCCCTCATGGAACACAAAACATCTAAAACTTTATATATCTTAATAATGCTTTAATTTTTTATCAATATTTTAATGAAATCTTATTTAAGATGTACTATTTTGACCATTGTTATCATTTATAAAGTTTGAGAAGTTTATAATTTCATGAAAAAAGTAAAGTAAATAATAAGATGATTCCAAAAGTAATCCCTAAACTTTTAAGAAGTTTTTCAAAAAAATAATAAGATCGATATAATATTAAAAATAGTCATCAACAATTGAGGGAAGTTTAGTAAAAAAAACAACAAAAATAAGTTTGTGATAGTTTTAAAAATTAGTCTTCAATTTTTTAGGGAGTTTATATACCTTTAAAAACAAACAAATAGACAAGTCTTGAATAATTCAAAAAAATAATCTTTAACCCCACATAGAGTCCAAGTATCTTATATCAAGACAAAATAAAAACATACGTGAGATGATTTCGAAAAGAGTCCTACCATATTTCAAGCAATCATGAACCCTTCAAATAAACAACAAACAAATTTTGGATAACCCAAAAGGTGTAGCCGAGTTGGTAGAGTAAGGCATGCTTGTGACTAAAGGTCATGAGTTCAAGTCCATCTACAAACGTTTTCTTGGGTTTACCTTATGGGGTTAGTTTGCAGGCTATTGCGTTATATCATCAATTATAACAACATAGTACTATACAATATTCTAAAATATCTTATGAGAACATAGTACTATACAATATTCTAAAATATCTTATGAGTAATGACCTCATTCAATCATTTGTGTATTTTCAACATTAAATGTATCTTCTAAAATATCTTATGAGTAATGACCTCATTCAGATGTTTATGCATTTGTTCTCATCTGGTTAGTGCACTATTCAAAAAATTATTTGCTATTTTACTCAATTTCCCAACGTCGTTATTATGCATGCAATTCGACAACATAATCCTTTTGTATACTATAGGACGAATAAATAATTGTAACTTAAGCAAATTTTATATTCCAAACATAAGATCTGAACCTAGTAAGAAATACAAACTTCTTATAAGTGTTCGCCAAGTCATCATGCAGTTGAGCCACCAGTAATAGCTTAACACAAATCTCAACTCCTAGTTGTATCTCAATCTTAGTTATGGCTTTAAGATTGGCTTCAACTTCTTCTCAATATTTACTATAGTTTAAAGCTCGACCTTCAATTTCTCCCCAACTTCAATTTTAGTATGGAGCTCGACTTTTAATTTATCATAAGCATTAACTTTTTCTTTAGCTCTATAGCGTCTCCAAAGGGTTCTGTAGTAACGACCATACTAGTCGAAAGTTAGCAATATAAGAAGATAGATTCTCATAATCTTGACACAATATCTTGAAGACATTAAAAAATTATGAGAAAAAATTCAAACAAATCAAACAACAATAAGTACACAACATACAAAATAGAAAAAGTAATCAGTAATAAAATCTACTTTCACTTTCCAATTTATTTATCTCTTAATCCATTATGTTCATAGTTTTCTTTTACTGGCCGAAGCAACAAACTGGATAACTAATAAATGTAGTAAAGAGAAAATAGAAACTTTAGACATAAAAAAATCTAAATAAAGAAACATTAACACATGTTTGATTATAAATGATATCAACACGTATTGCATCAATTGTTACTACAAGTGTAACAAAAAATAATGATATATTTTTAAGCTATATTTGGTAATCAAAGACGGCTATAGAAATTCCAGCAACATAAACTTCGAGAGTTATATTAGCATGCAATTTTGAAGTTATATCATCATGAAGTTTGAGAATTCCACTAGTGGTATCAATATGTGCACACCACCGGGAAGTACAATACTTTTTTTAAGTCAATTATAAACTTATGAATTCAACACTAAACCACATGCAGACATTGATTCTTGACATTTAGAACTTTAAATACCATTTTTATTGTGCTTCATCCTCAATATTTCTAAAAATAAATAGAGATGTTTTAAAACTCACTATAAAGGTTATTTTTCCCTCATACCATGAAAATCCAACTTTGGGGACACATCAAACATCAAGCGTTATCTTTTTCCAACACAAACACGAACCTCATTTACACTATGAGAACCATATTTAATATCACAACCTTTCAGTGTTACCCGTAGTAAAATTTATTTTCTTAGAGTAACAAACATGACACCATCAACTTTATTAATGGTTATATGTCGATAGTAAGGTTTGATACCTTATTTTCAAAATTATAATGTGGTTTGATACCTTATTTTCAAAATTATAATGTAGTTTCGGCTCACAACTATTTACCTTTACAATTATAACATTTGAACTAAGAGTTTCAATAACCACACCTTGAGCATATGATAAAATTTTAACCAAAGTTTCATATCAAACTCTAGTGTAAACTCGGGCCAGCTTTGGTGTGGATAAAAGTAGCCTGAGGGTAGGCTGGTAATTTTAAGTGGAGTTTTAAGGCGGCGTAAGGGTGTTTCACGGTGGTGTGGTGGTGTTTCAAGATATTTCAGGGTGTTTCAAGGTGTTTTAAGGGTGGTGAGAGAATTGAGCAGCCTGGCAGCAGTTAATTTTTCTTACCCATAGTTAATGCTGGTGGTTGGGTATTTATAGTGTGTAATTTGGGCCCTTATGGGCTTTCGGGTCAAGTTTCATGGACCCGGGTCATGTTTAAAGACCCATGAAGTTTAAGCAAATGCACAGGTAGCTTAGTCAGATAGTGATTAGGTTTAAAAGTACTTTAGTCATAGTTCGAATCGTCTTATGTTTGCTGTGTCCAAAATCACCTGTCCGGATCAAACAGTCCTGTTCGGATTATAGTCTTGGAGTCTGTCCGATTTTCGGGGAGTTTTACTTTGGACTACCCTTCCGGGGAGCTCTTCGAATTCGGACTCATCAGGAGCCCATTTTTTAGGTATTTGAACAAGTGTCCTTGTTAAAGAACTGAAAAACAGTTCGATTTCGGAAGTGGTCCTCTGATTCGAAGAAAGTTGAGACAGGCCCGGACAGGCCAACCGTTACGAATTCCAAACGGTTCTTTGTCAGGAGTAGTGGGACACGTGTCACCCTCCGGTTGGCCACTCCAGCCGTTTTTCTACCTCGAAAATTACACCACTTTATTGAATAGGTAACTTCTTTAAATGGTTTTGATGACGTCAGCGCCGTCTTTTAATCATTGCTCAACTTTTCGGATTCTCCTAGGAATCAAACCCCTTTTTTTACCTTTACTATAAATACTATTCATCTTTCACAGTATCATTTTCACTTTGCCATTTTACTCAAAACTTCATCTTTCTAAAACCTTGAGATTTCCTTAATCGTTTTATGTTCACAGCAAGAACAGCTTTAATCAAGGGTGGCTGGCTCAATCTTTCAGAATTAGAGAGAGCTCAAAGGGTTGAAAAAGAGAAACGGATAGCAGCAGGGCTACCAGCATCGCCAGTTGAGAGACCAGCCACTTCAATCGAAGAATCTGATAGGGGTTCGTCTTCTTCAAAAGGTACAAAACCCAGAAAACTCTTCCACTCAACACTCTCCCCCATAGTTTCTGGCTCATCAGTCCAAGAGTCAATTCCCACCGTCGAACCGGAGGTTGTTGTTACAAGTGTTAGGAATAAAACTACCTTTATAGCTATGGGGTCCGACTCTGATCATTCCCCAGAGAAACTGATCATGAAAAGACCAAGTCGACTGGTTAAGGGACTCTCCTCGAAAAACACCAGTGAGTCTGGGTCCGGAACAACTGTTAGGACCCTCCGGGAGAGGCCGGTCGGTCCGGAGGCCAGCAGTCCATTACCTTCAAAGGAAACCTCGACCTCAGAGACTCAAGCTGAGGTGAAAATTCAAAAACATACAACGAGTCGCCAGTCCGGAGGATCAGCTGTACCAAGCTTCATCCCTCCCCGGGTTGTTTCTGCCAAGGGGGCTGCTTCTATCCACTTCGAAAAGTAATCAATGGCCACGATTATGGTTTTGCGTCCTCCGGACGCCATAGGGAGAGGCCCAACTAAATCTAATCCCCATCGAGCAAAAGGGATAGGCTCAGAAATTGATTCCATAGGAATGGCTGGTACATGAATTTCATTGCTGTACCTCTGGCATGGGTCACACCTTCTTACCAGTTCCTTGGCATCTTTCATTATTGAAGGCCAATAATATCCGGAGAGAAGCACTCTTCTTGTTAATGCTCTAAATCCACAATGGGCTGATCCCTCACCATCATGCAATTCGGAGAGAACCATTTGTGACTCATTATCTCCTAAACAGCGTAGGAGAGGTTTACTATAGGATTTCTTGTACAAGATCTCTCTAATCATGATGAAACCACGAGCCTTGTGCTTTAACGTTCTGGCTTGTGATTTTTCCAAAGGCACAATACCATCAGACAGATATTGTATAAGTGGAGACCTCCAATCTTGAGGTTTATTTGCTTGTATTTCAAAAACTTCCTCTTTCTCCCCTTCATCAAGTTGAATAGAAGGACTTTCAAGCACATGGATCCACGGATAGGACTCCGTATATGATATTGTTGCCAATGAGTCTGCCAATTCATTCTCTGCCCGGGGAATATGCTCATAGACAACAGCTTTAAACTTCATTGCCTCATTTTTCAAAAGAAGCAAATACTTGATTAACTGCTCTTTTCTAGCCTCTGATAGGCCCAAAGCATGGTGGACAAGCAATTGGGAGTCGCTTAGTAGCTTGACCCTTTTTGCTCCACAAATATAAGCCAATTTTAATCCAGCTATAGCTGCTTCGTATTCGGACTCGTTATTGGACGCCCTAAAAGCAAAACAAATAGCTTGAAACATGTTGTCCCCATAAGGAGAGGTTAGACATATTCCTGCCCCAGATCCTATGGCACTGGATCCCCCATCTGTTCGGACAATCCATACTTTTTTGTCTTTTGAATCAGCAAGTTGTTCTGAGTCCCTATCAGAATGGAATTCGACCAGAAAATCAGCCACAGCCTGAGCTTTTACTGCTGTTCGAGGAGCAAAGTCTATGTCGAAGTCCCCCAACTCTACTGACCACTTTGTCATTCTGCTCGAAATATCCGCTTTCTGAAGGACATTTTTTTAAAGGGAAAGATGTCCGGACTACGATAGGATGAGCCTGAAAATAAGGCCTCATCTTTCTTGCAGCTATCACCAAGGCTAACACTAATTTTTCAAGTTTTAAGTAGCGCCGTTCAGCATCAATCAGGCTTTTGCTAATGTAGTATACGGGGCGAGGATACCCATCAACCTCTCTAACCAACACAGCACTGATGGCACAACTTGAAACAGCCAGGTACACAAATAGAGTCTCCCCATTGATTGGTTTGAATAAGGTCTTCGGAGAGGACAGATGCTTCTTAATTTCATTGAACGCCTTATCACACTGTGGTGTCCACTCAAACCCCTTTGCACCTTTCAGAGTTTGAAAGAAAGGAGCACATCTGTCCGAAGACCTAGAGATAAACCTGTTCAAAGCTGCTAACCTCCCCGTTAACCGCTGCACTTCTTTAACATTTCGAGGAGGCTCCATTTGAAACAAAGCATTGAGCTGGTCCGGGTCGGGCTGGATTCCATGCTCACTTATAATGTACCCTAAGAACTTCCCGGACTGCACTCCAAACACACATTTTTCAGGATTTAGCTTTAAATTCACCTTGGCCAGGTTGGTAAAAGTCTCCTGGAGGTCGGACAAGTGTAGCTGCTCATCCACACTTTTCACCATCATATCGTCAATGTAAACCTCTATATTTCTTCCAATTTGATCAGCAAAGGTTTTATTGACTAACCTTTGATAAGTAGCCCCAGCATTCTTCAAACCAAAAGGCATCACCTTGTAGCAGTGTAATCCTCTATCAGTAACAAAAGTGGTATGCTCTTGATCTCTTGGATCCACCTGGATCTGATTATATCCGGAGAAAGCATCCATGAAGGAGAGTAGCTTGTTCCCAGAAGTAGAATCTACCAGCTGATTTATCCGGGGGACCGGATACAAGTCTTTTGGGCAAGCTCGATTGAGATCCGTGAAGTCTATGCACATTCGCCATTTACCGTTTTTCTTTTTTACCAAGACTGGATTGGCAGTCCACAAAGGATACTGAGCTTCTTTAATGTGCCCCATCTTTGTGAGTCTGTCAACCTCTTGTACAATGACATCAGCCTTTTCTTTTGAGAAAGCTCTCCTTTTTTACACCACTGGTGCTACGTCTCTCCGGACAGATAAGTGATGAGAAATCACTTCTGACGGCACTCCAGTAACATCAGCATTGCACCAGGCAAAAACATGCTGATGGTCTTTTAAGAATTTTAACATTTCTTCTTTCAATACTTGTGGCATTTTGGACCCTATCTTGACAGATTTCCCTTCTTCTAAGCAATGTGTCTCAACCTCCTCAACTGGGATCAACACTCCGGGGGTCTCCCTGGGGTCATCAATTTCACCCTCACCCCCAGAAAGGCCCTCAAACTGCTATTGGTCATTCATACGGACTGCCCCCAGCGTTCGTGGAGCCAAGGCAGTGGCATAGCATTCTCTTGCAACTTTTTGACTGCTCCGGACAACCCCAACCTGCCCCTGAACAGCATATTTTAGACACTGATGAACTGTTGAAGCCACTGCATGCATCCTAGAGAGCCAAGATCTCCCTAGAATAACATTGTAACAAGTGGGACAGTCCACCACAATGAAAAGTATTCTGACTGTTTTCTTGAAAGGGCCTCTGCCCAACAATACTTCTTCTTCGAACTCACCAATTACATCAGCTGAACTGCCCGTGAAACCTACAATCGATCGGTCTGACTTTTGAATCACAGCTGGATTTTTCATTTTCTTGTAAGTATCTAGGAAAAGGATATTGGCAGAGCTCCCAATATCTACCAGGATTCGCCTTATCTCATTGCCCCCTATCGATGCTCCTATGACAACAGCATCTTCATGAGGACCAGCAATGTCTCTCAAATCATCCCCATCAAAGACAATGAATGGAAATAGATTTGACGATTGATAAGAGGTCATGCCCCCTTCTAGTTGGGTTGCCAAATTATGAACATGCCTTTTTCTTGATGAAGTGGTAGGAGCCGTTACGGTGTCCCCTCCGAAAATTGTCAAGGACTCAAAGAATTTAATGAGCCCGGAGACCGACCTGGAACGTTCCTCTATTGCACCCACTCTGTTCCTTGTTGGATCAGGATCCAAGTATTCTGATTCCACATCAAACCTTTCAACAATTACCATGGCCCCTTCTGGGGCAGCATTAACCGGACTAGCCCGGTGAGTGTTATCAGGCCTGTTGTCTCCTCTTCTTTTGACATACGCACCCAACTTCCCTCTTTCAATCAGGTTCTGAACCTCTTGCTTCAAGGCTATACAATCATCAGTAGTATGGCCAATATCATTGTGATATTGACAAAAAGAACTGTTTCGATGTTCTCTGGGAGACTGCAAGGTTGCCGGTCTCCTGTAGTGTACTTCATCTTTAGTTTTCTCGAAAATGGTTGCCACACTCTCTTTGAGCTCTGCAAACCACTCCGGTTGGACCCACGGCCCCCTTTTGTTTCTAGACTGTTGACTTTGTGCAGGAGCAGCTGGTTGAGACTGAGTTTTTCCTCTTCCATGCCCCTGTCCGGTTTCTCTAGCTTTGTTGCCGGACTGGTTTGGATTGGGAGTTGGTGTTACCGGGGTGGATCTCACCTGCCTGTGCACCCTGGTCTTTTTTGTTTCATCAACATTTATTTGCTTGCCGACTTGATTTAGCAATCCACCCCAGGTCATGGCTTTCTTCCTTGTTACTGAATCGGCCAGGTTGCCCGGGTTCAAACCCTGTCTCAGGGATGCTATTGCCACTTGTTCAAAACAATCAGCCAGCCCGTTCTTTGTATTCACAAAACGACTTATGTATTCTTTCAATGATTCATTTGGCTCTTGGGCACAATGGATTATGGTATCTCCATTGCCCTTGAGCTCCTTACTTCCCACAAACTGCCTTCGAAAGGCCACCCAGAAGGTGTCAAAGTCTCTGATACAACCCTGGGGAAGGCTGTTGTACCACTTCAGAGCACTCCCCGTAAAGGATTGGGAGAATGCCCTGCAGAGTAGTTTATCATCATCATCAAAGTTCATCATGAAGTTCTTGAATTGCTCCAGATGATTGTCCGGATCAGTACTGCCGTCGTACTTCTCCATCTTTGTGCTGTCAAACCTCTTGGGGAGGTTCCCGGATAGGATTTTAGAAGACAGTGGAGACTGCCTCCAATTCCTTCCACGACTGAACACGGTATCCTCATTAGGTGTTGCAAAGATACCTGGCTCATCATGGAAAGCAAATGGATCCATCAGCAACCGGTCTATATGCCTCCGGCTGTGAGATGATCCTTTCTCAATGTGTCTTTTCATTCTTCCATGGTGGTCTCTTTTTCTGGAATACTTTTTAACTTGCTTTTGTTTTTTCCTGGTTCGCCCTTCGTCACTGCTGGAGGACAAGGACTTTTCATTCCCCTCACTGTCCGAAGATCTGTCCGAAGATTCTGAACTTGAGTCAGAACTCTCCACAGGCTTGGACCGGTGAGACTTTTTAGAACTAGCATGTGTCTTTTTAGTGCTCACATGAGTCTTCGAAGCCTCATGCTCTCGAGGGTTATCAGAGCGATGAGCAACCGATGCTTTGGACTTCTCCTTCATGCCCATCTTGGCCTTCTCAGCCCTCAGAGCTTCTATTTCAACCCTCAACCTGTCACGCTCTTGGACAGTATATTCATCGTTCTCTTCCACCACTTCGAGCAAAGCTGGTGGAAGCTCTGGATTATCCGGATTCATTCGGACAGAATTCTTTTACTTGGTTTTGAATGTTTGATTCAGGCACCGTCGCCTCCCACTGTGGTCGCCAATTTGGTGTGGATAAAAGTAGCCTGAGGGTAGGCTGGTAATTTTAAGTGGAGTTTTAAGGCGGCGTAAGGGTGTTTCACGGTGGTGTGGTGGTGTTTCAAGATATTTCAGGGTGTTTCAAGGTGTTTTAAGGGTGGTGAGAGAATTGAGCAGCCTGGCAGCAGTTAATTTTTCTTACCCATAGTTAATGCTGGTGGTTGGGTATTTATAGTGTGTAATTTGGGCCCTTATGGGCTTTCGGGTCAAGTTTCATGGACCCGGGTCATGTTTAAAGACCCATGAAGTTTAAGCAAATGCATAGGTAGCTTAGTCAGATAGTGATTAGGTTTAAAAGTACTTTAGTCATAGTTCGAATCGTCTTATGTTTGCTGTGTCCAAAATCACCTGTCCGGATCAAACAGTCCTGTTCGGATTATAGTCTTGGAGTCTGTCCGATTTTCGGGGAGTTTTACTTTGGACTACCCTTCCGGGGAGCTCTTCGAATTCGGACTCATCAAGCTTGTCTTAATTAAACATAACTTCAACAATCTTAACAGTATTTAATTTATAGATTTATATGACCTCTCAACAAATGAAGAGATTATCCATATCAAATATCAATAAATCCATATTCATTATGATGTAGCTCACTATTTAAATTCAATTATTTTAATGTTTTATATTTTTATTTTATTTTATATTTTTACATTTTTATTTTATTTTACTTTAAGAGTATATCTTAATATACATTTTTATATTTTTATTTTATTTTACTTTAAAATATATTTTAATAAGTCTGATTATTACATTTGTTTCACACGATTCTTATTTAAGACTGCTTTCAAATTTTTACGATTTAAGGTCTTGAGAAATAACACCTACTCTACTAGAAGAGTTTAAATTGGATAATAATCTCGATAAAGTTATTTATTGAAAATATTTTGAAACTTTATCGAAAATATTTTGAATTTTTTTTTATCGATTATGGATATTGAGCAATCGAAAAAAAAATACAAATTTGTCTCAATGTATGCTTTATATGATTATAATAATAAAAGAATAACTATGGTTAAGAATAAAAATTGCTTTATATGATTATAATAATAAAAGAATAACTATGGTTAAGAATAAAAATTAAAACAACAAACAGTAGGAATCATTCTTAAAATTTACTCAATTATTAATATTTTCCAAATCTAACAAAATTATAAATTTATTGTAATATAAAATGTTATTTTATATTATATTTGAATATAAATGATACAAGACTCTTTTACCATAAAAAAAACAAATTTATAACAATGATTTTGTAATCAAATATTATAAAAAGACATTATTTCAAATAAAAAATTACCCCATAACATAATATAAGTTTACCAGACAAGAAAAAAAAAGTTTATAAGGATTTTAAAATCTTTATACTTCTTTCTTCTTCTTCATGGATGGAAAGAATATAAGTCACATCCTAAACAAAATATAATACAATACAATTGTCCTCAAGGGTAGCCGAGTTGGTTGAGTATGACATTCTTATGACCAAAAGGTCAAATGGGACACAGAGATAGACTCTAAGAGTCTTTCGTGTTCCATCTTAAAACAATACAATTAATTTTAAAATTAAATTTTAATTTTAAAAAAAGTTAAAAAAAAAACTTTATCTATTCACTCACCTCACTTGTCTCGTTAATAAGGGACCTCACTTGTCTCGTTAATAAGGGACCGTTCAAAACTAATATCAGCCTGTTTTTTCAATTTGACTTTCTCAGTGTCAAAGGGGACACAGAGATAGACTCTAAGAGTCTTTCGTGTTCCATCTTAAAACAATACAATTAATTTTAAAATTAAATTTTAATTTTAAAAAAAGTTAAAAAGAAAACTTTATCTATTCACTCACCTCACTTGTCTCGTTAATAAGGGACCGTTCAAAACTAATATCAGCCTGTTTTTTCAATTTGACTTCCTCAGTGTCAAAGGGGACACAGAGATAGACTCTAAGAGTCTTTCGTGTTTCATCTTAAAAGCTCTGGCTTTATCTAATAACTCTTCTAAGTGTGCTATTATTATTTGAAGATGCTGCAATAAGAATAAATAAAAACAAACTTCTTACCCGGTAAGAAAAGCTTAGTTAATGTCTGAGAGAACGTTTCCACAATAACTATTAGACATTGTAAAACAAATCAACATTTGATACCAAACAAGATGATTATCCAAATTTGGTACAAAGCATCGATACTATAATACCCTCTTTATAATATTATCTAACTTGTAACAAAAAATAATTTTTTTATCTAAAGTTATTTGTGTCTGTTGATTTATAATTCCAAAAATAAAACCGAAACCACCATTGTTTTTATATTTACGTGACGAACGAAACAGGTGGTCTATATGATATCTATATGATATGTTAGGGAGAAAAAAATTAAAACTGCTAAAAAATGAAGTTATAATTGTTAAAAATTGAAAAATGCTAATGAACAGTCTTAATATAATTATAATTGTTAAAAATTGAAAAATGCTAATTAACAGTCTTAATATAAGTATTAATAGAATTAAAACAGTTAATTAACAGTTTTAATAGCAGCTAAAACTGCTAAAAAATGAAGTTATAACTGTTAAAAATTGAAAAATGCTAATTAACAGTTTTAATATCAGTATTAATATAATAGAATTAAAACTGCTAATTAACAGTTTTAATAGCTCTATTAATAGAGTTAAAACTGTTAATTAGCGGTTTTAATTTTTAACAGTTCTAACTTTATTTTGTAATCGTTTTAATTTTTTTTCCAAAATATCAAATAAACCACTTGTTTCGTTCCTCACGTAAATATAAATACAACGGTGATTTCAGTTTTATTTTTGGAATTATAAATCAAAAGATATGAACTTTAAAAAAAACTTATTTTTATTGTTATTTGTTAGAGAAGAGCAAGTTACTTATTTTCAAAATATTTGTTATTAAAATAATTTAATGAACTTTTATTAGGCTATAGGCATTTAGGAATGAAAAAAAAAATTCATTGACTTATTTTGGTATCATAATAGAAATAACCAAAATTTTATTTAAATATTTATCCATTTAATCCTATTTACAAATTCAATTAAACTTTATAACCGTTCTTATTTATTAATATAATATATATCATATTTAATAATGTATTAGAAATTAGTATTTAAAAAGTATCTGTTACCTATTATTTAATAAGTAATTATCTCGGTCTGTATTATTGATTATGATCTTACAACTTTCTTATCTAATTCTTCTAATTTCTAATTTCTAATTTCTAATTTTTCCTCCAACTTAATTAGATACGTTTACAATATTAACGACTCAATATTAATATTTGTAAACCATTCGAAAGTCTTTGTTTCTATTAATGTTTGTAAGCTATTTTTTTTTATTTTGTTCGTAAAGATAAAAAATTAAATTGAGAATTGAGTGATGGAACTCTAGGTAAGTGTCATGGTCTTAGGTGAGAATTTAAAAAAAATCTACTTCTTTCTTCTTCCTCATAGATGGGAAGGAGCCAAATATAGGTGATTTGTACGTTGTCAATCTATTTTCCATTGAAGTTTGAACTTCATATCTGATGAGTTCAGAATTATTCCCCACCACTCACTATGAAAACCGGACAAAGGTAATCCGGACAATAATTACCCACTGAAGTGTCCGAACAAGACATAAGTATTAAAACACTAAACACCTTTTGACTAAGCTAATTGCTAATGTGCTTAATAAACTAATGGGTCTTTGAACTCGATCGGATTTCGTAATGTCTTTGAACTCGACCCGATTTCATAATTTGACCTGAAAGCCCATGAGTCCATAATTAAGGGTATAAATACCCAACCACTTTCATTAATGAGGGTAATGAACATTTAATACAACCAGGCAGCTTAAATCTCTCACTACAGATCACCCAAATATTTAATACCCTTAAAATACCCCAAAACATCTGACAAAATTACCCTCAGTCTAAAATAATCCACACCAAATTGGCCACCACAGTGAGAGGAGAAGGTGCCTGAATCTAGCATTCAAAACCAGCAAGAAAAACTAGTTCGGATGAATCCGGACGAGCAAGCAGTGCCACCACCTTTGATAGAGGTGGTGGGAGAGAACGATGAGTACACGGTCGAAGAACGAGACATGCTAAAAGCTGAAATAAAAGCGTTGAGGGTCACTAAAAAGGCAGAGATGGGTTTAAAGGAAAAGTCGAAAGTGTCAGCCATTCACCATACTGACAGCCCAAAGGAGAATGACCCGTCACGAAGACTCACTTGAGTACAAAAAAGACCCATGTCAGTTCCAAGAAATCTCACCGGTCCAAGCCGGTGGAGAGCTCAGAGTCTAAGTCCTCTAGTAGCTCCTCGAATGAGGATGAGCTTGAGGAGTCCTTGTCATCTAGTAGTGACGAGGGGAGATCCAAGAAGAAACAAAACTTGGCTAAAAACATTCAAGAAAGAGGAATAGGCATGGGAGATTAAAGAGGCACATGGGAAAAGGGTTGTCTCACACCCACAGTCATAGTCGAAGGCATGTGGATCAGCTGCTGATGGATCCATTTGCTTTCCATGACGAGCCATGTAATTTTACAACACCTAATGAAGACACAGTTTTTAGTCGTGGCCGGAATTAGAGGCAATCACCATTGTCATCCAAGATATTGTCCGGAAACCTTCCTAAGAGGTTTGACAGTACTAAAATGGAGAAGTATGATGGGAGCAAAGGTCCGGACGTCCATCTGGAACAATTTTAAAAAATTATGATGAATTTTGATGATGATGACAAACTTCTTTGTAGAGCCTTCTCTCAATCCTTTACGGGAAGTGCTTTGAAATGGTACAACAGCTTACCATAGGGTTGTATCAGAAACTTTGACACGTTTTGGGTGGCCTTCTGAAGGCAGTTTGTGGGGAGTAAGGAGGTGAAGGGCAATGAAGATACTATCATCCATTGTGCCCAAGAGCCAAACGAATCACTGAAAGACTATATAAGTCGGTTCGTAAACACAAAGAGTGGGTTAGCTGATTGCTTTGAGTAGGTAGCAATAGCTTCTTTGAGACAATGATTAAACCCTGAGAATCTGGTAGATTAGGTAACCAGGAAAAAGGTCATGACTTGGGGTGGTTTGCTAAACCAGGTGGGAAAGCAAATCAATGTAGATGAAACAAAGAAGACTAGGGTACACAGGCAAGTGAGATCTGCCCGAGCTGCACCAAACTAAACCCAGTCCGGATACAAGGCCAAAAAAGCCGGACATGGGCCTAACAGACTCAATCCTACCCAGCTCCAGCTTAGAGCCAGCAGTCCAGAAATAAACGAGGACCTTGGGTCCAACCGGAGTGGTTTGCTGAATTGAAAGGGAATGTGGAAACCGTCTATGACAAAATAAAAGATGTGGTACATTTCAGGAAGCCGACAATGATGAGTCCGGATTTTCTCACCACTCACTGTGGGAACCGGACAGGGGCAATTCGGAAAAAAACCACCCACTGAACCATCAGAACAAGACTAATGTATTAAAAACTAAATCACTTCATGACTAAGCTAAATACCTACCTACTTAAAGGCCAATAGGTCATTGAACTCGACCCAAATTCATAAGTATGACCCGAAAGCCCACGTGGCCCATAATTAAGGGTATAAATACCCAACCACTTTCATTAATGAGGGTAAGGAACATTAAATACAACCAGGCATCTCAAATCTCTCACTACAAACTACTTAAGCATTAAATACCCTTGTAACATCACAAAACTTTCCACAAAATTACCCTCAGTTGAAAATAATCCACAGCAAATTGGCGACCACAGTGGGAGGAGAAGGTGCCTGAATCTAGTATTCAAAACCATCAAGAAAAACCAGTTCGGATGAATCCGGACGTGCAAGAAGTACTACCAACTTTGGCACAAGTGGTGGGGGAAAATGATGAATATACGATTGAGGAGCGAGATAGGTTGAAGGTTGAATAGAAGCTTTGAGGGCTGCCAAGAGGGCAGAGATGGGCACAAAAGAGAAGTCTAAAGCGTCATCAGCTCGTCATACTGACAATCCAAGAGAGCATGAGCCATCGTAGACCCATGTAAGTGCAAAAAAGACTCATACTAGCTTAAAAAGTCTCACCGGTCTAAATCGGTAGAGAGCTTAGATTCAGACTCAAAGTCTTCTAGTAGCTCCTCAAATAAATATGAAGTTGAAGAGTCCTTGTCATCCAGCAGCGATGAAGGCCGTTCTAAAAAGAAACAAAAGTTGGTCAAAAAGTACTCAAGAAAAAGGGACAGACATGGAAGGTTGAAGCGGCATCTGGGTAAATGATCGTCTCAATGGATCCTTTTGCCTTCAATGATGAGCCAGGTATCTTTGCAACTCCTAACGAAGATAATGTATTCAGTCGTGGCCGGAATTGGAGACAATCTTCATTGTCCTTCAAGATATTGTCCGGAAACCTTCCTAAGAGGTGTGACTGTACAAAGAATGGATTGGATGATTGCTTTGAACAAGTAGCAATAGCTTCTTTAAGGCAGGGTTTGAACCCTGGAAACTTGGTTGATACAGTAACCAGGAAAAAAGCCACGACATGGGGAGGTCTGCTAAATCAGGTCGGTAAACATATTAATGTCCATGAAACAAAGAAAACCAGGGTGCACAGGCAGGTGAGGTCTGCTCCAGCCGCACCAAATCAAAACCAGAACCTGTCCGGGAACAAGGCCAAGGAAGCCGGACAGGGTCATAACAGAGCCAAAGCTTAGTCTCATCCAGCTACACCAACCTAGAGCCGGCAATCTAGAAATAAGCAAGGACCTTGGGTTCAACCGGATTGGTTTTCTGAGTTGAAAGAAAACATAGCCACCATTTATGACAAAACAAAAGACGAAGTACACTACAGAAGGCCTGCTGCATTGCAATCTCATAGGGAGAGCCGCAATAATTGTTCTTGTCAATATCACCATGATATTGGCCATAATACTGAAGATTGTATTGCGTTGAAACAAGAAGTACAGAATTTGATTGAAAGAGGGAAGTTGAGAGCTTATGTTAAAAGAAGAACTCGAAATATGTCTGATAATACTCACTGGGCTGGTCAAAACAATGCATGAACGTCGGCTCCGGATGGGGCTATGGTGATAATCGAAAGGTTTGACGTAGAGTCAGAATATTTAGACCCTGATCCGACCCAAAATAGGGTGGGTGTTATCACAAAGCACTGCAAGACGGTGTCCGGACTTATCCATTTTTTGAGTCGCTTACAATATTTGGGGGAGACACCATGACTACACCAACTGCTTCTTCAAGAAAGAGGCATGTTCATACTTTAGTTACCCAACTGGAAGGAGGCATGACTTCTTATGAGTCACAGATTCCATTTCCCTTTATTGTTTTCGATGAGGATGACTTGAGAGATATTGCTGGTCCTCATGAAGATGTTGTTGTCATAGGAGCATCCATTGGGGGAAATGACATAAGACAAATTTTGGTGGACACCGGAAGTTCAACCAATATTCTCTTTTTAACTTCCTACAAAAAAATGAATAATCCAGCAGTAATTTAGCGTTCGAACAAGTCAATTGTGGGTTTCACTGGAAGCTCAGCAGATGTGATCGGCGAGTTCGAGGATGAGGTTTTGTTGGGCAAAGGCCCTTTAAAAAATGGTTAGAATAATTTTTATTGTGGTGGATTGTCATACTTGTTATAATGCTATTCTGGGAAGATCTTGGCTCTCCAGGATGCATGCTGTGGCTTTGACAGTCCACCAATGTTTGAAGTATGTTGTGCAAGGACATGTGAGAGTTGTTCGAAGCAGCCAAAAAGTAGCAAGAGAGTGTTATGCAACAGTACTGGCCCCTCGAATGTTGGGGGCAGTCCAGATCAATGAGGAATAGCAGTTTGAGGGGCCCTCTAGGGAAGAGGGTGAAATTGATGACCCCAGAGAGACCCATGGTGTTTTAATACCAATTGAAGAAGTTGAAACTCACTCTCTGCCGAAGGAAAAAAATGTCAAGATAGGATCCAAGATGACATCAGAATTGAAGGGTAAAATGTTAGATTTCTTGAAAGACCATCAACATGTCTTTGCTTGGTGCAATGCTGATGTAACCGGGGTACCAGCAGACATTATATCACACCAATTATCCATTCGAAGGGACATAGCACCTATTGTACAAAAGAGGAGAGCCTTTTTTAAGGAAAAGGCTGATGTCATAGTTCAAGAGGTTGACCGGCTTACTAAAATGAGGCATATAAAGGAATCTCAATACCCTTTATGGACAACCAATCCGGTGTTGGTAAAAAGAAAAATGGTAAGTGGCATATGTGCATCGATTTCACAGATCTTAACAGAGCTTGCCCAAAAGATTTATATCCGGTCCTCCAAATTGATCAGTTGGTGGACTCCACATCTGGAAACAAGCTGTTGTCCTTTATGGATGCCTTCTCCGGGTGTAATCAGATTCAAGTAGATCCGAAGGATCAAGAACATACTACATTTGTTACTGATAGGGGCCTCCATTGTTACAAGGTGATGTCGTTTGGGTTAAAAAAATGTTGGGGCTACTTATCAGAGGTTGGTGAACAAGGATTTTGCTGATCAGATTGGAAAAAACATGGAAGTTTACATCGATGACATGATGGTAAAAAATGTGGACGAAGAACTACACTTGGCAGATCTCCAGGAAACTTTTGCCAACTTGGTGAAAGTAAATTTAAAACTGAACCCAGAAAAGTGTGTCTTTGGAGTGCATTCCGGGAAATTCTTGGGGTATGTGATAAGTGAGAAAGGGATACAGCTTGATCCAGACCAACTTAATGCTTTACTACAAATGGAGCCTCCTCGGAATATTAAAGAAGTACAACGATTGATCGGGAGGCTGGCTGCACTAAACCGTTTTATTTCAAGGTCTTCGGACAGGTGCGCCCTATTTTTAAAACTTTGAAAGGTGCAAAAGACTTTAACTGCTCTCCATAGTGTGATGAGGCCTTCGTTGAGATTAAGAAGCACTTGTCTTCTCCCAATACTTTATTTAAACCTGTTGATGGAGAGACCCTCTATGTGTACTTAACAGTTTCTGATTGTGCTATAAGTGCAGTGTTGGTAAGAGAAGTGGATAATTACCCTCGTCCGGTGTACTATATCAGCAAAAGCTTGATAGATGCAGAAAAACGAGATTTGAAGCTTGGAAAATTAGCACTAGCCCTGGTGATTGCTGCGAGGAAAATGAGGCCCTATTTTCAGGCTCATTCTATCATTGTTCGGGCTTCTTTTCCCTTGAAAAATGTTTTTCAAAAGGCAGGCATTTCAAGTAGAATGACCAAGTGGTCAGTAGAGCTGGGAGACTACGATATTGATTTTTCCCCTCGAACAGCAGTCAAAGCCTAAACTGTGGCTGATTTCTTAGTTGAATTCCATTCAGACGAGGATACTAAGCAAGCAACCGATGTAAAAGATAAAAAAAGTATGGGTTATCCGAACTGATAGTGGATCAAGTACCATGGGTTGTGGTGCTGGGATATATTTAACCTCTCTGTACGGTGACAGGATGTACCATGCTATATGTTTTGCCTTCAGAGCTTCCAATAATGAGTCCGAATATGAAACTGCTATAGCTGGTTTGAAGTTAGCTCTCATATGTGGAGCCAAAAGGGTCAGTTTAATGAGTGACTCTCAGCTTCTTATCCATCATGCACAAGGTCAATCTGAATCCAAAAAAGAACAGCTGATTAAATATTTGTTCATCCTCAAAGAAGTGGTACTCAATTTCAAAAGCATCACCTATGAGTATATACCCCGGACGGATAATACGCTAGTAGACTCCTTGGCAACCATAGCTTAATCTGAGTCCTACCCTTGGATACATGTGCAAGAGTGCCCATCTATTCAAGTCGATCCGGATAAGGAAGAAAAAAGTTTGAATATACAAATGAAACAACCCCAAGATTGGAGATTTTATCTCCTTCAATATCTCTCAGATGGCATCCTGCCTCCGGAAAAAGTAGTGTTAAGGAAAATAAAATACAAAGCTCGTGGTTTTGTCATCCTAAGAGATGTTCTTTATAAAAAAATCCTTTAGTAAACCCCTCTTACGATGCTTGGGAGTCGAGGAGTCCCAAGTAGTGCTCTCCGAATTACATGATGGTGAGGGTTCAACACACTGTGGATTCAGAGCTCTAACAAGAAGAGTTTTGTTAGTTGGGTACTATTGGCCCTCCATAATGCAAAATGCCAAGGAATTGGTGAAAAAGTGTGATCCATGCCAAAGATACAACAATTAAATTCATACTTCAGCTGTCCCTTTAGAGTCAATTTCTGAACCAATACCTTTTGCTCGTTGGGGGCTGGATTTAGTGGGGCCCCTACCTATGGTATCCGGAGGATGCAGGACTATAATTGTTGCTATTGATTACTTCTCTAAGTGTATAGAAGCAGCTTCATTGGCAGGTACCACTTCGAAAGCAGTTATAAAATTCATCTTATCTAACATTTGTTGCAGATTTGGGGTTCCACAAAAGATAACCACAGACAATGGGCCACAATTCAACAACAAGGAAATGGAATTTTTCTGCACCTCTAGAGGCATCCAACACTACTTCTCTTCTCTTTCCCACCCACAGGCAAATGGTCAAGTTGAAGTGGCTAACAGGACCATCTTGTCCGGTCTTAAAAATAATTTAGAGGGAGCTGTTAGGAAATGGCCGAGTTATCAACAAGAAGTATTATGGGCCTACCGGAACACTCCCGGGACTGCAACACAAGAGTCTCTCTTTGCCTTAGTATATGGGATGGATGTCATAGCTCCCATAGAGGCTACTCTTCCTTCATTTCGAGTTCATAATTTTTCCGAACACGCTAACGAAATGGCAGTCAGAGGCCAGCTTGACTTGATGGAGGAAAGAAGAGTTAAGGCTCACCTCAGGGCCATACACTATCAGGGTCTAATGAGAAGCAGGTTTGCTTCTAAAATTAAGAGAAGGAATTTTCAACCAGGGGATAAAGTATTTAGGAAAGTCTTCCTACACACCAAGGAGAAGCAGTTCGGAAAGTTAGGTCCAACTTGGGAAGGACCCTATGTGGTCAGTGAAAAGCTTAAGTCTGGGACATACCGGCTCCAAGATAAAGATGGAAGGATTTTGAATCACCCCTAGAATATCGAACACCTCCGATTGTATTTATAATAGACTGTGTAAATATTTACTTGTTTAAAGTCCATGCAAATATTTGGGGGCATACTCTTTCCTACCCTGGTGGCGCGAGGAGGTTTTAATGAGGTGTCCAGGTTTTTAAATAAAATTCGATGCCTTCTTGAAAAATTCGAAGTGGTTTGGCTAGCAGTTTGATTTAATTCGATGAGGTGATGACTATTTAAACATGTGTCATCGGAGAATTTGAACACTCTCACTTTAAAACATTTGTGAAATAACTAAATGCCATTTTAACACGAGCCATCAAAATTAAATAACTACAGAACGATGTAAGAATTGTGTAAAATAAAATTGACCAGTGAATACCGGATGGATAATATTAAATATATAAAATGCCTTGGTCATCTAAGGACTTTGAAGTTTTTCAAGAAAATGTTTGCCCGGACAAGTACCAGGCACGATTACAAAAAGTGCCTTGGCCATCCAAAGACTTTAGTTCAAACACAAAATTAAAAGGACTTTAGTTCTTAGATGTCCCAGCTTCACTCGTTTTCTTCTTAGGATCGGTGGGGTCTTCATCTGGACTCTCTCCGGTCTTCTCATCTTCATCAGTGGTGACATCCCAACCATTGGAATAACCATGCTTGTCACCATCAGCCATAGTATGGTGAGGAAGGTCTTCATATTCCACGAAGCGCCATAAGTCCTCAAGTGTCCTCTTCGGAAATTTTTGATAAAAGAGAAGGACCATGTCTGACTTGACTTCGGCATACCTTTCCTCTTGGGAGTCAATCACCAGGTTGGTATATGCCATCAATCCTAGCTTGGATTGTCTTCTCCTGGTCCTTTAGCAAGTCATCCTTCTCTTGCTTAGCTCGGGACACAACATATTCAAGCGATATCTTGTCCTTTGTCAGGGTCTGAATGAAGTTGTCTTTGGTCTTCACCTCCTCTTTCGAAGAAGAAATATTTTTCTCCAAGTTAACATACTTGAATTTGAGCTCTGAGACAACCCCCTCCGAAGTGGCCAGTTTGGTGGCCAAGTCATCCTTCCCCTTTATCAACTCCTCATTTTCTTTCTTCGATGCCTCAAAATTCTTCTTTAGTGTAAGGAGGTCGTTGGATAAACTCTCCTTGTCAGTATCGAGTGTGTTGATGATGGATGATTGATTTTGTAGGCTGGATATTGCTCAATAAATAGTGGGTGACGATGTCTCTCTCACTTGAAACAGAAAAAGATCTACCATTGAATGTGACGATATTCGAAGAGCTTGGGGGGAGGTAGGTTCCAGCAAAATCATCTTGGTCAAGGTCTTCAAAGTAAAAACCAATCCCTTGAAGCCCACTAATGTCGACACCCTCAATGTTGATGTACCCTCCGGCACCCTCTCCGGTGTGAAAGTCACTGGGGATTTCTTCTGCTTAAGTGGGGTCAGTTGGGTCAGCTGGAGGCAGAGGCTTTGGAGGTCGGAGATAAACTTCATCTCCCTTGGAGGTTTTCTTTTTCTTGGCCTCCCTCTCTCCGTTTTCTACTTCCCGTTTTCAATCTTTCTTGGGAGCTTTTGGGGGTTTTGGAGATCCAACCACTTCCCTGGTACTTTCATGCTCCACCACTTGTAATAAAACAACATCAATTTGTCCTTGGTCTTGCCTCTCTGGGTTTGTTGGGACAGCTTCCTCCACCTCGGTAGGATTGGCCTCAACCACACCTTGCTTTCCCTTGCCTTTCTTGCCCTTCATTTTTCTTGGGGCTTTAGCTCTGCCCACCAAGGCTAATTTTCCATCTTTTCCCTCAGTATTCCGAAGAATCGCCCCCGGAGGGGGTGGAGCGGTTAATTCCTCCCAAGACAAGTCCCTCCGGTCGGTTGTATTCCAGAGATGGGATCTTGCCAAATTTCCTCCTGTAAAACAGTTGTGGAAGTGGTTTCCCCATTTCTCAGCAGCCCAAGCATTTAGCTTGGCACAAGTAGTCTGCCCCGCCTCTAAGTGGTCGTTGAACTCCTTTGGCATCACTACCAAAAAAGCAAAAAAAAAAGAAATTAGACAAACAAACTTGTTATAAGTAAAGGTGGAAGTATATGATGAGATTTTTACCAGCGCTTTGCCATCTGCTGGTAAGCATTCTTGGGTTGATACCGGCCTTAATCTTCTTCCCATTATCCCAAGCACCACTTATGAACAAGAATTGAGTCTTCTAGTTCTTCTCTGACTCAAACAAGTCGTCCACCACTTTGTAATCGCCGCTCATGTTGAAGTGATAGAAGGGGATGACATGGTTTCTGTAGAGGCTGGCTACAACAGCAAATTGCTCCATCAGAAGAGGAATTCCGGAGAGCCTGGAATCTATGATACAAGCCATGAGGGTGAACCAGGCATTAGGGCTCAGTTGAATTTTGCAGAGCTTTATCAGATGGAAATATCTGACTATCTCTGGGTCCAAGGGAAACCTAAGCCCCCAATTAAATAACTCAGTGTAAAAGACTATCTCACTGAGTTTGCAATCCATGGACGTCTCCGGATCGACTGATATCCTCACTTTAACATTTTCCGGAATCCCCCACTTCGTCCTCATCCGGCCAAGTTCAACTGTATGAATAAAAGCATAATTGATCTTTTGCATGGCTAGCGGATATTTTAGACTTACTTTGTGGAAACAAGGCCCCACTTTTCCTACAAGTCAATCCGGTAGATCTGGATGCTTTAAACACAACTTCTCTTTGCCTTTGCTCTTCTTGATGATAGCAGTCTCACTTGTCTGCCCGGAGACATCGGTCTCAAAAGGGGCTTCTTCAATGTTGTCCTTCATTACATCTTCCATTACCACGGAAGGGTTGTCAGCTATTTTTGGGAGAGAAGAGCTAGTGGTTGGCTCAGTAGGCCCTCCGGATGGTTGGGCATTGCTTTCCTATTGTGGTCTGGAGTCCAGCTGGGGCTCAGATCTGGAGGTCTCTTTCCAAATTCTTGAACTAGTTGCCTCCGGACCGGACAGCTTGTCCTTGTGGATTTTAATGGGTGATTCTGACCCTGTAGTTTTACTCTTAGCCCCACACTTAGAAGGCGTGGATTTTGGAGGTTTAGGTTGTGCAGTGGCAACCTGCCCTTTCACCAAACGACCCATTCATCGATCTACCAGCTTCTCTGAGGAGATATCAGCGTCTGATCACATGGTAATGAATGTGGGAAGGTTTCTTAAAGCTTGTAACCGCCTTCTCTGGTTCAACAACGGGCTCTGATTCTTGGACCGATGAGCCTGAAACAATTGGAGAAAGGTTGGGCTGGAATAACCTTCTGGGTTTAGAACTTTTTGCAGAAGACAAACCCCGATCAGGCTCTGAACTTGGTGTATCAAACTTGTCAATAGGAGAAACGGGGATGCCTGCAGCAATGCGCCTTTCTCGTTCGACTTTTTGAGCTTTTTCTAACTCCAAAGTTGAGCCACCCACATTTTACTAGGGCGTTTCTTGTTTTGAACATAAACTCACACCAAAAGAAGGGTTTTTTGAGAGGTAAAAACTTTGAAGATTAACAGAGTAGAGATAATGAAGATGGTAAAACAGTGAAAAGTGGACTAATTTATACTAAAAGAACAAAAGATGCTTTGATACCTAGGAGAATACGAAAAGCTAGGTGTAATGATTTAGGATAGCGTTGATGTCACCAACATTAATTAAGAGGTTACTTTTTGAAGTAAGCGGGAGCGCCATTCTAGGAGAAAAACGGCCGGTGAGGCGAATCAGAGAAGGACACGTGTCCCACGATCTCTGGCAAAACCGTTCAGCTTCTGAGAGTTTCATCAGTCCGGATAAAGTCGTTACACAATTCGAAATTTGTCCGGACGTGGTGGCGGGTGCACATGAACTATTTTTTAGGTCTTGCCAAAGGCCTTCGAACGTAACCTAAAAATAGGGCTACTGATGAGTCTGAATTTTCTCACCACTCACTGTGGGAACCAGACAGGGGCAATTCAGACAAAAACCACTCACTAAACCATCCGAACAGGACTAATGTATTAAAAACTAAATCACTTCATGACTAAGCTAAATACCTACCTACTTAAAAGCCAATGGGTCATTGAACTCGACCTGAATTCATAAGTATGACCCGAAAGCCCATGTGGCCCATAATTAAGGGTATAAATACCCAACCACTTTCATTAATGAGGGTAAGGAACATTAAATACAACCAGGCAGCTCAGATCTCTCACTACAAACTACTTAAGCATTAAATACCCTTGAAACATCACAAAACTTTAGACAAAATTACCCTCAGTTGAAAATAATCCACACCAGGCAGCGCTTCAATCTCCTAGGGAAATTCGTAATACTTGTTTTTGCCAATATCATCATGATATTGGCTATAACACCGAGGATTGCATCGCTTTGAAACAAGAGGTGCAAAATCTGATTGAAAGGGGGAAACTAGGATCTTCCGTCAAGAGAAGAAGTAGAAACAGACCTGACAATGCTCATCGGACTGGCCTAACGAACAATGCAAGGACATCTGCTCCGGACGTGGCCATGGTAATCATTGAAAGATTTGATATCAAATCAGAAAATTTTTGGATCCTCATCAAACCCGGAATAAAATAAGGGTTATAACAGAATATACCAAGACAGTGTTTGGACTCACAAGCTTTTTTGAGACACTTACTATATTCGGTGGAGACACTATGACAACATCAACTCATTCTTCAAGAAAGAGGCATGTTCACACTCTAGCTACTCAGTTGGAAGGAAACATGTCTTCATATCAGTCCCAAATTCATTTTTCCTTCATTATTTTTGATGAAGATGATCTAAGGGACATAGCTGGGCCTCATGAGGATGTTGTGGTGATAGGAGCATCGATTAGGGGCAACGACATCAGACAAATTTTGATTGACACTGGCAGCTCAGCCAATATTCTATTTTTAAGCTCCTATAAACAGATGAAGAATCCAGCAATTATTCAGCATTCGAACAGATCCATTGTGGGCTTCACAAGGAGCTCTACGGATGTGATCGGAGAATTTGAGAAGGAGGTATTGTTGGGCAAAGGCTCCTTCAAGAAGATGGTTAAGGTACTTTTCGTTGTGGTAGATTGCCCCACATGTTACAATGCGATCTTTGGGAGATCCTAGCTCTACATGATGCATGTTGTGGCTTCAACAGTTCACCAATGTTTAAAGTATGCAGTTCAATGACAAGTGGGAGTTATCCAGAGTAGTTAAAAAATAGCAAGAGAATGTTATGCAACTGCACTTGCCCCTAAAACTCTGGGGGAAGTCTGGATAAATGAAGATTAGCAGTTGTTGGGGCCCTCTGAGGGTGATAGTGAAATTGATGACCCCAGAGAGACCCCTGGTGTTTTGATACCAATTGAAGAAGTTGAAACCCACTCTCTGGCTGAAGGAATGAGTGTTAAAATTGACTCCAATATGGCACCAGAATTTCAGAAAAAATTGTTGTCCTTTTTGGCAGACCACCAACATGTTTTTACTTGGTGCAATAATAATGTGACCGCAGTACCTGCAAATGTTATATCACACCAGTTATCTATCCAAAGAGATGTTGCGCCTATTATGCAAAGAAGGAGAACTTTTTCTAAGGAGAAAGCTAATGTCATAGTTCAAGAGGTTGACCGACTTACAAAGATATGACACATAAATGAGTCTCAATATCCTTTATGGACAGCCAACCCAGCGTTAGTAAAGAAAAATAATTGGAAATGACGTATGTGTATCGATTTTACTAACCTCAACAGAGCTTGCCCAAAAGATCTGTATCCAGTACCTTGGATAGATTAGTTGGTAGAATCCATATATGAGAACAAGTTATTGTCCTTCCTGGATGCCTTCTCCGGTTATAACCAGATACAGGTGGATCTGAAGGACCAGGAACACACTACTTTTGTTACAGATAGGGGCCTCCATTGTTACAAGGTGATGCCTTTTAGGTTGAAAAATGTTGGGGCTACCTATCAGAGGTTGGTGAACAAAGCATTTGCTGATCAGATTGGGAGAAATGTGGAAGTATATATTAATAACATGATAGTAAAAATCTTGGAAGAAGAGTTTCACCTAGTTGATCTTCAAGAAACTTTTGCCAATTTGGAAAAGGTTAATTTAAAATTGAATCCAGAAAAATGTATGTTTGGGGTGCAATCCAGAATTGTTTTGGGGTATGTGATAAGTGAGAAAGGGATAAACCTGATCCAGACCAGCTTGATGCCTTGTTAAAAATGGATCCTCCTCAAAGTGTTAAATAAGTACAAAGGTTGACAAGAAGGTTGGCTGCATTAAATAGTTTTATTTGAAGGTCTTCGAACAGGTGTGCCCCATTTTTCAGACTTTAAAGGGTGCTAAAGACTTTAACTGGTCTCCATAGTGCGGCCATGCATTTAATGAAATAAAAAAGCATTTATCTTCCCCCAAAATATGTTTCAATCCTGTTAACGGAGAGACACTATACATATAGTTAGTTGTGCCTGAATGTGCTATAAGTGCAGTGCTGGTAAGAGAGGTGGACAATTATCCTCGTCCGGTGTACTACATCAGCAAGAGTCTGATGAATGCTGAAAAAAGGTCCCTGAAACTTGAAAAACTGGTACTAGCCTTGGTGATTGCTGCCAAAAAGATGAGGTCGTATTCTCAGTCTCATTCTATCATCGTCTGGACGTATTTCCTTTGAAAAATGCTCTTCAGAAGGCAGACATATCAAGCAGGATGACCAAATGGTCAGTAGATTGGGTGATTATGATATTGATTTTTCCACACGAATTGCAATCAAAGCTCAATCTGTTTCCAATTTCCTGGTAGAGTTCCATTCGGACAGAAGTACTAAGCAAGCTGTAGATGAGAAAACTAAGAAAGTACGAGTTATCCTGACAGATGACGGATCAAGTACCATGGGTTGTGGTGATGGGATATGTTTAACCTCTCCGTATGGCGATAAGTTATACCAGGCTATATGTTTTGCTTTTAAAGCTTCTAACAATGAGTCCAAATATGAAGCTACTATAGCTGGTCTGAAATCAGCTTTTCTCTGTGGGGCTAAAAGAGTCAGATTAATGAGTGATTCTCAACTTCTTATCCACCATGCCCAAGGTCAATCTGAGGCAAAAAAGGAGCAGTTGGTTAAATACTTGTTCATCCTTAAAAAAATGGCAGCTAACTTCAAAAATGTTAGCTATGAGCATATACCTAGAACGGAGAACACACTAGCAGACTCCTTGGCAACCATAACATACTTTGAGTCCTACCCATGGATTCATGTGCAAGAATGTTCATCTATACAACCCAGTCAGAGCAATGAAAAGGATGAAAGTTTAAGTATACAAGTGGTTCAACCCAAAGACTAGAGATATCCCTTCTTTAATACATCTCTGATGGCATTTTGCCTCCGAAGAAAGTTGTGGCAAGAAAAGTGAAGCATAGGGCTCGTGGTTTCTTAATCATAAAATATGTCCTTTATAAGAATTCGTTTAGTAGACCTCTCATGCGTTGTTTTGGGGTTGAAGAGTCCCAAATTGTACTATCCGAACTACATGATGAAGAATGATCAGCACATTATGGCTATAAAGCTTTAATCTGGAGGGTTTTGTTAGCCGGATACTATTGGTCATCCATAATGGCAGATGCCAAGGATTTGGTGAAGAAATATGACCCATGCCAAATATATGGTAATGAAATTCATATCCTAGTTGTTCCTATGCAATAGATTTATGAGTCAGTGCCCTTTGCTCGTTGGGGACTGGATTTAGTTGGGCATCTACCAATGGCATCCGGAGGGTGCATGACTATTATTGTAGCCATTGATTATTTCTCGAAATGGATAGAATCGGTCCCACCGGAAGGAACTACTTCAAAAGCTGTTATAAAATTTATCTTATCTAACATTTGTTACAGATTTGGGGTTCTACAAAAGATAACCACAGATAATGGTCCACAATTCGATAACAAGGATATAGAGAATTTTTATGCCTCCCGGGGTATTCAGCATTGTTTTTCTTCTTATTTCCACCCACAAGCAAACGGTCAAGTTGAAGTGGAAAATAGGACCATCATGTCCGATTTAAAAAAGAATTTAGAAGGGTCTACAGGAAAGTGGTCAAGCTATTTGCAAGAAGTGTTATGAGCATAGCAGACTACTCATGAAGCTGCTACACAATAATCTCCTTTTGCCTTGGTATATGGGATGGATGTTATTGCTCATATAGAGGCGACTCTTCCATCATACAGAGTCCATAATTATTCCGAACAAGCAAATGAATTGGCAATCAGAAGTCAGTTAGACTTGATAGAAGAGAAAAAAGTTAAGGCTCATCTTAGAACCACCCATTACCAAGGCTTGATGAGGAGCATATTTGCTTCCAAGATCAAAAGAAAGGATTTTCGGTCAGGGGATAAAGTATTAAGAAATTTTTTCTTGCATAATAAGAAGAAGCAGTTCGACAAGCTAGCTCCGAACTAGGAAGGGCCTTATGAGGTCTCCAAAAAACTCAAGCCTGGAACATACAGGCTTCAAGACAAAAATGGAAGAATCTTAAAGCACCCTTGGAATATTGAACACCTCCGGTTATATCTAGAATGAAAGTTGTGTAAATATTTACTTGTTTAAAGCTCATGTAAATATTAGGGGGCATACTTTTTCCTACCCTGGTGGCGCGGGGAGGTTTTAATGAGGTGTCTGGTTTTTTCAATAAAATTTGATGCCTTCTTAAAATATTCAGAGTGGTTTGATTACAATTTATTTAAAGTCTTCAAATTACTAAGGATCTTTGGCAGATCAGATTAATTTGGTTGAATGATGACCATTAAACACATGTCATCAAATATTTTAAACACTCTCATCTTAAATACTTGTAAAACAAATAAGGGCTCTTTAAACATTAGCCATTAAATTTAAACAAGTATGAAACTGAGCAAAACTTAAGCAACGTAAGCATGTCCAGCTAAAAACTGGATGATGATATTAGAACATAAAATAGGCTTTGGCCATCCAACGACTTTAAGTTTTAAGAAAGGCTTAACCAGACTCAAGCCGGACATGGTTACAAAAATATCTTGGCCATCTAAGGACTTTAGTAGTTCACAAGATTAAGAAAAACAAGTAAGAAAAGATAGTTAAAACCTCAGGGATTATTCCCTTCAGATATTCCTACATCATCTTTTTTCTGGGGATCTTTGAGCTCAGCACTTGAACTTTATCCGGTTCCTTTTTCCTCATCGGTAGTGTCATTAATTCCATTAGAGTAGTTCTTCTTATCACCATCCACCATCGTATGGAATGGGATATCTTCATACTCAACATATTGCCACAATGTACCAAACGTTCTATTAGGAAACGTTTGGTGGAAAAGCAAAACCATATCAGACTTAACTTCGGCATACCTTTTTTCTAGGGAATCTATCACCCCGTTGGTGTATGCATCGATGCGAGCCTGAATTCTCTGATCCTGCTCTTTCACCAATTCTTCTTTCTCATTGGTTACCTTGGACACAACCTCTTCAAGGGAAATCTTATCACCAGACAGAGACTGGATGACATCATCTTTAGTCTTCACATCTTCCTTCAAGGTGGAGAGATCTTTTTCCAAACCGGAGCACTTAGTTTAGAGCTCTATGTTAACCGTCTCTGAAGTGACCAGCTTGGTTGACAGATCTTCCTTCTCATTCTTCAACTCCTTGAGCTCCTTCTTCAGTGCCTCAATTCTCTCGTTGGCATTGAGGAGATCAGTTGACAAAGTCTCCTTGTCTGTATTGAGGGTGTTGATAATGGCATACTTATTTTTTACTTGCCTTTCCAAGTTGAGTACTGGCTAAATGTGGCCCGGAAGAGAATGAGCCACCATATCATGTTCCCCGGAGACAGTAAAGAATTTTCCATTATAAGTCACCATATTAGAATAGCGTGGAGGAAGGTAACGGTCGGTGAAGTCATCTTTCTCAAAATCGTTGAAATAGAAACCAATATTTTGGAGGCCACTGATGTCTACTTCATCAATATCCCCTCTGGTACCTTCCCTGGATTATAGATCGGTGGGAATCTGCTGTGTTAAGGTGGGATCAGTTGGGTCTGCTTGAGGTAGAAGTTCCGAAGGGAAAAGAATTACTTATTCCCCCAATATGACCTTTTTTTTTTCTTAGTAGTGTCAGCTTGTGGAAGGTTTGTCAATTGTTGAGGATGGAAGAGTGTCAGCTTGTGGCTCAATGGTCTATCCGGATGGTTGAGAACCAGTTTATACTAGAGGTCTGGTGTCCGGTTAGGGCTTAGCTCCCGAGGACTTGGTGTGAGAAGCCACTTTGGATACCTGTGATCCGGATGGATTTTTTGGAGAAGCTCATGTAAAAATCTATGATCATGAGGGTTTGTCTTTACTTGCTGACTTAGAGACCCCTGGCTTGGAGGACTTTGACTGAGAGCCAGTCGCTTGGCCTTTCACCAAGCGTGTTGTCCGGCGAGAATTGGTTTTCTCTATGGACTTTTTGATGTCAGATCCCATGGCTATAAACGGAGAAGGTTTCCTAACACTTGATACTGCTTTTTCTTGAGCAGTAGAAGGTTGAAACTCATGAACAGAGGAGCCTGATGGGATTGACGAAAGGCTTGGCTTGAATAGACGTTTAGGTTTTGCATTTTTTGTAGAAGACGATCCTTGATCAACTTCTAAATATGGTTTATCAGACTTATCGCTCGGAGAGACTGGAAGACCAACAGCAATGCGTCTCTCTCGTTCGACTTTCATCGCCTTCTCTAGTTCAGAAAGATTCAACCAACCGTCTTTTACAAAAACCTACTTCTCATCCGGAAGCTATAAATACTATAGGTGATGAATAACCAAAATACAAGGATGGCAAAATTTTCATGTTAGTGAGACTTAGCTTGTTGAGGTTAGTGAGCGGGCTATATGGTCTTACACAATAAATTTTACCAGAAATATTTCGACTCAACTTCTTTAAGTTAATAGGATATTTAGGGTGACATCTAAAAGATGATTGTGATATCTACAAGCAAACATATCTGTCATCCTGGTAAGTGATAAAGTAGTGGCCACCCCGATATCTTTGGCACTTTTTCTAGTTGCATAATCCAAACTGTCTGTTGACAACATGATATCCCAAAAATTAAAGGTGGGGCTATGGGTTGGTCAAAGTGTTGAAAATTTCATAGAACTTTTAAAAAAACGAGCATTGGCACTTGTAATTATATTTATGATAACTTTTTCCTCTTTGTCAAAATTAATGGTGAATTTATCCATCCTAAACAGTAAGATCGTGAAGTTTTTATACACCGCCTCCATGTGGAACTTGATGGTTTTGAACAACAAGATTTGATGCACACATGAAAGACAATGATATGAAATTGATTATAGAAATATGGAAAATTTAAGGGTGAATTCTTTCCAACTAAGAGATGGTGATGTAGCCCACTATTTAAATTCAAATATTTAAATGTTTTATATATATATTTATTTTATTTTACTTTGAGAGTATATATATTAATTAGTGAATCAAACCGGATTATGTTCATATTTGATAGGATTTGATTTTCGTACATTTGTTTGATTTTCTTATTTTGTATTAGAGTTCATACGATTCTTATTTAAGGCTTCCAAACCCTAATTGAATGGATAGTTGTTATTTTTTTTAGATAATAAAAATTTAGACTTTGAGTCTTAGAGAATAATATGTTATTGAAACCCAATATTATGATTTTTTATAATAAACTTAATTTAGGAAATCCAAATGCGAAAAAAACATAATTTTTCATATTTCCTCATAGTCTCCTAGTAGCCCGAGATAAAAACAAATAATTTATTCCATATCTTATTATAATTCATAAGGTTTCAAGGATCTTCACACCATTATCCATTGTAAAAAAATATAACCCTTTTGACTAAATATCTTATTCATGGCCAATAATTTCCAACGTTAATATGCTTAAAAACTTGTAGAGAAAGTATGAGGGACGTCGTTAAAATTCTTGAAGCATTCTTTAATAACTTGCTTAAATAAATACGAGTCTTCTTAAAAAACGTTTAACAAGTCTCGATTGAAAAGGAACCAAAACCCCATTTCTAAAATATATGTATAAACATAACTTCATGAGCCGACACATTTAAATAGGTTTATTCGATATTGAAAACTAAAGATTAAGTTTATGAGGAATTTCTCATCCATTTATCTTTATGTTGTACTATTATATTTTGATGTATATATACCCATGATAAGACACTCAAAACCTTGGCATAACTCATCAAAATATTCACAAAAGTTATATTTGAACTCCTATCAACCTCGGTTGGGGTTAATGATTAATCATAACCAAAAGGAACAACCTTAATGGGTGCATTTACAGTCCCAGAAAACACATAAAAATAAGCTGAATATGGATATGATACGTAAAAATGAGAAACATCAATAGCTTATGAGTCATTGCGTTTCATATGAGGAACATATGAATCAACATTCTCCTTAAATCAATTGGGTGGAAGAGTCACATATGAAGCACTTGTGCTTTGATTATGGATATCTACATCTCACTCTTTATGTTAGTCATTGATTTTAAGCTTCTTGTTCTTGCCATTTTAAGAGAAAATATAGTATAAAGAATAAAGCTTTTAAAAGTGAAAAGTAAAGTCCAAAATTAAAATTGAAGGCTTTAAAAAAGAATAAATTATGAAGAATATAAAGCTTCAGACTATGATAGTAAGGCGTTTAAAATAAATGAATGAGAATACATCTTTTTATATGATATGTTAGTTAATCCACACGTTTTAGTTGTTTACGTTAACAATTAAGATTCTTTTATAGATGAAAGGTTCTAATCTAAAACTTTTGGGAAGTCGAGATGCAAGAATGACAATCACCTACACGTGTGGTAATAAAATTAAAAACATGTATACGACATCTTTCCCTCTCAATTAAGTTTTTTTCAACTTTTTATAAATCTAAAGAATAAACTTTTGCTTACGAGATCACTGAGTACTAGTAATCAATATAACGTGTCTTATTCAAACCTATAAAATTCACCAACAATAAGATATGTTATCATTATATAAATCCACATGAATATTGGATCTTCTAGCTATTTTATGTACAAATGGCAGAAGATAAAATATCATAATCTTAGTCATGATTTTGGTTTTTATTGACATATGAACAAGATATATAGATTATTATACAAAACATGATTTTTTTAACTAATGAATAAAAGCGAGGTGAATCTTAAAGTGGATAATACAATCACTAAAAAAATGAGAAATCTTTTGCGTGACCCAATTACTTTTAGTACTTTATGAAGCACAATGAGAATAATGATGGAAAAATATATACTGTTTATGTTGTAAAATTGTTAACCTATAAGAAACTTGTAGTTGTACGTAAAGTTTTATCAAAAGTATTGAATACAATTAGTGAAAAAGTCTCATATTCTTGGTAAAAATAATATAATAGTTTTTACACCACTATATTACATTCGTAAAATATATAAAATAATGATAAATCCTAATTTATTATGTTATACTCTTACATGTTAGTAAGGATGTCTAAATATATTTTTTTAAATTATCATGTGTGTAACAAGTAGATCAATGTGCAAGTTGTTAAATAGACACGAAACCAATTATTAATAACATGTTGGTACAATTATGGTTTTTTTGGTGTTGTAGTTATTCCAATATATTTTTGGTATTCTGTATATATAACGAATATTTCATTAATACCTTATTGTTACTTATAAAAATTTTAATGTATGTGTTCTCTATATTCGAATTGGATTGCTATCATTTGCAAAATATAAATTTAAGAGTTTTAGTCTCATCTTAGTAGATATTGACTTTACCAATTATTTAGCCAAGGGTTTGGTAATTGGATCAGCTAGGTTCTCACTCGAACACACGTACACCGGTACATGACCAATATAAGTCCACCTTAAATTATTTATCGAACATACTCATGTTTTAGATTTATATGTGTATACTTGCCATTCTAGATGCCATTATAGGCTCTATTTAAATTTACTCAAGTATCAGTAAATTATCATATTCTCCTTAGAGGTGAATGGTGTATCTAATAAAAGACATTTCAACTATTCAACCTAAATTCCCGTTACGACTAAGGTTATGAACTCGAATTTTATAGTCGAATGACATATATATGTTTGTTTATTTGATTCTCAAGTAAAAATGCATCTTTAAAAAGTAAACACCGCCTCGTAAAATATTCTAAAATATAGTACTAAAATATTATAATTGAACCATTTTTTATCCCTCATTCTTTAAGAATTTGAACTATGATTAATTGAAGTATGTGCTTATTTAAATTTTAGATGCTTGTACTTATCAAGTACTTTCTCAATTTAATGTGATCGACTTAGGGCATAACCCTACATATTTTAATTACCTTTATTCATAAAACAATGTATAGTTCTTTAGGATATTTCCTCTTAAAACTATAGGACAACCATTTATTTGTTTCAATAATCCTATTAATATTATTAATTAATATGAGCAAGTCATCTACGTACAAACATAATATGACCACTACATCACTGTGAACTTTAGTCTATAAATACTTATCTGCCTTGTTATGTATAAACCCATCGGATACAGTTACATGATACTTTTGCTCAAGTTACTTCTTAGGTGCTTGTTTATGAACATATAATAACTTAATAAGTCTATATATATTAGATTAATTTCTATAAAATACAATTTTTTGGATTTTCGATATCTCCATTTATAAAAGTTATTTTGCCATCAATTTGATGAATCTTTAAATTGTATTGTAACGCAATTTCAAATATCATTCTAGTGCTTGTGTTTATATCAACCGATGTATAGACATCAAAGTAATTAATTCATATATTTTATCAAAATCTTTTGGTTACCAACTTTACTTTAAAAGCTTGAATGATACCATATGCCCGACATTTCTTCATAAATACCCACTTACAGCCAATTGCTCATGAAACGAAGGCAAATCAACCAATTCTCAAGTAAGAAAAATATAGGATTAAATCAATTTCATCATTTATGGTCTCTTTCTGAAGTTATGAATCAAGAAACTATTGCTTCCGTAAAATATTTATGGTCGTCTTACAAAGAAAGCACTAGTGAAATTTTCTAAGTGATTTTTTCATAACTTCATTCTACTAAATATAAATAATTTATTTAAAAATATAAATTATTATATCCTATGCGTTTTGGTCTTTTCTCATGCTTACTCCTACAAGGTTCACGTGGTTGTTCTTCATCCAAATACGATTATTGCTAATTTATTTCCTCATCTTCTATTGTACCACGAGTCTCATTATTGTTAGATAATTTAAATTTGAAAATTTACGCTACTCTTAATAACACACATCTTATAGCTTTCTGACCTAATTTTATTCTTCTTAGACCCGTATTTTTGTAAAATGTTAAACATCCCCATACTTTGAAATATTCAATATTCGTTTTCTACCTTTCCATAAATCATATGGGTGAATTAAATTTTTGTTAAGTGAAATGTAATTAATTATATGACATGCATTTTAGTGATGATAAAATATAATTTAGGGGTAAATATGGAAATCTTTAGGTTATTTGGTATTAAGTTTTTGGTAGAGAGTAGAAGAGAAATGAGGTGCTTGTAATTAATATTTTAGGAAAAAGTCCCAACTCATTCAATGATGTTAGTTGAGTTATTTATATTTATCTTTAAGATTCATGGGCCTTTGAGTAAAATATTCTATTCGGGTCAATTTCATGAGCCCCCAAACCCATAATTCAATGTATTGGGCACATAAATGAGTCATCAAGCTTACTTAACTTACTCCTTATTCATCAAGTTTTAGCTTTCAGGTCTGAATTACCCCTTTAAATAAATTATGAACCACTTTACTATATGGACATCCAATAAAATCTGCTCCTATCACTTTTAAAATAGCTTCACCTTGTAAATTTATATGTAACTAAGAATTAACTAACATATCATTGGTCATCTTAATTAAATTTCTATTCTTGCTCTCAACTAATCTATTTTGATGCGACGTATAAACCGTCAAATATTGATGAATTATGTCACGCTCTTCATGAAAACTATACAATTTCTTGAGGAATATTTCACAACTCTATAATTACACAAAACTATACAATTTTCTTGAGATATATTTCACAACTCTAGCAATGTGTATTTAGTTTAATATTTTTGTACATATTTCTACAGATTTATAAGACTTTCAATCATTTAAGATTCCATATACAATTCATATTTCTCATACAAACCTATCTCACATTTTATAAGTCTGGTTTTAACATTTCTATTAATAGTGTTATATCATATATGAGCAAGTTTACCATACCATAAAAAATAATCATTATGAGAGTAAGAGTAAATATAATTTTCACTTTATTAACAATATAGTCACTAGAAAATACTTTAACCATGTTGTTTCAAAATTATCCCTAACTTATGAAAATTCCACCATTGGAAAAAACAAGATTTTTGGATTCTTACACGAATCGAATTCCAACCTTATGTAATAGATCATCATAGATTATTTTTATTACAAGAGTTATATTTTTACAGTTAGTAAACACTAACTTTACACTTCTATCTCCTTCCATATTAGACTTGTTTGTATTTCTCATCTGCATTTTTTGTGCTATTTTTCTATTTCAATGTCTTGAGCAATGATTTATTATTGGAGACATGAACGGATGCGTATTTATCGTATTACCAACCCGACATCTCATTTTCAATGACATTGTCATATGTTGCTATTGTACTAATGTTTTTATCTATAAAATTTATACTTTTACATTTATTCTCAAGACTTCAATTACGAGCAAAATGATCCGGTTTGAAACTCACAAACCAATTTCTATTTGTATTATTAAAAATATTATTTTATTTTTACCAATAGTAACTGTGTTAATTTTTTAACTCTTAGGGTTTGGTTATATTGTATTCACACTCTTGTAAGGTTTCATATTGGATTATTCTTTTGCATCTATAGTACGTGATTTCTCCTCAATCTCCAAGTGTTTTTGTATTTCTTTCATATTATACTCATCGGAGTTAAAGTTTCATCGTCCAATAATTTTGCCAAGATAGAGGCAGTTTTTATATGATTTATCTTACTTGAAAAAAAATACTAATTTGACAGACACGAGCTTATTGACTATGATTAACAACTCATGTGTTTTAAGGGAGAAGTGGGTTTCTATAAAAGTTAAAATATAAATACTAAGAATTTTTTCATACAACATTCTTCGATTTCATACTTTTATTCAAGTGCATTCCAGATTATTTGTATGGTCACTTGTGTAATGTTCAAGTATACAGTATGAAAGTGCGTTCCAGATGTGTTTGTGACATACTATTCTTAATGTTTTTATCGGTAGTTTTTTAGATTTTCTCCAGGTTTAGATCAAGGATGCAGTGGACTTTTAGTATAGTTAACAAAAAGTTTAACTTGTCTTGCCATTATACTGTTTTTTATTGTTATAATATATAATACCATAAACAAGAACTTACAAAATTTGTAGAATATCTCTCATCAGAAATTCATCAAAAAGTTTGAACAAGCTTGGGATATTCCCAAGCATATGATATATTTTACAAAAAAATTATTTCGATCACTTTAACATATAGATCCATATTCGTAAGTTCTCCCGAGACATAACAAAAATTATTATAAGAAACTACGAATAATAAATCAAAAAGTTTAAATAATTGAAAGTGATAAAGAGTTTTAAAGCTTTCAAAAGATTATTGAGATTTTATGGAATTATATGTTTTAATTCTTGATATATATATATATATATATATGTGATAAGTAACTTTTCGGTATGACATATTTATTTGAAAATATACTTGTTTAATTTTATTCTAACAATATTTAGAATTTCACTTCCGAAAACAACGACAAACTATCTCATTGAAATCGACACACTCAATTTGATTAAAGCATGGATAACTGTAAAAATATAATCACATCATTCACATATGTTAATTATAATATAATTAGAACTCATTTCAGCTAAAACATATTAGAATATAAGTAACCTTCGTATGGTCTATTATCAACACTAAATTTAAAAAACAACCAGGTCCTTTTGAACATTCTTTCACCTTTCAACTTGTCACGACAAGTCTTTTGTTGTTGTGTCAAAACTCTTTAGAATCTTTAAAGAGTTTAAATAGTCTAGAAAAACCTTATTATCCCAATAAGATACTTATTTGCGATGACAAAGACACTTTTGGCACGACAGTGACCTCTAATTTGATATTGTAAGTATTTTTGTCTAATATTACCGTGATTCATGACAAGTTCTGTTTTTTCCGTTACAACCAACTTTTCATAGATCAGCTTATGAAGTTTGTATAACATTCGCCCTACTTTGTTTTTGGATAATGGGTTGATTCCGATGATTTGAGCTTGTTTGTGGATCTACTCTAACCATTTAATTTAATCAAAGTTTTCAACGGTTCTAGTCGAAGTGATAAAAGCATAACCGAGATTAAAAAATCTGAAAAAAAAACAAAAATTCTGGATAAAAATAAAAACATTACATGAAATCTCTAGACCGCGATCATGTACTCCTAAATTAAGTGTTGTAAATATAACTTATGATTACACCAGACCCTAATTCTGAATTCATGAAAAATAGACATGATATTAGTCTATTAATTTGTCTTGAAAATAAAAATATTCCATGTTTTTTTCAAGTTCAAGAATATATATATATATATATATATATATATTCATCTACAACTTTAAAATATATAATAATTATTTTTTTATTGACTAAAATTTGATTAATTCACATATATAGTTATTATATTTATGCTTAATCATTCAAATTCATCGGTTTTATATTTTGATTTAAAATAAATAAACCTTTGAAAATTTGAAGATTCTCTATAAATTTTTTTTTTTTTTGATAATATAGCAAATAATATTTATTGACCAATTAGTTTATTGATAAAAAATATATGACTAATAAGATAAAAATTTAAATGAATAATATCCTTCAAGTTTATTTTAAATCTAAAGACATTTTTTTTCTTTATAGCTTTTTTTTCATTTTAACATGTAATTCAGTTAAGTCGATAATATTAGGATTCTGTGTTATTTTTAGTTTATGATGGATCTCGTATTTTATTATTATTCATATTTATTAAAAAAAAGTAAGTTTCGAATAAAAAAATAGATTAGTTTAATGTATAAAATATAAAAAGGCATATATTAAAGTTAAATCATAAAAATCAAATTTCAACCGATAGGATGTAAAATTAGATTTTAAAGAATAAAATTTAAAACTTTCGATTTGGTTTTTAATATGAAAGCTTGTTTTTATCTTTATGTTTATTTTAAGGTTTTTATTACTCGATTTCATGTTTTTTGTGTTTTTGTTAGATATTTTTTTTTATTTTTTTATCGATTTACGTGATAGGCTTAGTCTTGTGATTTATAAGTTTAATCTTGTGATTTATGACCCGATTGATTATAAGATTTGTTGATTTTTTATTTGGGATACATAAAAAAACAATGATACTAGAGTAAACATTAGAAAAAAATAGAGTTTAGCGACATTAATGGAATCTTATGAAGTATTTTTTTGCCTTATTTAAAATCTCTAGTTTTAAAATACAAATTTTATTATTTAAACAAAAAAAGTCATATTTTATGCAAGACAATTGGAGTTTATGTAAGACATGTTAGGTTTCATGTAAGATAATGTCAGATTTATAGAAATGACGACTCTATTTTCTGCTCCAAGAAACAGTGTTCTTAAAGTTCTTCCAATTCAATTGTGGTAGCTTCTCAACTATCCAATCTTCAATTATCATTCTCTAAGGATTTCTTCTCCGTCTTGATTAAGATTTTATGTAGATCTCCTACGGGTAAACATATTCTCAATACCATGACTAGTTAAAAACATAGTATCTTTTAGAGCAACAACAATTTCAACAAACAAATCGTATAATGAGGCTGCAACAAAATCGGTTTTGAACCTCCCGATCAAACCAGAATCTAAAAAGTATAAAACTGATCACATTGATCTATAATTTAACGAGAAAATCCTCGAAAATCTACAGTCTTGCACTACATTCATACTAATTGGGAAATTCTCAAAGGGGCTCCTTAAAAAGTAGATTTTTGACAAAAGTTTTGAAGAAAGAATGTTTCCTGGAGATTTTCCTATACAAACTGGGACTCGCATAATCTTTTCCTAGAATTTTCTCTTAAAGATGATATCAACAAAATCTGGAGTCGCAATTTCTGGACTGTTGGACACCATTCAATGAGAATTCTTAAGTGGCTACCCTCGTTTAGCCCTAAGAAATAATGTCTTATAGTTCCGATCCGGGCTAAGATTAAAAAGCTACCATAAAACATGTACAGTGAATATATCATTTACTCAATAACATCAACCTTAGGAAATCCAATTAAATCTTGGATACCTCAAAAAATAAAACATTATATAATGCTTGCTATTCCTCGGTAGAGATCGATATATCAAGAAAATTACAACACAATATGTGGCTTGGCATTGGAGAAAACTATGGTGCTTGCATTAAGCTCACTTACAATAATGTTCATGCATATTGTGATTAATGCTATCATGTTGGGAATGGAAAATTTTCTTGCAAAAAAACTCAACCATCCCAAACAACAGACCATCACTCAAATGAACAAGTAAAGAACAATACAAATAAAGATTAAGCACAAATGCCAAACATTCCTAATTCAACAACAATGTATGCACAAACTACAAATCAAGTTTATGAGGAAGTTACCAAAAGATCAGAAGATTTGGTCCCTGATCCAAGTCCCAAACCAAATGTTACCGGCATACCTGATACTTTGAAGATGAACACAGTTGATGAAGAATAGATAACTGATGAAGACATTGTGGAAGCTATCAAATCTTTAGAAGCATAACACGTCTATGAAAAGATGACTGATGAACATTCCACTGGATACATTACACCAAAGGAAAGAAACACAGACAACCTCCTCAATACTCTAACTTTCAGCAAAAAAGATGCAGACTCAAGTTTTTAAAAGGTCCTTAATAGAAATTTGAAGATGGCAAGGTCAAAAAATCATAATAAGCAACTTACAATACATCCTCTTCCTTTTAAAAAGACAAAAGGGTCAGCAAGAATAAATCCTAAATGATTAAGGCTTTGTGCTGGAACGTAAGAGGTGTAGGAAACAAAAATACTATAAGAAGACTGAAGTTAATTATAAGCAAAGAAAAGATTTCTCTGTTATGTATTCAATAACCAATGTTATAACGCAGCCAAATTGAGCCCCTCTCTACAAAGCTAAGTCTCCCTAACTTCTTTGCTAACGTGTCTAACAAAATATGGTTACTTTGGTCCTCTGATTATCAAATAAATATTATTCAAAATATCGATCAATGTGCTCATACTCATATTAAATATTGTCTATGAGCAAAGTATTTATCTATAACATGTATATATGCTAAATGCCAAAAATCAACAAGAATGTACCTCTGGGATACATTAAGGAATATAACTGAATCAGTGAGTGAATGACTATTAATAACTGATTTCAATACTATAACATCCCCTTCTAAACAAGCTGGTTGTGTTAATTATTGTAACCGAAGTTCTTCTAACTTTAATGGTGCGATCAAAAATTGTTTTCTCGAGGATACAAGTTTTTCTGGAACTCAATTCATATGGACTAACAAGACAAGATGGAAACGATTAGATAAAATTCTCATTAAGCAGACATAGGCTGACTACTTTGCAGAAACAAAGGTGGTCCATATGGTAAGAACGTGCTCAAATCACACCTCTTTGTGTGTATCTTTAATTAAAGAAATAGAAAATCTTATTAAGAGTTTCAAGGTCTTTAATGCTTGAACATTAGATGATGATTTTCTAAGCATTGTTGAGACTAGTTAGAAAGATCCAATTAAAGGATATCCTCTATTCATCTTCTGGAAAAAGTTAAAACGATTGATAGAAGCTATGAAAAAGTTAGAACAAATATCACTTCGAATTTTTGTTTGACAATGTGAATCAAACAGAAGAAAATGTGAAGTTATTTGAACTGAAGTTTATCAATTCTAACAGCCAAGAAGACAAAATAGTTATGGCCAAAGCAAAAGCAGAGCATCTCTTTACCCTCATTATAGAAGAAGAGTTTTGGAAACGTAAATGTTACTCTAATTGGCTCCATGATAGCGATCGAAACACAAACTTATACCATAATTTTGTTAAAATGAGAAAGAGAAAATTTAAAGTGTCTGGTATAACGTTTCAAAATGAATGAATCTCTGATAATGAAACTATCAAAGAATCTGTAGAAGATTACTATATAAGAATTTTATCATCTCTTTCTTATTCTATTCTAAATTAACAAGATAAATATATGAATAGTGATATTTTTAATGTTATCCATAAACTTATCAACAACACTGACAATGGTTTTATCTTAGTTGTACCTATTGAACAAGAAATTTGGAGTTCAATACAGAGCTTAAACTCATAAGAAACTCCATATGTTGATGGCTTTAACGGACATTTTTTACAACTTGCTGGCATATCATTAAGCTAGACCTAAGCAATGCTATAAAATCATTCATCAAAGGTCAAGCTATCTCACAGGGTATCCTAGCTACTGGAATTTGTCTAATTTCTAAAGCTGAAGCTCCTCAGTCTGGAACCAGTTTATACCAATAAGTCTCTATTTAAGTTTTAATTCTTATAAATGGTGAAGTTGTTGGTTTTTTCAAAATGAAAAGAGGAATCAGATAAGGGGACCCTTTATCCCCTAGTCTGTTCATTCTTGCAGAAGATGTTCTGTTAAAGGGCTTACATGGTTTATCATATTCTTTGGAGCATATTGGTAATTTTCTGCAGATTTATCGAGAAGTTTCAGGTCTGAAGAGTTTTAGAAACGCTTGGGGGTGATTTTGTGATACGAAGATTTCTTAGTGCCAGATTAGTTCAAGTATTGAATTTAAGTATCTTTTTAGAAAGAGAAAGTGCAAATTAGCTTAAGTAGAGAGAGAAAGTCGTAAAATTATCTTTGGGATCTGTGAAGCGTGTGTGGTCCTTATATAGTACAATTACGGTCCCCACATATTTCAACTCCCATTAATTACATTATTGCTCCCTATTTTTTTTTATCTTCTCACAAGAGGTACTTCTTCAATATCCTATGCGATTTTCCCCTAACACAATTTCTTCCTTACAATTCTCTCCTAAACAAACTTCTTCTTTACAATTCTCTCCTAAACAAACTTCTTCTTCACAATTTCACCATGTCTTTTATTCTCCCTCATCAGTAGCCCCCCAGTCCTAGTAAAAATAGTTTTACTAGGATTGTAAGGAAGTCACCACTGATCCTTCAAAAAAATTTCTCCGGAGAAAACTTCATCAATTGCAAAATTTCTTCCTCGAAAATGTCTTTGACGAGTACTTCAAATGCTACATATTTCTTCGAAAAAATGTCTATTCGAATGCTACATATTTCTTCGAAAAAGTGTCTCTTCGAATGCTATATGTTTCTTCGAAAAAGTGTTTCCTCGAATGCTACATACCTCTTTGAAATGGCTCCTCGAAAAAGCATCTTCTTAACAAGTACATCCCTTAGACCATAAACTTCTTTTGCCTCATATTAACCAGTGTGGCCCCCCGGTCCTTGCAATGTATTAGAAAGAGCAAACCGGTTGCATAGAAATGGAGCCCATCAGAATTCGCTGTGTGAGCATATTCCAATCACCATAATACGATGATAAGACGTTGCAATGATTGATTGAAAAGGCATGACATAAGCAGCCGTATTTTCTTGTCAGCGAATCTTTAGAGAGATCGTTTCACATTCCTAAAATTAGATCGTCTCTGCGTCTTCTCCCGCGCTTTTCTGTCAGCAATTCTTTACCTATGGTACCCATAATGCCCCTAGGCAAACAATAGGAAATGTCCCCAGGCCCGACTTTCCCAAAAGCCCATTGACTTCTATAAATACTTACCTTCTTCATTAGTGATTCAAACTTTCCACCCAGGATTTCTAGAGAGAGAAAACTGGCTTACAAACCTCGCCGGATTCCAGAGTGGCTCTTTATTAGTAAAAAGTTTGAAGAAAGAATTGCTGCTGGTGAATACACTAAGCATCAACCTCCACCTGTTGTGACTACCTTCTACGGTCCGTGGCCCCCTCCTGCAAATTCGACGACCATTATTCCCCTCGAAATATCTCAACAGAACCAAATCACCAGCCAGTCCATCCGTGGAGAAATAGGGAAAGACAAGCACCACAAACACTCCTCGGGAAAAAGAAAGAGACAGCACAAAGATAGGCATTCGAGGGAGCACAAACGTTCTAAAGAAAAGCCACCAACTACCCCTGAAGCTCCTCGAACTGCGGTAGTGGATGTTTCTCTTACGAAGACCGGGGATCCTGCCTCAAGCCTTCCTGCCACTCCATCCATAACAGGGGCTGGAACTCCTCGGTTTTCTCCAGGACAGACTATGATTTATGAGGAAGAAGTTCAGGAGTTGCGCAATAAAGCCCTAGCTGCTAAAGGGAAAGCAATCGCCTCGAACCATCCTAAGGCATCTGTCCAAGCTGTCAAGGTTGCTGATCCGAATAACATCATCGAAACTCCTGCATAATGATCTAGTAAACAGCCCATCCCCCCGAATAATTCTGAGTCACATAGTCAAGCAGTTCAAGCCATAAGTCCAAACAAAATCATTGAACTTCCAGCAGAATCATCGAGTCAAATTCCTGCTCCTCTTCCAACCATATCCGAAGAACAGGCGAGCCGAATCGCCCCCAAGTACAAAATAGATTTACCACTTCCCTTAGAACTCGATGCCATCATGGGCAACAATATTCGGGGGATTGAAAACAAGCATGCTGTTGCTCTTTATAATATATCTTACAAGTATTATTCTCTATCAGAGCAAATGTTGCTTCGTACTCGTTGGTGCATCCCTTCGTACATCAACATCAGGTTTCCCTCCGAAGGAGAGACCCCATTATCAGTGAAGGATCACGAGCTTGTTGTGTATGCCGAAATCATAAATTGGGGACTAAGATTTCCTTTAGACCCCTTTTTCATCGAATATTTTGCTAAGATTAATCTTTGCCCTTCTCAAGTTGGACCCAACATGTGGTTCACATTGATGGCATGCATCATGGCCTCGAGGATTTTAGGCCAAGAATTTTCCTTGGAATAGTTCATCGGATAATCCGGACTGGCTAGGAACCCATTCTTCCCATTCTACTCATTGACCTTTAACCGAAGGCAAAAGGTGTTAAAAGATTTGCTAAAAGTTGACAAAAAATGGAGACAACAATTCATGTTCTTCTTAGGTCATTGGGAGACCGGCTCGGAAGCATCCCCTTCGAACCCCCACAATTTATCTCTTTTGTGGACCAATAAATGTAAGTCTTCGAACGAATCCTCTGATAATAGCCCTTCGAATAGTAGGAGTCTAATTTTAACTTATTATTTTTGTAGCTATGACTGGCATCTCCAAGCCCTTTGTTGATTATGTAGAGAGTGCCACTACCATATTTACCAAGCTCAGTGAATGGGCCAACGAAAATTAGGAAAATAGATTTCGCTTGTGTTTTAAGGACAACAATATGTCTCTGAGCAGAGTTTGGAGGTTGAATCCCCTCGTTCGATTGTTCTTAAAAGAGTTGATGACCCCTCTTTCTCAAGATAAGGTGCTGGATCGAGTGACGAAGAAGGACATAATGATTTATCTTCCGAAGCGTGCTCGTGCACAGAGTCATCGGGACGGGTCCAATGAAGAACTCCCTGCTAAGGGACAACAACCACAACCGGAAGTGGCCATCGTCCCAGAGCCGGTCTCTTCGGACAACAGAGTGACCCCCAATCCTGACGCTTCCCCCCAAAAGTCCGTCCATCCTCAGAAAAAGAAAAACTTGAGAACCAAAGGAAAATAGAAGGCTGCCTTAGAGCCTATCCAAGAGTTGTCCGAGGACGACAGACTTCCAAAAGATGCCCCCGAACCAGCCCAAGAAATTGAAGTCCAAAAAGCATTGGGTGAGTCTGAGCATGAGGTGGGGGATAACTTCCAACTTGACACCTAGCACTCCTCGCACCCAAGCTTCATATCCAGCCCCCCTTGAGGAGCCCCCAATACTTACTCCACTGCCTATGCCTCAAAGTAACCCTCCCCAACATGTTGACCTTGGAATGCTCGAAGGAGAGTCCTCGGATTTTGACGTTGTTGGGCTAGGATCTCCCAGCAGCTCTTTCGAAGTGCCCCTTGATGATGAATTTTTACTAAGTTTGCGAGGCCTGCTGCACACCTCTGTTATTAATGGAAAGAAAATACAGCATTTAGAGAATCGAAAGAACCAATATAAGTTCAAAGCTTCCCTGCTGGCTTCACAACTTGAAGAAGCCAAAAAGTAGTATGTTATTGAGGAGAGCCAAACAGATGCATTGTATAAAAGATTATCTGCATCATAAAATTATGTCATCATGCTTGAGAGGTGTTGCCAGGAGGAAAGGGACCTCTATCAGATAAGACGGAGGGCCAAGAAAAACTCATCATTGAATATCAAAAGGCCCATGAAGTAGCGCGCAAAGGCTTTAATGACTGTATCAATGACTATGAAAAAATCTTCAAGAACAGAGAAGGATTGGTGAAGCGCATCGAAGATTTATCTCGGCAAGTGGAGGAGGAGAAGAAGAAGGTTGTGAATGCCTATGTGAACAAATGCACCAATAACCTTGCTGATCGAGATGCAACAGTCCGAGCAGGCCTAATAACTCAACTTCATGCAAAGCACCCCGAATACGACCTTGGCAGCTTTTGGAAACTCGTGTCCCCAGATCTTTGTCCTCCTCATATTGTGGTTAGTGAGAGTGAGTCGTCGGATTCTGAGGGAACTGAGTCCTCTGAGAAATCACAACAGTAGGTAAACATTGTTGCATAGTTTGTTTGTTGTGTATAAGACCTTAGAAGGCATTTTTTGTTTATTTTCAAGGAGGAAGTGTTTGTTTTCCTTCGTTGTTTATTCGAGGAGATGTTCTCCTCGAACTTTTGTGTATGCCCTGACTTGGAACATTTTACCATGCGATTTATTAGTTGTCGTTTTCTCCCAGGTGTTTGCCGATTCATATTTTTGTACCGATTTAATCAGCTACATTCCTTTGCCCTGTGGTATGCCTCAAGAATTATCCGGAGAATTAGAAATATCCTAAGGCATGGCATTAATAATGACTTAAAAGTGTAAATAACTCGAAACACAACATATTGTGTCCCGAAGAATAGTTCGAAGGGTAATATCATTCGAGGACTCACCGAATGTAACCCAACTAAAAATTTAGGGCACAACTTATTGTGAGCCAAACAATAGTTCAAGACACAAATTTTTGTGACCCAAATAATGGTGTAAGGCAATGAAAAATTTGAGGCACAAATTACTGTGACCCGAATAATAGTTCAAAGGATTTAAACGATTCGAGGCACAAATTATTGTGACCCAAATAATAGTTTAAGGCAATGAAAAGTTCAAGGCACAAATTACTGTGACCTAAACAATAGTGTGAGTGATGAAACAACTCGAGGCACAAAATATTGTGACCCAAATAATAGTGTGAGTGATGAAACAATTCGAGACACAAAATATTGTGACCCAAATAATAGTGTGAGTGATGAAACAATTCGAGGCACAAAATATTGTAACCCAAATAATAGTGTGAATGATGAAACAATTCGAGGCACAAAATGTTGTGACCCAAATAATAGTGTGAGGCAAAAAATACTTCGTATTAAGCAGCTCATAGGTACACCTCGTTAAAACCTTCTTGTGCGTAGCAGGGTAGGAAAGAGTATGCCCTCGCTATGTTTGGTAACCGGAAAATACAAAAGAGGACAAATGTTATCTTCTAACTAGCTCTTTATTCAAGATACAATTTAAAGTGTTCAATGTTCCATGGAAGTCGCAGACATCGCCCCTCTTTGTCTTTTAAACGGTACGTGCCCTGTTTTACTTTCTCTGTGACTTCATAAGGGCCCTCCCAGTTGGGTCCCAATTTTCCAAGACTTTTTTCCTTAGTATGGAGAAAGACTTTGCGTAAGACCTTATCTCCCACCTTAAAATCTCTGTGTTTCACCTTGGAAGCATATCTACTCCTCATAAGTGTTTGATAATGCAAAGATTTCAATTGGGCGCGTTGTCTTTTCTCTTCAACTAAATCCAACGCCAAGGTTCGGCTTTGGTCATTCGATTCCTCTGTATAAGTTGCCACACGATATGATGGGAAGACAATTTCCGAAGGGACAACCGCATCCATACCATATACCAAGGAGAATGGAGATACAACGATAGCAGCTCGAGGCGTTGTCCTGTAAGCCTATAGTACTTCTTGTAAATAATCAGGCCACTTTCCGGCCTTTCCTTCCAAATTCTTCTTCAACCCATCCAGAATTGTTCGATTGGTTACTTCTACCTGACCATTAGCCTGAGGATGAAACAGAGCGGAAAAACATTGTCGTATGCCCCTGGAAAGGCAAAAACTTTTAAACTCTTTGTTGTCGAACTGAGGTCTGTTATCCGTTGTAATCTACAGCGGTACCCCAAAGCGAAAACAAATGTTTGAAATAATAAATTTGATAACATCTTTGACTTTCGTCCCTGCTAATGGTTCCGCTTCGACCTATTTTGACAAATAATCGACCACTACGATTATGGTGTGTCTGCCTCCGGACGCCATTGGTAGGGGCCCAACGAGATCGATGCCCCATCTGTCAAATGGGATTGCCTCGGAGATGCTCTCCATTGACACTCCAGGCCGGTGGATTATGTTAGCATAACGCTGACACGTGTCACATCGTTTGACCAAGTCTTTCGCGTCGGAAGAAATAGTCGGCCAATAATATCCAGCGAGAAACACCCGCCGAATTAACGCCTTATAACCATAATCGGCTGAACCTTCCCCGTCGTGCAATTCAGACAGGACAAACTGAGACTCATCCATGTTCAAACACCTCAATAATGGGCGACTCAAAGATTTCTTATACAGAACGCCTCCCAATAAAATATACATGTGAGACTTAAATCTGATCTTCCTTGACTCGTACTTTCCAACAGGTAAAATATCGTTTGCGAAGAAGTCAATAATTTCCGACCTCCAATCATGTGTAATGATATTACTTACCTCTTTAATATTCATCGAATGGTCTTCGTCGGTCATGACCGAAGGATGCTCCTGAGTCAAGACCCATGGGTATCCATCCATTCGAGAGGCTGTGGCCAAAGAATCCGGGATGATATTTGCCTCTCTCCGAACATGCTCATATTGGACGACGTCGAACTCAGAAACCAAGTCTTTTAGTGCTTTCAGATACTGTATCAGCTTATCTGTTCTGGCCTCGGATTCTCTCAACACTTGGTTTATCACTAACTGTGAATCACTGATCAGTCTAATCTTTTTGGCCCCGTATATCCGAGCTAAACGCAAACCAGCCAAAGCTGTCTCATACTCCGCCTCATTGTTAGTTGCCTTGAAACCAAATCGAATAGCTTGTAACATAGCTATCCCTTCTGGAGAAACCAACTGGACACCCACACCACTTCCAGAGTTGTTCGACCCTCCATCCGTTCGAACTGACCATTCCATTTCATCAAAATGGTCAATGATCTCCATGTCTTCTCTATTGGAATGGAACTCAACCAAAAAATCAGCCAAAACTTGGGATTTTATCGTCGTTCGAGGTTCAAATACTATGTCAAAATCTCCCAATTCCACTGACCATTTGGTCATCTTCCCAGAGATATCGGGCCTTTGTAACAAACCTTTTAAGGGAAATGTCGTTCGAACAATTATAGGGTGTGCTTGGAAATAAGGCCTCATCTTCCAAGCAACTGTGACCAAAGCCAAAGCTACCTTCTCCAACTTGAGGTATCATTTCTCTGATTCCAGTAAACTTTTACTGACATAGTAGATAGGTTTTAAAAAAGTGTCATCCTCCTGAAGTAGAACAGCACTGACCGCACAATCGGATACCGCTACATGATATTCCGAGGGGGAGTCATGGTGACTAAAGCTTTTATTTGTTCTGAGTCAGCCTCGATGCCTTTTTCACTGATCATGTATCCAAGAAATTTGCCCGACCTCACCCCGAAAATGCACTTATCCGGATTTAGTTTCAAATTGATCGTGCTTAAATTGTTAAAAGTCTCATCTAGGTCAGCAAAATGATCTTCTTCCCGCGAACTTTTGACCGGCATATCATCGATATATGCTTCCACATTCCGACCAATTTGTCCATCAAAAGTTTTATTGACCAGGCACTGATAAGTTTCCCTTGCATTCTTTAAGCCAAACGGCATAACCTTGTAGCAGTATAACCCTCTCCCGGTAATAAAAGAAGTGTTTTCTTCATCTCGAGCATCTAACCGGATTTGGTTATACCCTGAGTATGCATCCATGAAAGATAACAGTCAATTTCCCGAGGTCGAGTCTACTAACTGATCAATGCGGGGCACCGGAAATGGATCTTTGGGACAAGCTCTGTTCAAATCTGTGAAATCAACGCACATTCTCCACTTGCCATTCTTCTTCCGCACTAAGACTGGATTCGAAGCCCATACGAGATAATGCGACTCTCGAATATGGCCTATGCTTAATAGCCTTTCCACTTCCAAAAGAATGGCGGAAGCCTTTTCCTGAGAAACTGGTCTCCTCTTTTGGACAATATGTCTAACATCAAGTCGTATCGCAAGTTTATGGCATATTACCTCCGGTGGCACGCCCGTAACATCTTGTGCTCACCAAGCAAACATATCAAGTTTATTAGACAAAAACGCAATTAATCTATTTTTTGAACTCAAAAGAAAGTTTGACTCCGATCTTGAGGATTTTGCCATGCCCAAAATCATGTCCCTCGGAATCCTCTATCGGGACCAGAAACCCGAGGGTCTCCCTCGGATCATCAAATGGGGTGACGTCCGAGGAAGACCCCTTTAATTCCTATGCCTTATCCGAAATTCCTCCCCGACTTTCCTTCGAAGATAAAGAGATTTGGTAACATTCGCGGGCCATTTTTTGGCTGCTCCTAACTGTTCCGATGTTATTCCCTATCACATACTTCAGGCACTGATGCACCGTTGAAATGACTCCATGCATTCGGACAACCAAGAGCGACCTAGAATAGCATTATACGAAGTTGGTGCATCGACAACAATAAACAAGACTTCCACCTCATTCTTGAATAGACCTCGGCCTAACTAAACCATACCCTGAAATTCTCCTACCACCACTGTCGTGGCACTGGTAAAACCCACTATAGTTCTGTCTGAGCGTCGTATAACTGGTGGGTCGGAAATTCGCTTGTAAGTGCTCATGAATAGGATATTCGCTGAACTTTGTGTATCAACAAGTATCTTCTGAACTTGATCTCTAGCAATATCTGCAGCAATCACTACCGTATCTTCGTGTGGGCCCATGATATTTCGCATATCATCATCATCAAAACATATGATAGGTGAGGGTAAGCGGTGCATTTGTGCTGACACCCCTGCCTCGATCTGGGTAGTCAGATTGACCATGTGTCTCTTCCGTGAGCTATTAGAATTCCCCGCTATGGTAGCCCCTCCAAAGATTGACATTGACTCAAAGAAAGTGCAGAGGCGGTTTACTTTCCCCCTCATAATGATTTCTTCCACCAAATATACATTGTTCATGCCCTCCTTAGGATCCAGATATTCTTGCTCAATATAAAAAACATCAACTTCCTCGGAAATTACCATGGTTGTGTCAGTGTTTTTTAGAAAAGACTTTACCACAATATTTTTTGGGAGTGCTTTTTCACAAACTCTAGTAACATTCCATTTTTTATCAAATATTACACTTCTTTTTTCAAAGCTATGCAGTCCTTGGTGTCATGCCCAATATCTTCGTGATACTTGCAATGCTTGTTAACACTTCGACTTTCCCTCGGAGTCTGAATAGGAAAAGGTTTCCTGAACGGCACCGTGGATCTCGCCTTATCAAATATGGCAACAACATTATCCGTTAATTCCGCAAAGTAGTCTGGTCGAACCCACTTATACGATATTGGTCTGGCCCCCTGATTATAATTTTGTTGGTTACCATAATATTGTGAATTTATTTTCTGCCTCGGCGGATACTGACCCGTGTTTTTGGTCTGAACATTGGCGCGATGCCCTTGATTGCTGGACTCGGATCTCTGAAACTGGTTCTGATCCAACTGGTCGTCGGATCCCTTCTCCGAAGCTTGAGTTTCCTCCACCAGAATTCTCTTTTCCACCTGATCCAACAAAGCTCCGAAGGTCATGGCTTGACTCTCTGCTACTGTGTCCTTTAATAATCCGAGGAGTAGGCCCATCCGGAAAGCTGCAAGTGCCACTGAGTCTTTACAATATTCCATGTTTGTTTTTGTCTTGACGAATCGGTTGGTATAGTTCTTCAAGATCTTCCCCACTTTTTGTCTACAATAGATTATCGTATCGCCATTTGATCTGAACTTCTTGCTCCCCACAAAGTGCTGTCTGAAAATATTCCAGAACATATCAAAATTCTTTATCGAACCATGCGGAAGCCTATTGTACCACTTGGAAGCCACCCCCTTGAAGGTCTGAGAAAATGCTCTGCACAACAATTTATCATCGTCGAAATTAATCATGAAGTTTTTAAACAACTCGATGTGGTTATTGGGGTCTTGTGTTCCATCGAACTTCTCCAACTTCGAGATATCAAAGTGCTTAGGGAGATTGACCACTAATATTTCCGGGGCCAAAGGGGAAGCCCTCCAATTATGACCCGTCCAATAAACGTTGGATCTCAAGTTCTCATAGCTCGGAAAATATAATCCCTCCTCAGACGGCAGGGTATACTAATGCTGCCATTCTGAATTTCACGGGCCAGCGTTTTGGTTCCTTGAGGGGAACTTCGTCTGGCCATAGTCCCATTCATTAGCCTGATCATGATAACTCTTCTCCCTCGAATATCATTTCTCCGAGCTTCTTCCCCTTCGATGATCTGTGTGCCCTCGATCGTGTCTTTTCTTTCTGCGGTTTTTCCTAGGAGACGACTCCGATGAGCTGTATTGAGAATAATCTCTCGAATCAGATGAATCTACACGTTATTTTTCTTTCCTCCTCGATGATCGTCATTCGTACCCCCTGTATCTGTCGTCCCTGACTTTAGGACGAAAATCGGTTTCACGCTCCTCTTTTCCACTATCAGGTTTCCTCCTTATCTCAGAGCGAAGATTTGCCTGTACGGTTTCTTTTTCTGCCTTCAATCTTTCGATCTCTAGCAACAACTCATTCCTCCGAGCCAACAGATCTGAGTCATCAAAAGTGTCTCCGACTCGCTGGCCCCCACGTGCCTCGTATTCCATGTCGTTCTAGTAATCGTCGCCCACGAGATTCTCCTCGCAATTGTTAACAAAATCGTCCCCTTACTCTTCCATAATTTCTATCGGAATATGAATTATTTCCAGGAGGCGATTGTCGTCAGAACAATCTTCGTTTCCCACAAACGGCGCCACTGAAGAGTTTTAGAAACGCTTGAGGGTGATTTTATGATACGAAGATTTCTTAGTGCCAGATTAGTTCAAGTATTGAATTTAAGTATCTTTTTAGAAAGAGAAAGTGCAAATTAGCTTAAGTAGAGAGATAAAGTCGTAAAATTATCCTTGGGATCTGTGAAGCGTGTGTGGTCTTTATATAGTACAATTACGGGCTCCACACACTTCAACTCCCATTAGTTACATTTTTGGTCCCTATATTTTTTTTTATCTTCTCACAATAGGTACTTCTTCAATATCATATGCGATTTTCCCCTAACATAATTTCTTCCTTACAATTCTCTCATAAACAAACTTTTTCTTTACAATTCTCTCCTAAACAAACTTCTTCTTTACAATTCTCTCCTAAACAAACTTATTCTTCACAATTTCACCATGTCTTTTATTCTCCCTCATCAAGGTCAATCCCTAAACAAAGAGAAATATAATGTCAGATTTGATCACATTTTAGGTACGACATGCCATTATTTATATAGGTTATGTAATCTTTTATAATATTTGTATGCTAGACAGGTTAGATTTTATAAAATTTTGTGAATATACCAATATAATTATATAATTTGTTCAAGCTATAAAGATTTTAAAAAAAATATTTTCCTTCATTTCCTTCTTTATAAGCAGATTTAAAAAATAATAATATTTGAAAAATATTTATATTTATATACATTATATTAATTGGTTTCAAACTTATAGAAACAAGACACCTTATATTTTGTGGGTAAAATTATGTCCTTCATAATTTCTTTTATTTCCTCCATCCAAAATTTAAAAAAGAAACTCAAAACATGCTTTCCCCATATTACCCTTAATTTACCTTCAAATTTATATTTTGATGTCATTCACTTAAATAATTGTATTTAATAAAATGAACTCACTTAGAAATCTAAGCTTAAATAAGGGTATTTAATAAAGCTTCTCATATTTTATGTAAAACCAACGCAAGAAGGTAAATCACACAAGCTGACATGCTTAAACCAAGAAAGTGTTTGTAAAGGGACTCGAACGCATGACATTTTGTCATGGGCATACCTTACTTCACCAACTCGGCTACCTTTTTGGGGCTTGTCAATTTTTTTAGTCAATGAACAAGTGGATATTTTTTTAAACCCACGTATCGTGACAATACATGTTTTTTTTTAAAACAACAACGTAATATCGTAAGACAGTTTTTAAAAAACAACATGACATGAATTTTTTCTTAATAGATGAACAAGGTTGACATGATTTAAAAATAATAATATGACATGTCATATTTTTTTATACAAACATGACATGACTTATTTTTAAAAAACAACGTGACATACTATTTTTTTTAAAAAACAACATGATATAATAGTTTATTTTAAAACACACATATTTTTTTATGGGTGAACAAATATGAGATGTCATGTTTTTTTGAAAACAAGGTGTCATGGTAGATTTTATAAATAAAAACTAAAACGAGGGACTTTTAAAACAAAACAGACATGAAAATTTAAAAACAAAAAACAAGGTCGACACATTTACTTTATTTTGTTGAAATGACAGAGACACATGCAATTATATAACAAATCAAATAGTAATATATCATACCTTAACAAATTAATATTTCCTTCTTTTATTTTTGTTTATTTGTTTTTCAATTTTCTTACTCTTAGAATAAATTTTACTTTCTAAAAACTTGTTCATTAGTTTTAAAAAGCTATGTATTATAATCAAAATTTATAGATGTAATATCCATAAATTCATGTTTGTTGTCTTTCTTTATTTTTTTAACTGCGGACTTCCAAGCGACGAATAAATTAGATTTTCACCTAAAAATATCATCAACATTTTTTTTTCTCATTTCATTGTTATAGTCCTTTTAATTTTGAGATCATCGTTCAATTTATTTTTTCTCAAATCATCATTATACTCCTTTTATATTCAATGACTAACAAAACTAGAAATGAATACCACAAAAGATGTTGGTAAAATATCCAGATCAAGAAGTAATTGAGAGTTATGTCGACCAATGTATACACATAAATGTAGGAATAATCATATGAGGATTGGGACGTACATATTCGACATGACCCCGACGACAATCACATTCAGATTGGAAATATGATAAATGAAAGTATATACTTAGACTCTGTTGAGCTCAATAACATACAAGGTACCAATTGCTAATTGATATATTGTTGCAAATGGTACGTCGGGTAATTTAGTAATTTTATGCAACTGCCAAAGTAAATGCAGATAAATAATTAAATATTATGTTCGATTTACTATTAATGGTAAGAGGTATATATTTTATGTACCTCACCTACCAAAAGAATTAGGTTAACTTATATCGGGTTTAGAATGTGATTCAATGTGTTTAAGTTATCATAACAAGAATTAACGTAATGATAGACTTGCTTTTAGTAGAAAAATATATGGAAATAACTCATAAATTAGCTATCTTCAAAAAATAAAGTAACAATCATAACCAAACTGGAACATAATAAATTTGTGAACTTTGATGATTAGGCATACATAATATTCATGTGGTAAATAACATATATTTTATGAGATAATACTATATTAGTTTCTTATGAAAAAAATATAAATGTCTGTTTGTATGAGTGTCCAGTTCTTAAGGGTTCCAAATTAAGAAAATTATCTATAGGAAACCAAAAGATATATTATTGGAATGACATTGGTCGAAGTTGGAGGGGTTTGAAAATTTTGAGAAAAATAAAGATCTAGTTTGGTTGGTCAATTAGTGTGTTGTACTTATGCCTCCTTAATAGTTGATGACATGCATGATAAGATCTAAGAGCCAAACACTTATGGTGCCGATAGTTTCTCATCGACCACGAGAACCTCAAAGGAGATTGTCCAACCGTGAATTGTTGGAGAACATGAATACATAATCAGTTTGGCCAATTGCATACCAATTTTATGAGATGGTAGATTTATATTAACTTTAGAATTAAAATATTTTAACAGAGCCATAATGACAATCATTCACGTCAACACGATACTTACGAAAAATCGATTTATCACGATTTGATGGCTGATATTCCGACTCCTTAACCACAACCTTTAGATCTTACACCTTCAACACCACAATTAATTAACAATCCAGATTACAACAATATGTGATAGACTTAGTTCTTTTTTGAAAATATTTTATTGTTTTTATTTTATTTTAAAATAATAATAAAAAAACACTAAATCGTCAGTTCTAATATGGATCGTTAAAAAAAATCATGGCGCTTTACTTTGACAATTCGATTGCATTAGTAATTTTCACCGTGATAAATAGCCGTGTTAACGCGAATTGTCATTATAAAATCAATAGTTTATAATATAAAAATAATTTATATTCAAAATATTTTTTAAAAATAGTTTTATACACTTCACTACTATCTTTTAATATATATTTTATATTCAAAATATTTTAAAAATTTATTTTATACCCTTTAGTACTATCTTTTAACCTAAAGATCACTATAACTATTCCGTAATAATAGTATTCCAAAAGTAAAAATATAATTCGAATTTCATTTAAATAATCATACAAAGAGAACCCCTTGATGTGTGGTCACTATTTTGTTTTTTTATTCTCTCTCTTAATTTAGTTTGACAAACTAAAGAATCACACAAGAAAAAAAAGAAAAAGGAAAAATAAAATAGCTTAATTAAAGATACCTAAAAAAACCCCAAAAAAATATCTTTCTCTTTGCACAAAACGCAACCCTTTTTTTACGCTCCGTGTCCGATCTTCTTCTCAAGAGAATTAGGGTTTCTGGATTTTTCTTCTTCGAGTTACAGGTTAGGTGCCACCATTGATGCTAATCTATAATCTACAACCCTTCTCTATACGTTTATCTTTCTCTTTATATCTATGTGCTTTTTAGGTTCTTGCTTTGTTCTCTCTATTCCTCTAGATTTGTGCATACTTCTCTTCATCGGCCGATTCACCTGTTGTAATGTATTTCAATGAAGTTATGGCTTTTATGTTCTTTCGATTTCTTCGAGGACTTGTTGTTGGTATACGGCAGCTAGTTCTTATTGTCAACGGTGTTTTTTTTTGTCCTAATCTAATATCAGTATGTTGTTTTTTGAGATTTTAGTATCTTCTAGCAGCTTTGTGGTGGATTCATGTCTTGTGTGATTTGAAATTATAGCAGTTGTTCTTAGTTTCTAGGTTTTTTTAATCGTTTGTGACTTGTGGGACTTGTGGACATGTTGTTGAAGTTGTTCTTCATTTGATGTTTGTTTTTATAAGATTACTCTAATTAGGTAGTGTTTCATATGTTTGTGTTGAGCAGGGTTTTGATCCGCGAGTAATTGTAACGAATTTGAGGAATCTCGTTTTTGGAAAAGAGTACTTTTTGCAATCTATTTAGCTGGAATAGACTTTTTCAATATAGTTACCATACCATTCTTAAGCAGTTTTAAGTAGAGGAGTGTAGGTTTTTCGCAAAATGAGTATGTCATGGGCAGATTCTGTAGCCAACTCAGAGAATGCAGCTGGGTCGTCTGACAACAATGCTCGACCACCTCGATCCACTTATGTCCCGCCGCATCTTCGTAACAGGCCACCGTCATCTGAATCTTCGGCATCCTTACCAGCCAATGATCGCCAAGGTTATGGTGGTCCTCCTGGTGGGCCCCGCTTGGGTGGAGGTGGTTACAGACCAGATGCTGGGCGTCCGGTGTACAGTGGTGGAGTTAGGGGCGGTGGAGGTAGAGGTGGTGGTTGGAATAACGGAAGTGGAGGGTGGGATCGGAGAGAAGTGAACCCGTTTAGCGAGAACGATGACGTTGAGCCGGCTTTTACCGAACAAGAAAATACAGGCATTAATTTTGATGCCTATGAGGATATTCCGGTGGAGACAAGTGGGGATAATGTGCCGCCTCCAGTTAATACGTTTGCCGATATTGATTTAGGGGATGCGTTGAATCTAAACATTAAGAGGTGCAAGTACGTGAGGCCTACTCCTGTTCAACGCAATGCGATTCCAATATTGCTTGGGAACCGTGACTTGATGGCTTGTGCTCAAACAGGGTCAGGGAAGACAGCTGCTTTCTGCTTTCCAATTATTAGCGGAATCATGCGGGAGCAGTATGCCCAGAGACCACGTGGGGCACGAACTGTCTTTCCTCTAGCTGTTATTCTTTCTCCTACAAGAGAGCTTGCATGCCAGGTTTGGTTTCCTTATAAAATTTAATTGTGCTTTCAAAGTTGTTTAAATTGCTGGTACTTATGCTCTTGGTCTTTCGATTTCCTCTCAGATACATGATGAAGCAAAAAAGTTTTCGTATCAAACTGGTGTTAAGGTGGTGGTTGCTTATGGAGGAACACCAATCAACCAACAGGTTCTGTTCTCGTAAATTGGTTTTGCTTCTACATGTTTACTAAAGCTATGATTTATTTCCCTCAGAATTCGTTGGATGTCTTTTTAATTTGCATATGCTATTTGAGTATAATCTACCATATTGGTATATTTTGTAACTAAACATGCTGCTTAATAAATGTTTTGCAACTTGGATGTGTCTTATGTATTATCTCCGTACTATCCTTACCTTCAGTAAGTTTTTTGTTTGTTGATATACTATCACTATGCTCACTTGACTGACTTATATATAGAGATTGACGAGTTTCAACTGTGTCTGAAAGTGTAAGTATGAGTCTCATATCCTTTAAAGGATCAGAAATCTGGGAATCTAGTGACAAATAAGTGCGTCGGCTATTTCCAGTTTCAAACCTCTATACCCCTGTGATCTAACAGGACTATTGTATAAAATATATAATTCTACCTTAAGTAGAACTAGCATGCAACTATTGTCCTTGCCACTTATGGGTGAAAGTGCATTTTAAAACCTTGAAAATTTCAACCTTTTTGGAAATTGTTAACCATATTTAAAGGTGGCAAGTATATTGTGTAAATTTACTTTTGCTACTTGCTTAGTGACTCTTTTGTCTTTTTCAGCTCAACCGTTCTATAGCCTTCTTCTCTTGATGCTCTTTGTAGTCATGCATGTATTGGTAATTAGAAATAGTGAAAAAGTATATCATTTGAGGAACTATTTTCAGAAAAAAATGAACGCTTTAGAATTTTAAATTTTTAATGAGAGCGTTCATTATTATAGAAAAGACAAAAGATATTGCAAAAAGTAGTAGAATTGGTTGTCTCAGTAACTCATAAAAATGTTTAATTTCAGAATTATCAATTATCAAATAGTAAATAAAGAGGTAATAACACTTACCTCTTTTTTCAATGTTTTTTTGGTCTAAGGGATCAGTTGATTACTTATATCATTTGAGGAACTATTTTCAGAAAAAAATGAACGCTTTAGAATTTTAAATTTTTAATGAGAGCGTCCAAGGAGCTAGAAAAAAATTATTATAGAAAAGACAAAAGATATTGCAAAAAGTAGTAGAATTGGTTGTCTCAGTAACTCATAAAAATGTTTAATTTCAGAATTATCAATTATCAAATAGTAAATAAAGAGGTAATAACACTTACCTCTTTTTTCAATGTTTTTTTGGTCTAAGGGATCAGTTGATTACTTAATTTTTTTCTCCTCCACGACAAAGCAATGATCTATAACTTCTATCTTTTGTCTCTCATAAATTGTCCATCTCATCCTTGATTGTTATTTGTTAATACTAGTTGGTTTTTTCACTGCAACTGTTATTTACGTGGTGGCATTTTCTTGTTGATCAGCTGCGAGAGCTTGAGAGAGGTGTTGATATTCTTGTCGCTACTCCAGGGCGGTTAAATGATTTGCTCGAAAGGGCTAGAGTCTCACTACAGATGGTTAAATACTTGGCTCTTGATGAAGCAGATCGGATGTTGGATATGGGTTTTGAGCCCCAAATTAGAAAGATAGTGGAACAAATGGACATGCCTCCACCAGGTGCAAGGCAGACAATGCTATTTAGTGCCACCTTCCCCAAGGAGATACAGGTTTTTTTCTTAACTTTCTTATCTGTGATTTTACGTTTCTGAGCAGACATTATGTTGATTTAATTGTATTTTTGATATTTTGACCCCCTGAATTTATGTTTAATAGGTCTTGATTAGTTGTTAGTTAGTTAACATTTTACTAATGGAATTGGCCAATCACATCCATGCGCAGTTGAGGGGGCCGATTCCCACTTCTCTTTTTAATAGCTGTATCTTTTTTCACTAGCATCTCACCCAACATATGTTTTAGGAAAAACCAATTTTTCATCTCACATAAGCTTTAACTATATTTGAACCCTCGTTCTCTTACACATATAAGAATCTCTTGTTATCCTTTCAGATCTTTAAATCTCAAGAATGAATCTGATTGCAATTAATTTTATATGCAAATGTACGCATCTTAGCTTACTTGAATAAGAAAAACTAGAAACTTTTTTATCCTTTGAACAGGTGTAGGAGTTTTGTATGCCAACCTTTTTGCTAAATATATGTTAGAGTTGGTTTATGGCTATTGTTTTGCATGTGACTAAAGCCAATATAACGAGCTAACACTGTCTTTGACTTAACTTTCCTTTTTCCATTTTGCTTGTGTGTATCGTTTCTATGCAGAGACTTGCATCCGATTTTCTTTCAAACTACATCTTTTTGGCTGTTGGAAGGGTTGGTTCAAGTACTGATTTAATCGTCCAAAGAGTAGAATATGTTCTTGAGCCTGACAAGAGAAGCCATCTTATGGATCTTCTCCACGCACAGAAGGAAAATGGAGTCCATGGCAAGGTACCTTGTCTATTCTGAACTTGCATCTATAGATACCTTATTTGCTATATATTTTTTGTAGTGGATATCTGTGGCTTTTGTTGTTGAAGGCATATCTGCTGTGGAAACTATAGCATGGATGCCTGATTCAATTATATACCCCGTTTTGCTTTTTGCTATTTGCTAATATAACTGTAATTTTGATTATCAATATGCAGCAATCTCTGACTTTGGTTTTTGTGGAGACAAAGAAAGGGGCTGATTCATTGGAACATTGGTTGAGTGTCAATGGGTTTCCAGCTACTTCAATTCATGGTGATAGATCACAACAGGTAATTTGTTAGCAAATAAGGCACTTTTATATTGAAGATATATTTAAAAGATGTAATAACCTTTTAGTTGAAAGATCTAAGAAACTTTTTGATATATATTATAGTTGAAAGATCTAAAAATCTAATAAATTTTTGTTTATATATTGTTTATATATTGGTGTTGAAAGGACAAACGATGCTGGCTAAGGTTTGTAGTACAATGCCTCGATTATGAATCATCAATTATCTCTATTGTAATACGAAAGTCACAGCAAATAATACTGCTTTAGCAACAATACTGCCATTTGATATGACATACACATTTCAGTGACCAAATTTGACCGCTTTTTCTGGATGACTAAACCCAGACTCAACCTAAATTCCAAATCTTGAGATATTTCTCTCCAAACTCGGATTCATGACATTAAATCTGTCAGTTTACTTCAGGATGATTTTGCTCATGATTTGTGGAGCGAATTCCGCATCATGTATCCTAGTTTCACTTGTGCTATATTTCTTTCTGCAACTACTGTTTCTGTTCTTTGGACTCCTAAAACTACTTATATTTGCATGTGATATCTGCTTTTGAAAATGATCTACCGGGGACAAAAGTTCCTCTCTTTTGAGTCTTCCAATGATGCAATTATCATATCTTGTTATCTGTTCCAGGAAAGAGAGATTGCTCTAAGGTCATTCAAGAGTGGGAGGACACCGATTTTGGTTGCAACGGATGTAGCAGCACGTGGTCTTGATATACCTCATGTAGCTCATGTTGTCAACTTTGACCTTCCTAATGACATTGACGATTACGTACACCGAATCGGACGAACAGGACGAGCAGGCAAAACAGGAGTAGCAACAGCTTTCTTCAACGATAACAATGTTTCCTTAGCAAGACCGCTTTCCGAGCTAATGCAAGAAGCAAACCAAGAGGTACCCGCGTGGCTGACGCGATTCGCATCACGCGCGTCTTTTGGTGGTAAAAACCGTAGGTCCGGTGGTGGACGATTTGGTGCCCGTGATGTTCGACGGGACAACTCTTTCAATCGAGGCCAGGATAATTACGGTGGAGGATATGGAGGAGGATATGGCGGCGGTGGTGGTGGATATGGAGGTGGATACGGTGGAGCCCACGGTGGAGGCGGATACGGTGGAGCCGCTGGTGGGGGTGGATACGGTGGAGCCGCTAGTGGGGGTGGATACGGTGGAGCGCCGGGTGGGGGTTACGGTGGTTCGGTTGGGTCAAGTGCATGGGACTAGAGGGCAGGTTTTTGTTTTTGACATGATAGTATTTTTCCAATGTTGTTTATTATCAAGAGAGTATATATGTTTCAAGGATTGATAATTTTATGGGGTAGGTGTCTTGTGATGATGAAGAATATTTTCTCTATCTATTCTAGGCTACATTTTCTAGAGTTGAAGGTTGTTGAAATAGTCATTATGGTTACCATTTTTTATAAACTTATTACTACCGTGGCGGTATCCATATCCGACATTTGCGTTTTTACTTCAGAGAATATTTTTAGAGATGCTTCAGGCTAATATTGTCGATTTTTTGTCCTTTTTTCGGATAAATTATTGGCCTTTACCTAGATTATTCACTGTTGTTATTGCAATGGTTTTCTGATATCTAAGTAATATCGATAATATTGGTTTTGCTTGATTTATTACGCGGGTTTAGCATAATTTGATAAGGTCAGGTTCCATGATTTAATAAGTGGGTTTTGCAGAAAAAAAAAATTTCAAAAATGGGTCCGGTCACATATTTATGGATCTTACACGAATATATCTTACACCCATCTTTTTATAGATGGATGGATCTTACCCATCTTTTTATGGATCGGATTTATCTTACACCCATCTTTATCCCAAAAATCAAAGCGTCGGTTTTGAAAAATTTGAAGCCACAACATTAAGAAAGATAAGTCATACAAGCCTCCAACTATAATATTTTTCAAGATTTAGTTGTGTTTAAGTGGTATAAAATTAGATTTTTTGTTATGTTTTTAAAAGCATGATTTTAGGCTTCATTTTCATAGATTAGTGTTATAGAGTTGTTTGTTACACGCAGATTTGCGATTTGGCTTCGATTTTGTTGGAAATGGTGCTGCTTCGATAGATCTATGGTTGCTGGTTTTGAAAGTGCTCATCTCACGTCGCGTGCTACCAGATTTGTGTCCGTCCATGCATCGTGCGACCAAGAAGGGTTATTTTTTAAAAATGATAATAAAAAAGAAATAAAAAATTAATAATTCTATTTAATTATCTTAAAAGAGAAGAAAACGAGTTTAAAGATTAAAAAACCTAAGAGTTGAGGGTAATTTTTGTGAGTTTTCAGATTCCACGCAAATTTAGGGGGTAAATGACATAGTTGTAATTAGTTAGGGTGAAAAGGATAAATTGGAAAATTCAAGTTCGAGTTTAAGAAAAAGAGAGGTTGGCTCATGGGTCAGGCTAAAAAAAAATGACACATTTTTATGGATCTTACACCACTGGATCATACACCTATTTGATAGATCTCTCACCAAATTTTGGACAACTTTGTCCCTCCTTAGAAAACTTAGGTATAAAAGCATTTTATAAATCTCTCACCATTTTTTCTCTCTTTTTCTTTCGATCTCTCTCAAACCTCTCAAACACAAAACTTTTATCGAAAATCAAAGCGTAATTTTTGAAAAATCTGAATCCATAACAACATTAAGATAAACCATACAAGCCTTCTACTATAATTTTTTTTTTCAAGATTTCATTGTGTTTAAGTGGTACAAAATTAGGTTTTTCGATTATGTTTTTAAAAAGCATGATTTTGGCATGATTTTATGTTTCATTTTTATAGATTATTGTTGTAGAGTTGTTTGTTACATGAAGAGTCATCGATTTGGCTTCAATTTTGTTGTAAATTGTGGCGTTTAGATAGATCTAGGGTTTGGCTGTGTGCAGGTATTTGTCGCACGATTTGTTTTGTTTTGGTCGAACTTGCGACCAAGATGGGTACTTGTCGCATGCGACAAAACCCGTTTTAATTAAAAAAAAATTAAAAATCTAGTTGGACAATAAATACAAAGAAAAAAATGGAAACAAATAACTCTAATTAAAAATAAGTTTAAAGACTAAAAACGGTAAGAGTGAATATTGAATAATAAATAACCAATTATTTTTCTTACTCTAATTAAGCAGTCGATTATAATTAATAGATTTTATATTATATTATTAATCATTTAAAATCAAATTTTTATAATATCTTTTTTATATTTAAAAAAATCAAAAGTATTATTATTAACATTTAATGTTACCAATTATTATGATAAGATATTTTTTTACAATTTTAGTACAATTTTTTCTAAGACTTTTAAAGTTATTGAAAATTCAAATTAACTTCGAAATATTCAAAATTTATGTTCCCATAAAACTTAATTTTGAAATTTTAATTAAATCAAAAGTTTTATTATTAATATTTAATGTTTTTAATTATTATGATAATATTTTTACTATTTTCGTATAGTTTTTTCTAACTTTTTAAAATTATTGAAAATTCAAATTAATTTTGAAATATTGAAATTTGATGTTACCATAAAACTTAATTTTAAAATTTTAATTAACAGAAAATATTAAAAATATATTTTATCATATATAATTGGTAACATAAAATATTAATAATAAAACTTTTGATTTTCTTTTTAAATATAAAAAATATATTATAAAAATTTGATTTTAATAATTAATAATAGAATATAAAATCTATTACCATATTTTAATGTTAATTATAACCCATTAATTAACTTTGAAATGTTAATTGATTTTAAACATATTACCATGTAAAATTTAATTATGAAAATTTAATTAATTTTTAACCGTCAATAAGTTAATAAATATATACGAAAACACATTTTAAAAAATATAGCACCAAATCACAATCGAACTGTCATATTGAAGTCTCAGATATCCGGAACATATCGAACAGATAAATGTATTGTTCATATTGAAGTCTCAGATATCCCGAACATATCGAACAGGTAAATGTACGAAGATCCTAATCGTGCGTGTGAAATTTAATATACACAAGCTCCAATATATTTCAATAATCAGTATCGACTTACGTAACAAGCAACAATCAAACGCTCTAGCCACCCTCTAATCAGACTTTCGCCTCACCATTTCCCGAAGCAAAATATCAAAATCACATTTTTATGTTAATATGGTATAAACAAATATTATACATATTTAAATAGGTGAATCCTCATGCTTACAACTCCCGCTAAAACCTACGGGTTTGGACATAATATGTACATGATTAGTTCCTATTAATTTCAACGGGATTTATAAAAATAAGGGCCTTAATTCTCTTTCGGTAATGCTTACGGCTTCAGACGAAATAGAGGTCAGGATTTCCTCTCGTTAAGTCCAAGTGTTTCGATTCTTTATGTTTATTTATGTAATTTATATATATGTTCTCACTTCCCTCTTAAGAAAAGTTTGAGAAGCTAAAAGAAGATATGTGTTTTCTAGATGTCTTCCATTGACTCGGGCATCTCATAATACGATGGTATGACTTTTTTATTTATTTTAAATTTATTTTTAGGTTATATTATTTATGATGTGTTTACCTTGATTGAAGTGTTAGGGAAATACATGTTTAGGCATAATTAACAACAAACGATAAAGTGTTTTTGATTTAGAAACATATACTAGGAAGTCTAGCAAGTTATTATCTATGGGCAAGGCTATAATAGGACCCCATTTGGCTATAATGAGACCCCAAATTTAGAATTTTTTTTTTGTGAAATGTCCATTTTGCCTTTCACTTATAAGTCACAATTTTGAACCAAAAACCAACTTTTCTCCAACCACTCTCTAGAGCTTTCTCTCTCTAAAACTACCTAAAATCTCTAAAAAATCATGGATTTGAGTGATTGGAGTGAAGGATTCAGCTGTAACCTTGATGATTTCGCATCGGAGGAAGAAGAGCCGTTGACGGACCATTTAGATACCCAAAACGAGGTATTTTCCGAAATTTTTCGAGTCAGTGCGAATATAGCGGTGGTACCGCTATAATATTGATGAACTGCGAACTGGGGATTCGCAGTTCGTGCCAAATTGCGAACTGCCCGTTCGCGAAATCCCCAGATGGACGAACGGGCCGTTCGCAAAAAAACCAGATGCACGAACGGCCCGTTCGCGAAAAAGCCAAACCCACGAACGGGTTGTTCGCAATTAGGCTGAATTTTCGAGTTCGAAATTCGCAATGTTGCTGAATTTTCGAATTTGGAATTCGCAAAAATGACCTGTTTTGGAATTTATATGATCATGTAGGTATATATATGTTCTCATAAAATTGCATGAATGAACTATGTAGGAACCCGGTCCACCGCCATGTTCGATGGCCGATTACACGAAAGTGTTTAGTACGGACACTTATTACACCAAAGCCGATTTGGTTGATTGGGTCGAGTCCGAAAGCATAAAGCTAGGATTCATTTTGGTCCGGAGTAAAAACGACGACGATACAAAAAGCATTAAAACTCCTAGGATATATTTCAGGTGCGAGAGGCACGGGGTTTACAAACCTAACCCCAAACCGGGGTATGTTAAGAAGCGCCGAGAATGTTCATCGAAAAAATGCGGGTGTCCGTTCTACTTAAGAGGGAGTCCGGTCTCAGAGCTACCGGGTTATTGGAAAGTGGTTGTGCTAAACGGGAAACACAACCACGATCCATTTTTGCACTTGGACGGTCACTCTCGGGCCGCTAGACTAAAAGTCGAAGAACAATTGTTCGTTCGTAGTCAAACGGAAGTCGGTTCTCGACCGAGAGAGATATATCGCGGGTTGAAGATTAAAGACCCGCAAAATGTATCAGGCATGCGCACGATATACAACATGCGGAAAAAACATGATTTGGTTGATAAAGCGGGCAAGACCCAAATGCAATACTTGTTTACTAAGTTAAAAGAACACGAGTACTATGTTTGGGAGCAAAGTTGTGAAGCAACGGACGAGATCCTCGAGTTGTTTTTTGCACACCCTAAAAGCATCGATTTTATGCGCACGTTTCCTCAAGTTCTTATAATGGATAGCACGTACAAGACTACAAGATATAAGATGCCTTTACTTGAAATAGTGGGCCAAACTTCGACGAATAAGACATTTTGTGTTGCTTTTGTTTTTTTGAGTTCCGAGAAACAAGAGAACTACACTTGGGGGTTGAGTATTCTAAAGATGGTGTTGACGAACAACAAGTGCCCATTTCCTAACATCATTGTCACCGATAGGGAGTTGACTTTAATGAATGCTATCGACGATATATTTCCGGACGCAACTCATATGTTATGCACTTGGCATATTGGTAAGAACGTCACCTCTTACGCTAGAAATTTTTTACCGAATGTGGAAATGGCCGATGAGTTCGGGGAATATTACCAAAGGGTAGCCTATTCGGCCACGCTCGAAGACTATAACAAAAACCTTGCCGATATGCACCACACGTTCGCATTTTGTCCATTGGCTATCGACTACGTTATGAAGCAATGGATTGACGAATATGGACACAAATTCCTCAACATTCACACGAACAAATTTAAACATTTTGGCAACCAAACTAGCAACCGGTGAGTTATATTTCCATCTCCACCCATTTTTTTTAAATATAAAGTGTTAGAAATCTAATGTATTTTATCTCATGTTGTAGGGCGGAGAGTGCTCACTCTAGCCTCAAGCGGGCAATTAGTAGTAGTCTATGCACGTTCGAACAATTTTGGAAACATGTTCATGCGCACCTATCCGCTCAACACTCTAACATTTTCGAGTCATTCGAGCGTAGTAGGTATCGTCCAAGAAACTCAACTAGGAGGCCTAACAAAACCATCTACAAGGATGTCAAAGGTGAGCTTTCATCTCAAGCCATAGAACTAATAGAAGAAAATCTCGCAAAGTCCTTGAAAATATGGTTCACACCCGGAGTGTGTGGGTGTGTTATTAGGACAACTCATAATTTACCATGTGCATGCGAATTAGCTTTGATTTATAAAGAAGGAAGGGCGGTTAGAAAAGATGAGTGTGATGTCTATTGGAGTACGTTAAGGATCAAACCTAATGAGGAGTTAGATACCGAAGACGAGCTCACTAGAAAAATCTCCTTAATAGGTAGCACCATCCGCGGTTACGGGCAACACATCCAAGACCACATTATAAATAGGATGATGCAAATCCTAGATCCCGCTAGAAGTCATGTTTTGGAACCTAAGGAGCCGGTTGTTACTAAGGGTAAGAAAAAAGCCGGTCGGGACAAATCAACTCAACGAGACCCTAGCGAGTGGGAATACGATGGAAGTCTAGGCGCTAGCACTCCCGGCACGATAGGTAGCACGACTACATTTCTAGCGCCAAAAGCCAAGAGGAAAGAAAAAGCGAAAGCCAAGGCTCAACCGAAGAAAGATAAAGTGCCTCGACCGAAAAAATCATCAAAGGGAAAAGATTTTAGCGGGTACGAGAGTTGGTTTCCTAGCTATTTGCATGACTACATTTCTAGCGTCGAAGACGTCTCTCCCGACGGTAATTGCGGATTCCGAGCCATTGCTTTGACGGTATACGGTAAATCCGATTCATGGGACCAAGTTAGACGGGATTTGATCGGCGAATTGCAAAACGAACGTGAGCTATGGGAGAGAGTGTTTGATGGATCACAAGGTGTAGATAACCTTGTGAGAAGGTTGAACGTTTTCGAATTGTATGGTGCCGGTACTAGGCATTGGATGACGTTACCCGATTTAGGGTTAGTGATAGCCACTAGATACCAATGTATCGTATACCACATTTCACTCCACCAATCGTACACTTATCTACCTCTACGTGGTGTGCCTCCTCGATCATGTCCTAACCTCGAAATTGGTATAGGTTTCGTTCATGGTAACCATTTCGTCAAAGTAAGTTTATTACATTGTGTTTCAATGTTTTATATTATTTTCGTGACCAAATATTTATCTACCTTTTATTTGTGTAGGTTGTGTTGGATGGACCACTTCCGGAAATATATCCTACTTGGTTTCCGTTTCGTACGGATCATGAAGTGACCGGTTGGGCAATACCGCTTGACAAGAGATTGAACAAACACAACCAAATCAAGCCCGCGCAACCATCGACCGCACACGAAGAGCCACCACGTATCTTCGATTTGAATGAAGACTAATAATTTTATTATGCATTACGTGTTTAACCGAACTCCGTTGTGTCCACGAATATTTTTAGAACTTTCACTTTGGTTTGTAATCGATACTCCCACGTTTTATTTATTTTTAAAATTCCATTACTTATAATTGTTGTAAAAACAAGTTGCACACCACAAATAAATTGCTAGTTCCCCAAGAAATTACAATTTTATCCAAAAAAGTGTGAAATTTTTTTAAATTTCGGCCCAGTGGCGGATTTGCGAACGTTGTACGCGTGATTTTTCCCAAATTGCGAACTCCCACCACTACGATTTAGCAAAATCGCGAAGTGTGGGTTCGCAATTTTGCCCAATTTCATGGGCCTGCATTCGCAAATCCGACGTTTTACAAGCACCTGTGTTCGCAATACCCTCTGAAAATTTTGTTTTTTCAACTTTTTGTGACCTTAACGACTCCAATACTGATTTTTCTTTTTACCAACATCAAACATTAGTCAAGTGGCCCTAATGATCTGAATTTTACGGAAAAAAAAACTCAAAAAAGTTAAAAAAACGACATCGAAGTAGCCTAAAATGGTCAAATTTTGTGACCTTCCCGACTCCAAAACTGATTTTTCTTTTTACCAACATCAAACATTAGTCAAGTGGCCCTAATGATCTGAATTTTGCGGGAAAAAAAAACTCAAAAAAGTTAAAAAAATGACATCGAAGTAGCCTAAAATGGTCAAATTTTGTGACCTTCCCGACTCCAAAACTGATTTTTCTTTTTACCAACATCAAACATTAGTCACGTGGCCCTAATGATCTGAATTTTCCGGAAAAAAAAACTCAAAAAAGTTAAAAAAACGACATCGAAGTAGCCTAAAATGGTCACATTTTGTGACATTCCCGACTCCAAAACTGATTTTTTTTTAAACTAAATTTTTTTAAAACCTTTATTATTAATTGTGATTTGAAGTATAAGATAAGATATATGAACCGACTAAAAACTACTTAAAAGTAGGATAGCGTTGTTAGACATGTAAGGATAACGTAATCTGGATGGGCGACTAATGTGGTGACACATAATATATACAAAAATACACACATATAGATGTTAATTATTACAACCCACGTTGTTTAAATAAGGGTCTCATTATAGCGAAAAACAACATTGCATTCGAAATAGTATGAATTGAGCTATAATGAGACCTCATCCAAATACTAAACGCCCACCAAAATTGACTCGCCTCCTATAAAATGGGACATAAAATCTAACAAAATACGACACTTTTGCAACCTACCGCACGAACGAAAATTTAAAACTCGTTAACGTTTACGTATGGATTTTACGGCGGACGAAGATTACCACATGCTTCGAGCTGTGAAAATTGCACGCGAGATATTGGGGGGAAGATACAAGCGATCAGTTTTTCGAGCGTGTCCTATGTACGATGTATATGAACTACGGTCGTTTTGGTACAAGAGGTGTCGTTATACGTACTCGTGAGCAGATCAAAAGCAGATACAATTTTTGCAAGCCAATACAGCATTTGTGTTTCTTGCCATCGCTTATTAAGCGAGAAGCAGCCTCCGTTTGGAACCTAACCTTGATAGACTACATCACCAGGGATATGGTAGCATTTCTAGAGGACAAAATAATTGCAAGGGGTGAAGGGGATGATGTGGAATACAAACTTAGATACGACTACGACTAAGCCTTCCACTTATGCAGTGTTATGTATTACTGGTTGTTGTTTGAAGTTGTCAATTTTCTTATCAGTTGTTGTTTGAAGTTGTGATTTTCGTATTACTGTTTGTTGTTTGAAGTTGTCAATTTTCTTATCAGTTGTTGTTTGAAGTTGTGATTTTCGTATTACTGTTTGTTGTTTGAAGTTGTCAATTTTCTTATCAGTTGTTATTTGAAGTTTTGATTTTCGTATTACTGGCTGTTATTATTAAGGTGTGACTTTTTTATTAGTTGTTGTCTGAAGTTGTGGGTACAAAATAATGTCTACAAAACAAGGTAATGAAAACTATAACAAGTTATAGCATTAAGTAAAACAAACAGACAATACATAGAGAATAACAAATGGAAACTATTACAAACATATGACAATGCTCAATCGTCGAAGTCATATCCCAAGTTGTCGTCCGACTCAATCCCCTCTTCCCTCTCAGTAATCCTATTCTCAAGATACGCTATCATATCCTTCGTGATGTAGTCTACCACAGTCATGTTCCAGACGGTAGCTGCTTCTTGCTTAATTTTGAAGGGTAGAAACAACAAACGATCCATTGGTTTGCAAAAAATGTACCTCTCCTTGATTTGGTCACAGTTACGCACGACAATACCTTCAGTTCCTAAACGCCCGTAGTTGTAGTACATATTACACAAGACCAGCTCGAAAAATGCTTCGCTACTATCTTCTCCCAATTTTCGGTGGGCGAGTTTCACTGCCTCGAACAAATGGTAATCTTCATTAGGGGTAAACTCCATTGGTTAAATTGTTACTGTTCGAATAGTGCTTCGCGTCTTTTTATAGGGTCATGGTTGTTTGGGCGGGAACTACATTAATAGCAGATTTTTTTGGCGCCAACTTTTTTAGGTGTCTCGTTATAGCGGAAAACACGGTGATGGAATTTTTGTTATAATCAGACCCCGTCTATTATTGCACTGCAAAGTTAATGTACTTTTTTAAATATTGGGTGTCGCATACTCATTCGTCCGTTCGGATTGCGGTATCCTATTCTTACAGGTGTTGTTTATCGATAGGTCAACTTGGGTAACGTTATCTTAACCATACAAGTGGTACATAAAGCCGTAATTTTAGGCTAGAGGAAATGCGTGACTAGCGATATGCGAAAGAATAATGGAAGTTGCAGACTACGTTTTAGCCTATGTTTTATTTAATGTTTCGGTTTGTGTTAGAGTTTCTGATTCTGTTAATCTTCGCTTTCATGTTTCAGTTTCTGATTCCGTTCAACTTGTCCGATATCGTGTCTAAGACGTATAGAATTAGTTAATTTATTATGATGATGGACTGCAATGTGATTACATTTGAAGAGTTGTTCATGTTTGAGAATAGATAAAAAAACTTATTGGTTGCACGATAACAAGACTACATACAAAAATCTAAAGAAACAGTACTTCATCATAATATTATAATATTGTATGGAAACATATGGAGGGAATGAATTGAAGGTTTCCCTCTAAAAAGAGATTTAAGCGGGAACAAAGACAACCTTTCCCGCTAAAAATTTTTAAGATGAACCACCCAGTTCGAGTTTATAAATACTATCATCAGACTAAGAAACTAAACATTAAAGGTATAACAATGTGTGATTCGGGCTGGAACGTAGACGAAGATGCAAGTCTCCTAAACGCATTTGACATCGTGAGAGGTACGATGCAAGAGGAGGTTCTTGGCTTCATCGATGCGGTTTTGTGCAGAATGTTTTTCAACCACGGTAGGGAGGCTTCCTGCCCGGGATGTATGATGCCTCGACCACGAACACGCGAAGAAGTGTCCGAAAGGTTAGCTTACCTTAAAACAGTGACTTTATAAATCGAGTCACTTCCTTGGGAAGTCCAAACCAACCTCCGAAAGGTATTCGACATGGGATCGCAAAGTACAATCACGCCGGAGATGGTGTCTTTAGTGACACAGTCGGAAGAGCAACAAATAGCAGACGCAATAGCGAGCGTCGTTCAAACGTATTCAACTCCCGAAGGAAGTAGTGATTCAGATGGGTATGGAATGAACTATCTGACTCCGTAGAACTAAGTGTGCAATGCTGACCGAGGGTTAGTTTATCTACCGTTTGCTTTAATTTAGTTGCTTATGTATTTTTAATCACGAAATGCTTTTGGGCTATGTGTGTAATTTCCTTGTGTATTTTATATTATGGGAGAAATCTAGGTGTTATTGTTTAAGTGTTGTTGTTTTTAAGATGCACATCATATAAGTGAAAGGAACAACTTAAGCAGAACTAAAGTAGGAAAAATAAGGTAGTATCAACTAATCCGAACAAAAGCGACAAATAAAGAACCAAAATCAATTCCATACAACCATGTCAACTAAAGCAACAACTAAAGCAAAGCAAACAAATAATGTAGTATCAAACAACCGGCCTGCTAGTCATATAATACAAATGCACTCAAACTCAATCGAACTGGCGGTACTGGACCCCTAAAAAGTGACACTCGTGTATCTCCCGACGCAAGTCCTCCACACTCATCGACTCCGCTCTAGAATCAACATCAGTAACACGATCGGAAAGCTGATACAGTCGTGCCTGATATGTCATCGCACTAGGGGGCTCTGGAACATGCAAAGCAGATGAAGCAAGAATACTAGGATCAATCAGAACGTACCATAGGTGGTCACTGATCCATACATCGTACGTCGTGGTCGTGCCAGGACCGCCTATAATGTACCTGTCACCGCGAATCCTCGGGTCAACAACGTGTGACCCCCATGATATCCACGTGGCCTCATCCTACAAGTAGCGCGTGTTCATACGCTTTCGCCTATGTACGGGTACAACAGTCCGCAGCGCCGGTGGTATGTCCTGAACGTGCCCTAGCTGCCGAGCCACCCGAAGCGGATAGTACACCTCAACTATATCGAACGCCTTCAGCGTGTGGTCAATCCAAGCCACATCCTGAGAAGGGAAATGAGCACGATGATGCTCGTAAGGCCTGAACCAAACCTGTGTCATATCAAAATGTTAGTTAATAATCTTCCAAAAATGAAAGTAATAATAAATTAAAGCTATGGAAACAAATATAACAAATCATTGTAACTCACATGGTTCGCCGTCAACGAAATCAGTCCCTGTCGGATGTTAATCCGAGTCTCATCATCCGTACGAAACGACGTCGGTACATATCGGCACATGGTCGGCATAGAAAAGTCGTAGGCCGTGTTAATCGTAGGCACAGAAGTGGAGAAGTGATCGTATATCCACGCCTCCAACAAGGCAATACAACCCGCAATCCCTGAAGTCGTGTGCAGCGACGACTTCCCTAGGTGGTGGTACAGCTGAGCTAGTATATGCTGTCCCCAGTTATATCTAACGGAGGAGGTATAATGCTCTACAAACTGGAGGTAATCTAAAGATATACCATTCCCCGTCTTGTTCACTAGAACACAACAACCCAACATATGCAGCAGATAACCCCTAGTGGCACACTTTACATCACTATCAGACATGTTCTCATCTTTATATCTACGTACCATGTACTTCTCGCGTAAAAACTGTAAACGAACAGATCTACCATTACCCCCCTTGTTATGCCCTAACTCATACTTAAGGTCATCCAAATCTATGCCTAATGCACTAGAATACCAAGCCTCACGCTGTCCATTACTAGGAAAAGACTGAACTACGAAATCATCACCTGTGACCGGGAGACCAGTGATGACGTGGACGTCGTCTAGCGTAACCGTCATCTCACCGAAGCCAAAGTGAAAGGTATTCGTCTCTGAATGCCACCTCTCCAGGAAAGCATCTACAAGATGAACGTTGGTATTCCAACGCTCCAACGCATCTACCAGTGGGCCGAAACAAGTCATCATAACCTGCTCTCTTACCTTGTGCTGCCCAACCAGACCCCACGCACGGTGGGTACCGTACATAGCGTAGGGCCGTGAGTGCCGACGAGCCTACATAAGACATAAACAACTTCGAAATAATACAAAAGAACATATAAACGTACTTTAAAACACGTCATTACTTACCTCTCCAGCAAAGACGTGGTAAGCCTCGTGCTGTGCATACTCTGGATATAGACCAGGTACATGAGGGTTCACCCTCCGAAATAACAGGTCGAATGTAGCAAACCCCTGGGATAGAACAGGGGCCGGAGTGGAAGCGCTAGGCCTACGCCTAACGGACCGTGACCGTGACACATGCTCAGAGTGCTCTTCATCATCGCTCGAGCCTCCTGAATGTCGAACAGGTGTCTGCTGCTGTTTGCGAGGCATGCTGAAATACAACATATAAATTATTAATAAATTTGGGATACAAACTATTTCGCAAAACAAAAAAAAAATACAAAAAATCTATAAACTGCAAAATTGCGAACAGGGCGTTCGCAATTTGGTGAAATTGCGAACTCCCAGTTCGCAAACTTTGAAATTGCAGAAATTGACAAATTGCGAACTGGGCCTTCGCAGCCCGTGCAAAATTGCAAACGGGTCGTTCGCAATTTTTCACGGGTTGCGAAGGCCCAGTTCGCAGATCGCGAATTCCAGAACCTGCAACCCTAATTCCCAAAATCCAACCCAAATCCCCGAAACCCAACCCAAATTCATCATGCATGGTGCCAAAACAATCCTACTGAACCGACTAACACGAATCTGAATTTTTTTTTGAAAAAAAACAACTAAATATACATGAAAATCCGATTTTTTATCAAGAACACTAAACTCTAAAAATCACTAAAAATACTAAACTAAAATGCATAAAAATTACATGGATATGTAAAGGATTCGTACCTTAAGATGTTTCTGATGTTGGATTTGAGAAAACTTGCTGTTTTGATTTCGAGATTTTTGGTGAGTTTGAGAGAGAGTAGAGAGAGAAGAGAGAAAAGAGAGAAAAGAGAGAAAATGGGCTGAAAATAAGGGTTTTATATCAGGGGTAAATGTGTCTTTTTTCGGGTCTCATTATAGCCAAATGGGGTCTCATTATAGAGGGGTCTCATTATAGCCAAATGGGGTCTCAGTTTAGCCATGCTCATGATCTATTTGTTGTACTATTTTATCTTCGACAATAAAAAATATTTTTCCTCAAGATATGTTTAGCCGATATATTTTTTAATGAGGTAAGAATATGGTCAGCACAAACCAAGATGTCGAGAGCGAGGAAATTTTGGCTAAATTAAATTGGGCCAATCGGTAGACGAAAGCAACATGCCACGCCTAAACCGCTCAAGTCAAAGGCTCTCTAAGCTAATCAATTAGCCTTGAAAACTTAAAAAGAGAAAGAACAACTTCTTTACGGTAGCCACATGGGCTTCACCAATCGAATAATACAAGGTCCATTCATAGAGTCCACATACTCGGGCTTGAAAAATTCAAATCATACAAGACGACCAGAAGGCAGATCTAAGTTTGCGTCTACTCCTCCTTCATGATATTTCGTAAGTACTAGACGAGATACTGGTACGAGATAGATTTATGCCATGTCCAAACCTGTTCATATGTTGATCTCAACATGTAATCTACTTAAACTCGTTTAAACAATAGCTTGTGCAAACACCTCTTTATCTACCGTGACCGAGCATTGGTTTAGAAAGGGTTGAACGAACTTCGGAAGCAAGAAACTGTAACATCCAGTTAACATGTGACTTTATGAACACTTATGTAATAAATTTAATTTGGTGTAACATCTACAAATGTAACATAATGTTATGGCGGTGACCAAAGTCCCACATCCCACATCGGTTAGACATGGGAAATATCAGTGGTATATAAGTAAGAACATATCTCAACTAGTATGAGGGTTTTTAGAAATTGACCAAAACAAAAGCCGCGCGGGCCTTTAGGCGCCAAAGCAGACAATATCGTACTAGTGTGTGGTATTAGAGCGCCAGACCCAGACGGAACGCGATGGTGGTGAAATTCTCGGAGGTCAAACATGAAGAAGTTAGACGTCATGCTCAATGTGATCTGCTCTAGAGATCCTAGTTCGGAGTGCTCGTGGCTCATCAAGTGGTGGTACTTGATTGGAGTGGGACTGCCAACCTGATTAGAGTGAGCCGATTGAAGTCAATCGAGATGAGGCTAAAGTGGTACTTTGTTCGAGAAGAATATTTTTTAGGGTGGCGAACAAAGTCCAACATCCCACATCGGTTACACATAAGAAGGATTAGTGGTATATAAGTAAGAATGTATCTCAACTAGTAGGAGGTCTTTTGAAAGTTGATCAAAACAGAAGCCGTGCGGGCCTTCGGGCGCCAAAGCGGACAATATTATATTAGTGTTGAGATCGTGTTGTTCTTACTTATATACTGAGGCAGAATATGCGGACCGAGCCCCCATATTACCAATCTGAGATCGTGTTCCATATTACCAATCTGAGATCGTGTTGTTCTTACTTATATACTGAGGCAGAATATGCGGATCTCGCGAAGAACATTGTCTTTCACACTATGATAGAAAAGGGTTACATATTTGAGATTGCGTTTTGTGTAGTCCTAGTAGTCTATTTATAGGGAATAAATAGACTTACTAGACAATGGGCCTAATGGGCTCATATACACTAATAAGAAAACCATCAATTACATTACAGTCATTAACAATGGGCCTAATGGGCTCATATACACTAATAAGAAAACCATCAATTACATTACAGTTAATGACACAAAATTGTACCGCCAAACACGGTACACTGTCAAAACACTATTCGACTCATTCGCAACAAATAATTTATAAATAGAACTCCAGACGAGGATCTCGAGATATATTCTCGAATGACATTGTTCATCTTCTTTCTCTAAACTTCATTTCTCTGATACTATCTCTGTTACAATACACTTGTGTTTTTATACGAGAACTAGTTTAAAATACTACTAATATTCGTTTAGAAACTACTCCTCTAGTCCGAATAAAATCCAACCATATCAAGCGAATGCCTTTTTTACCGTCGACCCTCTATGTGATAAGAAGTCTCCGTTGGTGGGATGCCACTTATGGGAGGAACCACCAAGAGGTTTCGCCAAGATAGAGACGACCGACTTTTAGATCCATATATCCGCGGTTGGTCTAGTAAGGTAGATTTATGCTTGGCCAACCATCGGAGATTAAGTAATTTTCTAGAATAGGTCGGTAAATAAATAAGGGGTATGTTCGAGAGGTTTTTATTAGGAAACTTGCAATTTTCTAAGGCATTGACTTGTTACTCATTTCTTTAAGAAAGGTGCACATCTTTGTTATTTTTTTCATTTGAACAATGTCTTATTTTTTGTTGACTTGTCTGACATTTGTGTGTTGGATAGTAACAGCCAGGACACACACCTTCTATATTTTCAACTTCTAATCGATTTAACGCGCAAAATATATGATTATTGACACGCTAAACCTGCTTCGATTCGTTATTTATTCAAACTCATTTAATTCTCTTTTAGGATTAGATAGTATTTTATTATTATTATATTAAATCATATCTTTTTGGATAAAACTATTTTGAGAGCTTTTTTTTTTACTATAGTGAGATTCCGTTGTTATAATGAGACCTCTTTTAGTCATAATGAGACGTAAAAATAACCAAAATACCCTTAATATAAAAAGCTATATTTCAACCCAAACTTCCTCTTTTCTCTACCCTAAAATCTCTCAAGATCGGCGAAAACAAAACTCTAGATTTCTGAAATCCAAACTTACAAATACGTAAGTTATGAATCCTATACTTATTGATGTTATTTTTTTGCAATTTAGTTAGGTATTTTTAGTGATATTTAGAGTTATAGGTTCTGCCCAAAAACTTGAATTTTCATTTAATTGTTGTTGTCTTTTTGGAAAGTTAGTTATAGGTATGTGTTAGTTTAGTGATTGTCGATGTTTTGGTATGTTTTTTTGTTAATTTTGGGTTAAATTTGAACGATTAGGGTTCTATGATTTGCAGGTTTGGGGGCTGCTGTCTCGAGCGAATTCGCGAACAGCCTTTGCCCAGTTTTGGGCAAATCACGAAGACCCTATTCGCGATTTGCCCAAATTGGGCAAAGGTTGTTCGTAATTTCATCTAGATTGGGTATATTATGTTCGATTTTTTTCCTATTTTATTAAATTGAGCAATTTTGACCCCGAATTGAATTGCATATTCATCTCGGTAGTTTATGTCTTGCATTTAAACATATAAAATGGTGTTTGGTAATTGTTTTGGGTTTGTTTTGGTATATAACAATGTATTGTTTTCATTTTCAGCATGTCTCGCAGACAACGTATTATTGTTCGTCATTCAGGATCAAACCATGATGGCACTAATACCGAGCGTGAGCCTACTTCACGGTCATTCAGGCATCGGGGTCTCCTCGACACTCGTGCGCTTGTGGTTCCCCTTATGCGTGGGACTCTGGACCAACAATTCCGGAGAGTGAATCCCCACGTGCCGGATAGTTATATGGACTACAGACTTCATGAGGCGTATACCGTGTTTATGTGCGAGGTAAGTTAGGATTGGTTTAACGTGTAGTAAATGCTATTTTATATATTGTCTAACTTACTTAAATATTGTATAGGCTCGTCAAACCACGCGATGCTACGCGATATACGGTACCAATCGTGCATGGGATCTCACCGGTTAGAGCAAGGTGAGAGAGCAGGCGATGATATCTTGTTTTTCTCCCCTCATCGATTGCTTCAAGCGTTGGTCTACCAACGTGCACCTAGTTGATGCGTTTATAGAGAGGTGACATTCGGAGACCAACAACTTACACTTCTTATTTGGGGAGATGACGGTCACGTTAGATGATGTAGACACTATCACTGGTCTACCAGTTAGAGGTGACAATTTTGACCTCCAAAAGTTTCCCAGTGATGGAAATCGTTTAGCTTGGTATTCTAGTTCACTAGGTATACCTGTCGATGCTCTTAAAGAGGAGTTAAAGAGTATCAGGGCATGTACTTCTAGACTGTTAGGCTACAGTTTCTCCGTGACGTGTACATTAGAGTTTTTTGATGGATGATTCTATTTCTGATGATATGGTGGTGTATGTCACTAGGGGTTATTTGCTCCACATGCTAGGTTGTTGTATTGTGACCAACAAAACTGGGAACAATATCTCTTTAGTTTACTTACAGTTTGTTGAGCACTATAGGACGTCAGTTAGATATAACTGGGGCCAACATTTATTAGCTCAGTTGTATTACCACGTAGGCAGATCATCCATACACGCCACGATAGGGTTTAATTGTTTTGTTGCTCTGTTGGAGACGTGGATATACAATCACTTCCCCTTGTTTTCGACCACTGGAAACAGTCTCTACAAGCTTTCTATGCCTACCATGTGCAGATACATGCCTCCAACTTTTCGCGTGGATGACGAGACTCGTATGAATACCCGTCATAAACTGTCTTCGTTGAGAGAGCTTTATGTAAGTTACATTGTCTCTATTTTTATTTGTTTTTTCAATCAATCTTTTATTACCACTCAGTATTGATCAATCATTCTTTTATTATGCTGTAGGTCTAGTTCATGCCATACAAGCTTATCCGCGATGATTTCCCATTCTGTGACGTGGCTTGGATAGACCATACGCTGAAGGCTTTCAACATAGTTGAGGTGTACTATCCACAGTGGGTCACTCGACAACTTCGGCATGTTCAAGATATACCACTTGCATTGCGACCAGTTTTACCACATGAGCGGAAGAGGCGTGTTAACACGCGTTATTTGTGGGATGATGCTACATGGAGAGCATGAGGGTCGCACATCCTTGATCGTAGGGTTAATGGTGACACATATGTTATAGGTCATCCTAATATGACCACTCTATACAGTGTATAAATCTGTGATCACCTCTAGTACACCTTGATCGATCCCGAGTGCGAGTCGTCTGGTCCATATGTTCCAGAGACCCCGAGCGCGATGAATTACTAGGCATGATTATATGACTTGTCTGATCGTGTTATTGATAAATATTCGAAGTCACACGCGATAAGTATGGAGGAGATGCAGCGGTTGATGGAGGAATGTTCAATTGTGGCGCGCCAGTATTGCGAGAGTGATTGAGTGATTTGTATTATATGACTACTTTGAGTATTTCTCCTGACTATCTTATGCTTTGACTTTAGTTGTTGTTTTAGTTTTTAGTTTTTAGTTTTTAGTTTTTATGTTTTTGTTAGTTATTGTTCTTATTTTTATGTTTCTGTTGTTTTTATTTAAATTAGGTTATTAGAACACAACAAAACGTGTTGTTTTTATGTTATCCTATGTTCTTGTTTTTGTATTTTAATGTTGTTACGTATCTAACGTTATTATAACACAACAAAAAAGAAAATTAAATTTCAATTAAAAAAGGTGCGTACATAGTAAAATAGTTGAATGCAAACAACTTAAGACCCAAACAATTGGGGAAGATACCAGCGATGCGTTTTTTGAGTGTGTCCTATGTATGATGTATTTCAACTATGGCCATTTAGGAACATGAGGTCTTGTTATGCGCAACTGTGATGAAATTATACGCAGGTACCTTTTTGTCAAACTTCTCCAGTGAAACATGCAAACTCAAAACAGAACGAAATAAATTAGAATGCTTAATCGTCGAAGTCGTATCCCATGTTGTCTTCAAAATCATCCCCTCCTCCCTTTCCGCAATCCTATCCTCAAGATGCGCTACTATATCCCTAGTGATGTAGTCCACCATCGTCATGTTCCAGACGGTAGCCGCTTCTTGCTTAATTTAAATTGGCAAGAACAACAAACGCTGGAGAAGTTTGACAAAAAGGTACATGCGTATAATTTCATCACACTTGCGCATAACAAGACCTCTTGTTCCTAAATGTCCATAGTTAAAATACATCATACATAGGACACACTCAAAAAACGCATCGCTGGTATCTTCCCCAATCTCTCGGCGGGCAACCTTCACCGTTTGAAGCATATGGTAGTCTTTGTCAGCCGTAAACTCAATTTGTAAAAGTTTTTATGTTTTTTTTTTGTTTTTGAATGTTTGATGGTTGTCATGTTGCATGATATTAAATGTCCTTTTATAGGTGGTTGCCAATTTAGGTGGGAGTTGATATTAGATCTCATTATAGCGAGACCCCTAATAATTGAACATAAGCTATAATGAGACCCCTAATAATGCTCAACGAGATGTCTGTACTTTTGTAAGTATTAGGTGTCACATAATTATTGGTCTACTTGGATTGCGTTATCCTTATCTTACAAGTGTTGTTTATTGATTAATCTACTTGGATTGCGTTATCCTTATCTTACAAGTGCCGTTTATTGATTAATCTACTTGGATTACGCTATCTGAAGTCAAACTGGTCAATAAATAAAACTCCCACCATAATTGTGAGACCCTTAATAATGGAACCTACGCTATAATTAGAACCCTAATAATGTTCAACGAGATGGCTGTACTTGCGTACGTATTAGGTGTCATACAATTATTGTCTAGTTGGATTGCGTTATCCTTATCTGAAAAATTTCGTGCATTGATTGATCTACTTGGATTGTGTTATCGTTATCTTACATGTACTAAGTGGTGTACTTGGATTCCTTTATCTAAATATGAAATGATCAATAAATAGGCACTATCAAACCATTAACATATACACTAAAAATAACCTAGACAAATATGTCTCTTTGGACTGAGTTGGAAGATGAATATTTTATAAAAGCATTTGCCGAAGTAGGTAAAACCTACGCACACGAATGGGGTAAACCTTACTGGGAGGCAATGCTATGCCATATGTATTTCCTATACTGTAGGGATGACGTGCAGCCGCCTAAGATTTCCAGGCTTTTGGATGAGGTTAAATCTCGGTGGTACGTTATAAAGAAATTTCGTGTACATCTGGTTTCTAACCTTGACGACTTGGAACGTCATATTGCGTTTAACCTGTTCAAATGTCAACTCACGGATATTGTAACAGAGGATCAACTGGATTGTGTCCATTCAGACATTATTACCATCAAGGAAGAGGAAATGCGTGTTGCTGCAGAAGAGTACGAGATTGCAAATGAAGAAATGATGTTGATAAAATTGAACTGGCCTGATAGATAAACTTTGTTGACTAGGAGTTAATGAATTTATTGGAAAAAAATATGTTAGTTATTGTTTGAGTTAATGTTTTCTTCAGTTCTTGTTTTAAAATGAGTTTCCTTCTATGTTTTTTTAATTTTTATGATTTATGGTGTACTTTTTCGCTATTTTAATTCTACATTGAAGTTGTTTTGGACCTGAAGTTGGAAGATTGTTTTTGCCTCAAATTTACACATATGGAGTAAAATGACTCGAGTATAATATTGGTCCAAAAAAATCGAGTTGGGAACTTGGGAACATGCGAAAGCCTGAAAATGTTGAAATTTTCAGTAGGTTTCAAGAATATAGGAGCTGATTTTTTGGGTAATTCGCGAACACATGAGGCCCAAATATGCCAAAATCACGAACATGATGTTCGCAATTTTGACAAATCATTGCGTACTGTGTTCGCGATTTTGATGAAATTGAACTTAATGCGTTCACGAATTAGCCACTATACCAGTTTTAATCCTTATTAGTTGCAATTATGATGAAATAGACACAAATAAGGTACATACAAAAATTAAAAACAAAACTAGTATATTCAATATAGAAAAAAAACTTGGAATTTTGGAAATAAATAAACCGTGCTAGTATAGATTACAAACGATGACGAAATTTCAAATAAAATATCCGGAAATGCGAAATATAAAATTTACCGATGCATCTACAAATCATTAGTCACCGACCAAATCGTGGACATGTGGTGGCTCTTCGTGTGTGGTTGATGGTTGGACGAGCTTGATTTGGTTATGTTTGTTGAATCGTTTGTCGAGCAGTATTTCCCAACCGGTTACAACTTCGTCGGTGCGAAACGGAAACCAACTAGGATAGATTTCTGGAAGTGGTCCATTCAACACAACCTACAAAAAGAAAATTAAGATATAAATTTGGGTAAACAATAAGATTAAATATTAAAATATCTGTAGGTATACTTACTTTCACAAAATGCTTACCATGTACAAAACCTATACCAACTTCCATGCTAGGAGACGATCGTGGAGGCACACCGCGTAGAGGTAGGTACGTGTAGAATTGGTGGAGCGATATATGGTATACCATACATTGATACCTAGTGGCTATCACTAAACCGTAGTCGGGTAACGTCATCCAATGCCGATTACCATTGCCATACACTTACAAAACGTCCAACCTTCTTACTAGGTTATCTACACGATGTGAACCATCAAACACTCTCTCCCATAGGTCGCGTTGATTTTGCAATCCGGTGATCAAATCTCGTCTAACTTGGTCCCATGAATCGGACTTACCGTAAACGCTTAAAGCAACGGCCCAGAATCTGCAATTACCGTCGGGAGACACGTCTTCGATGCTAGAAATATATTCATGCAAATAGTTGGGAAACCAACTATAGTAGCCACTAAAATCTTTGCTCTTTAATGTTTTTTTTTCGATCGAGTCGCTCTCTCATTCTTGGGTTGCGGCTTGGTTTTCGGTTTTGCATTCGCTTTGTCTTTTGGTACTAAAAATGCTAGATTAGCTACCGAGGAGGCCGTGCTACCTATAGTACCGGGAGTGCTAGCACCTAAACTACTATCGTGTTCCTACTCAGATAGGTCGCTAAATTATGATTCAACATAGATTATACGTCTTGGAACCAAGCCAATTTTGGAGCCGCTTTATGATAATGGAACCAACCAGCAAAAAACATTAAGGCTGCAAAGACCAATGAACCAATTGCGCTGCTTAGTTGATTTGTCCCGACTGTTTTCTTCCTACATTTAGTGACAACTGGCTCATTAGGTTCCAAAAACATAACTCCTAGATCTAGGATTTGCATCATCCTATTTATGATGTGATCTTGGATATGTGCACCGTAACCACGGATGGTGCCATCTATTAAGGATAACTTTCTCGTAAGCTCATCTCCGGTACCACCCTCATCTTTAGCTTTGATCTTTAAAGTACTCCAATAAACATCACACTCATCCTTTTGAATCTCCCTACCTTCTTTATAAATCAAAGCTAACTCGCATGCACATGGTAAATTATGAGTTTTCCTAATAACACAACCACACATCCCGGGAGTGAACCATATTCCCAAGGCTGTTTTAAGATTTGCCTCTATTATTTCTATAGCCGTACATGGAAGTTTACCTTTGATTTCCTTATAGTTAACCGTATTAACCCTCCTAGTTGAGTTTCTTGGACGAAACATACTACGCTCAAACGATTCAAAAATGTTAGAGTGTTGAGCGGTAAGTAATGCATGGACGTTTTTCCAAAATTGCTCACATGTGCATAAACTACTGCTGATTGCCCGCTTGAGGCTCGAGTGAGCACTCTCCGCCCTATAACGTAAGATAGTGCAATAAATTAGTAGTCTAATACTTAATATTAAATACTAATGTATAAATATGGTAATATAACTCACTGATTGCTAGTATGGTTGCCCAAATGTTTAAAATTGTTCGTGTTGATATTTAGAAATTTGTGTCCATAATTACCTATACATTGCTTGATCACGTAATCGAGAACTATTGGACAAAATGCGTACGTGTGGTGTAACTCGGAAAGGGTTTCGTTATAATCTTCGAGCGTGACCAAATATTGAACCATTTTATAAAATCGACAAACTCATCGGCCATGTTCGCATTTGGCAAAACTTTCTTTGCATATGAGTAAATGTTCCTACCAATATGCCAAGTGCATAACATATGAGTGACATCCAGAAATATATCACCGATAGCATTCATTAAGGCAAACTCCCTATGAGTCACGATCGTATAAGGCAATGAGCACCTGTTGTTCGTCAACACGTCCCTTAGAACACTCAATCCCCAAATGTAGTTCTCTTGTTTCTCGGAGCTCAAAAAAACAAAAGCGACACGAAATGTTTTCTTTGTCGAAGTTTGGCCAACTATTTCTAGCAAATGCAACTTATACTTTGTAGTCTTATACGTGCTATCCATTATAAGAACTTGAGGAAAAGTGCGTAAGAAATCGATGCTTTTAGGATGTGGAAAAAACAACTCAAGGATCTCGTTCGTTCGCAAGTCCGCTCCCCAACATAGTACTCGTGTTTTTTTAACTTACCAAACAAGTATTGCATTTGGGTCTTGTCCACTTTAATGACCAAATCGTGTTTTTGATGCATGTTGTAGATCGTGCGCATGCTAGACACATTTCCGAGTCTTTAAGCTTCAAACAACGGTATATCTCTCTTGGTCGAGAACCGACTTCCGTTTGAATACGAACAAACGCCTCTTCTTCTACTTTTAGTCTAGCGGATCGTGAGTGACCATCCAAGTGCAAAAACAGTTCGTGGTTGTGTTTCCCGTTTAACACTGTTAATTTCCAATAACCGGATAACTCTAAAACCGGTTTTCCCCTTAAATAGAAAGGGCACTTGCATTTTTTTATGAACAATCTTGGCGCTTCTTAACATACCCCGGATTGGGCTTAGGTTTGTAAACCCCTTGCCACTCGCACCTAAAATACATCATAGGAGTTTTTCCACTTTTGCTATCGTCGTCGTCTTTACTACGTAATATAACGAATCCTAGTTTTTTGCTTTCATATTCAACCCATAAGACCAAATCGGGTTTGGTGTATAAGGTATCCGTAGTAAAAAATTTCGTGTAATCGACCATCGAACATGGCGGTTGGTTCGGTCCCTACAAATGATATACGTTGATTATATAAAAACCTCCCAAATTTTAATTAACATGACACACAATTTGAATCCAATTTGCAATTTTTTTTAAATTTTAAAATCGCGAAGGGAGTCTTCTCGATTTTGAAAAAATCACGAATAGCTTGCTTGCGATTTCGTCAAAATCGAGAAGAATCCTTTTGAGATTTTAAAATTTACAAAAACCCGATTCGCGAATTATAGGTTCGCGGTTCATCGTGTTCAGAGCATAGCGTGTGCGAGAATCACACTGAAAGTAGAAAAATCTCGAAAAATACCTCAGCTTGGGTTTCAAGATGGTCCGTCAAAGACTCCTCCTCCTCCGAAGCAAAACCGTCGATATTACAACTAAAATCATCATTCAAGTCGCTCAAATCCATCAATTTTAGTGTTTTTTAGAATTTTTGGTATGTTAGAGAGAGAAAGATGTAGGGAGAAGAAGAATAAAAAGTTTGTTTTTTTTGGGTAAAAAATGAGTTTTATATATGAAATGTATATTGGTCACTTTACATTAGGTGAAAAAAAGTTGGATTTGGAGGTCTCACTATAGCCAAAATGGGTCTCGAAATAGCCTTGACCTATTTTTTAAAAAATGTTCGTAATAAATATGAAAATTTTGGTTTCTGTATCGCATGAAGGTTTGCGACAAATACCTGTCCTTGTCGCACGCCAGGTGAGAATTCATCGGGCCTTGTAGCTCATGTAACAAACATTGTACAATACAAAAGTCCGAAACACTAAAACACAAATTCACGCATTATTCTACCCAAAATCAAACCCAAAACACAGATCCACAACTCATGCTTCAAATCAACAAAACAACTCAAACTATACCAAAATTAAATTTTAAACTCAGAAAATTTAACGTAAATATCTACCAAGATATAGAATAAAATCGAAAAAGTAGATTACTAAAGTTTTATGACATACATTTATACGGTTGTGAGTTCAAATTCGATTTTTTTAATTGCCGGTTGTTTGAGAAGTTTTTAAAGATTTAGAAAGGTTTAAAGAAAAAATTATTGTGACAGATCTATCAATTTTCTTTTATACCTTGTTTTTTTGAAAAAGATATAAATGTCTAAAATTTAGTGAAAAATCTAGTAAAACGGTTTAAATCTAACAAAATACGAACAACTTTTAGTCTGACATTAAAAATAATCAATGTTTTTTATTCACATCACCAATTTCAGTAACTAACCATTTTTAGGCTAAAAAAGCTTGAACACTCTGAAAACTAATGGTATATATACCTGTTTTTGAAGAACCAGACTAATGAATGAGAGTAATTGTTTCATCCTCTGGACCCAGGCTAGCTATTTAATATATTTTTGATCACTTAGTATGACTTGGTAACATTTCTACTATATCCTATGTATGGCAACTCCAACAACAATGCCAGCAAGTTTTACCTATAATTCAGTAACAAAAACAAGTTGGTATACATAAAAATCAAAATTTTTTGCTCTAATAATACATTCTATATCTTATGGTTTGGCCAGAATTTTTCTACTTTAACTGATCAAAGATCATCTCTTAAACAAGAAACATATGTTCTGTGTTTTCCAGTTACATCCTCACTCTTCATCCGAATCATCATCGCCTGAGTCAGATACCTCCTCAAAGCACTCATCATCGCCTTCCTCTTCAGTTTCTTCGTTCTCTTCATCTCCCTCCTTTTCTTCGACTTTTCCATTCACTATGTCACTAAGCAATATCTCTTGCTTGGGTAACATGCTAGCTCCTCTACCACGATAGAGAAGACCGGTTCTCATCACATGATAAAATTTCTCTCGAAGACGAACGAGAGGATGCGGATTCACCAACTTTGCACGCCGATACCCTTCTTTGAGGGTAATAGTAGTTGTCTTACATTTCAAAGAGAGATAAAAAATCCCCGGGTACCGAGTAAAAAGACGAGTGAACTTATGAGGGATGTTCATTTCTTCTCTCAAGCTTCTAAAGTAATTGCGCTTTGTTTTCTTGTGGATCGTCAAACTAAGAAATTCGTGTAAAACCCCGACTGCCCGTTTCTCCATAAGTTCGCTATTAGGATCTATATGCCTTGAATCCTCGTAAGGTGAAATATAAGGTAGCTTTTGAAATTCTTCCATCCAAGATTTAACTTTATTTTGCGATCCGTATCCTCTAGGGAAATTCATCGGAAATGCTAACGTGGTTTCTCCTCTCTTGAATTGCCGATACTGATCTGAATGCTCGCTATTTTCGTTCCTTTTCTCTAAAGCTGAAACGGCGTACTCATCACGCCATTGTGTGAGTTTTAGACACGCGATTCCATTTGAGGCCTTAACAAATCGGAAATGATCTGGGTACTTTGGTACTAAAATTCTTTCAAAATTGTCGGGCAAACCCAGGTCCCATTTTAAGGGATGCAGTGATTGGATCGGGACTGATCTACTTCTCATCATCATAAGCACTTTACATAGTCTTTCAACAGTGTCGTTCTCTTGAGCTTCGTGTATAGCTTTTTCTTGTGAGTCGAGTAAGAGAGCAGTGTCTGTTAATTTGAAACAAGGCAAGTTTGCATAACGTGCATGCGGAAATTCATGAAACAGAGTCGGGTACCTACACAGAATATCAAACTTACGATCACATCAATCCTTCAGACTTTTGCCCAACATTAGGTTCGCGTTTCGGTCGTGAAAACGTATTTTAAAATCATTTACGTGTTTTATACATATAATTTCTTTTATAGAAAAATACAAAAATATCAGGTTGTTATAGAGATTAGTTCCACTTCACGGCGCTTCAAATCAGTAGAAAACAAACAGTATAAACATTTTACGTGTATCTAAGGTTCTCTGAGGTTGGTTGAACACAATTTTGTTTTCAATTTCAATAAAGAAACAAGATTTCACATCTGTTTCTATCTTAAATCAATAACGGAAAAACTAAACGCGATGAAAATTTACCCCAACCAAACACAATGCAACATCGATATTTGCACGATGACCTATTGGAAACGAAAAAACGGTGAACCAAACGCAGTTAACTTAGCTTTGTCAAAATAGTTGATACAATAGCTAATTATTTTCACATCACCACCGTATAGTTGTCCAAAACATTAACGCAAACATCTCCGAGCTGGATTATTAGCTAACTGAGCTCAGTTTGTGAGAAAAAGAGGTATTCGAGCTCGAGTTTGATAGTATTTTGTTAGGTACTGCCCGAGTTTGCTCGACAAATTTAAAGTACTTTAGGTTTGGTTTGATTTCCTAATACAAACCTAATTCAAAACGAGCTAGTGTACTCATAAAAATCATGAGAATTCAAAACTTCTAGACTTAAAAAATCTTTGAATCTATCATATTTTAAAACTTTTAGAGCCAAGCCTAAACAAGTTCGAGCTCTATATAGTTTTCGAACTGCTCGCAAGTGTAGAGATATTCAAGTTCCGCTCGATAAGAAATTCTAATGAAGCCAAATAGGAGCCGAACTAAGCACCAGTCTCTTAGTTTCTTCGCTGCTATCACTTCTTAGTACAACCTCTATATTTTCGACATAAAAGCAATTACTTGGACTATAACAAAAATGTAGACAATGTCAATAAAAATTCTTCAAAATACCTGCGTAAAAAGCGAAGGACAGGGACGGTGAGGCCGAGGAGTTTCTGCCAATCGGCAACAGACCTTCCGGTAAGAAAACCAGTAGAAGATCGCCGGATAGCATCTTTTAATAGGCAAGCTGCTTTCAAATCAGTCTCTGTATCAATAATATTATCTAGACTTCTGTTTTTTACCCATTTAAGTCTCACTTTCGCTATCCCTCGCCATTGCTGCTTTTGGTGAAGAGCTTTCTGTATCAAAAAGAAACAGCTTTGGTACTTGACCAACATGTTTCTTCTTGAGTCAAAATCGACAATCAATCAATATCCAAATGAACTCTTATTCTCGAAATATGGATACAGATAGAACCCTAAAGTTATAGGTTGTGGGTTTTGAACTAGGAATTTGGTAAGCGATGGTAAGAGAAGTATGCATATAAGGTGTTCGACGAAAGTCCTGACTGAATGTCGAATTCAAGACAGGTTGTAGAAATGATCACCCGATAAAATATGAGATACCGATACTCAGATAGCTAATGGGTCGTTCTAGAGTGAAAAGTTTGACAAATATTAAATTATTTTTCATCTTTACCGCTATATTCTATTACAAAGACCAAAAATGCATATTCTACAAGATGAACTTCTATTTACTTCTTATTTTTATAAATTTACTTCACTACTATTAATCAATTAATTAAATTTTTTTTTTAAACATTTATAATAAAAATTAAGTTATATTCATTATTTCTTTTTAAATTATGGCATGACTTTACGTTTTTTATTCTCATTTCTTTTTCTAAACTTCGTATTGTCTAAAATATCTCTATTTAAAAAGACTATAGTTTGAACCTAACATTTCACAATCTAACCTATCCACTATTACTACCAACTAACAAACATTAAACCTAACTGAAAAAATCTAGTTAAATTTATGCAATATTTTGTATATTATAGATCAAAGTGATTTAGACGACGATTTTAGTTACAACATGGAAGATTTTCTTTCAGAAGAGGAGAAACTATTGACGGATCATCTACAAACACAAATGGAAATGTATTTCATTTTAAAATTAGTTTTAGTTGGTATTTCGCGCGATACACGCACGTTTTATACAATCCCGCGCACGTAGATCACATAATATATTACAAAATAACGCAAACGACCCACGCGATTTTTCATAAAATCTTGGATTTTGTTCTTGCGCGATTGCACCACCAATACCACAATAGTATGCGCGATTTAGGTACTAGCTGCATAGTTTTCTGCGATTTTACTAAATTTTATGCATGGTCATGCGCGATTTACGTATATGCTGATTTAATGAGTGTGAATATTTGTGTATCTTACTTTCATGTATGTTGTAGGATCCATAACAACCATCATGTTTGATGGCCGATTACACGCATATTTTTACTACCGAAAGTTATAACATTAAATACGATTTGAATACATATGTTGAATTCGAAAGCATGAAGTTAGGATTCATCACTTGTAATGTTAAAGACAACGACGGTAGTAAGAATGGAAAAAAAATCCTAGGATGTATTATAAATGCAAGAGGCACAACATTTATAAACATAAGCTCAAACCGGGGTTGTGGATAAGCGATGAAATGTTCATCCAAAAATATGATTGCCCTTTCATGTTAAAGAGGAAACCAATTGAAAGCGTACCTTGTTATTGGAGATTGATAGTGGTAAACGGAAACAAAACCACGAACCTTTTTTACACTTGAATGGTCAATCCCAAGGTGCTAGACTAAAAGCAGAAGAAGAGTAATTAGTTCATAAACTCACGAGAATTGGTTCTTGTCCAACTGAGATATACCAAGGTTTAAAGATTAAGAACCCTGAAAATGTCTAAAGCATGCGTACGATTTACAACATCCGTAAAAAATATTGTTTGGTTGAAAAAGCATGAAACTTTGATATATTTTGGGTTGCCTTCCGGAGGCAATTTGTTGGGAGTAAAGAACTGAAGGGTAATGGGGATACCATTATCCATTGTGCACAATAACCAAACGAGTCTTTAAAAGATTACATAAGTTGTTTTGTGAATACAAAGAACGGATTAGCAGATTGCTTTGAGCAAATGGTAATTGTTTCTCTTAGACAGGGATTGAATCATAGGAACTTAACTGATTCTGTGACCTTGAAGAAGGCTATGACCTGGGGTGGCTTATTAAACCAAGTGGGAAAACAGATTAATGTGGAAGACACAAAGAAAACGAGGGTGCACCGTCAGGTGAGGTCTATCACCACAACAGCTCCTCCAGTCACTAACCCATCCGGTTACAAGGAAAAGGAGATCAGACAAGGATTTAATCGGTCCAAGCAAGCTCAATCCAACCAGAACCAGACCCAGAGCCAACAATCTAGAAGTGAGAGGGGTCCTTGGGTCCAGCCTAAATGGTTCGCTGAATTGAGAGAAAACGTAGCTACAATCTATGATAAAACCAAAGATGAAGTAGACTTTCGAAAGCCGACGATATTGTAGTCCCCCAGAGAAAACTGGAACATTTGTTTTTTCCAATATCACAATGATATAGGCCATAATACTCAGGTTTTCATAGCATTGAAACAAGAAGTCCAAAACCTTATTGAAAGGGGAAAATTGGGGGGCGTACGTTAAAAGACGAAGTAGAAACAGACCTGACAATGCTCCTCGGACAGGTCCTTCGAACAATCCTGGAACATCTGCTCAAGAAGGTGCAATGATGATCATTGAAAGGTTCGATGTAGACTCTGAGTATCTGGATCCAGATCCAACTCGCAATAAGGTGGGGGTGATAATAGAAAAAACTAAGACAGTATCCGGACTGATCAGCTTCTTCGAATCATTAACTATCTTTGGAGGAGATACTGTAACTGCACCTACTCTTTCATCAAGAAAGAGGCATGTTCATAATTTGGCTACCCAATTAGAAGGTGGAATGTCTTACCATCAATGCGAGTCCTCATTCTCGTTCATAGTCTTTGATGAAGATGACTTAAGGGATATTGTTGGGCTTCACGATGATGCGGTGGTTATAGGAGCTTCTATATGGGGAAATGATATACGCTGAATTCTGATTGACACATGCAGTTCGACAAACATCCTATTTTTAAGCACCTAAAAACACATGAGGAATCCGGCTGTTATTCAACATTCAAACAGAACCATTGTGGGCTTCACATGGAGTTCTGCGGATGTAATTGGGGAGTTTGAAGAAGAAGTGTTGTTGGGCAAGGGCCCTTTAAAAATATGGTAAGAGTACTATTTATTGTGGTACATTGCCCCACATTGTACAATGCAATTTTGGGGAGGTCTTGGCTTTCCAGAATACATGTTGTGGCCTCTACAACCATCAATGTTTGAAGTATGCAGTTCAGGGACCAGTAGGCATTGTCCGGAGTAGTCAGAAGATAGCAAGGGAGTGCTATGCAACAACTCTTGCTCCTAAGACGTTGGGGGCAGTTCGAATTAATAAAGATTAGCAGTTACTGGAGCCTCCTACTGAGGAAGGTGAGATTGATGACCCCAGAGAGGCTCCCAATGTCATAATACCCATTGAAAAAGTTGAAACTCATTCCATTGTAGAGGTAAGAATGTCAAGATTGGTTCCAAGTTGACACCAGAATTAAAGAAGAAATTATTGTCTTTTTTCTGAACAATCAACATGTGTTTGCATGGTGCAATAGTGATGTAACCATAGTACCAGCAGATGTCTATCCGGAGTGATGTTGCACATGTTGTACAAAAAAAGAAGAGTTATTTCCAAAGAAAAACCAGACGTGATAGTTCAAGAGGTTGATCAGTTGACTAAGATGGGACATATTAAAGAGTCCCAGTATCTCCTATGGACTGCCAATCCAGTGTAAGTCAATAAAAAGAACAATAAATGGTGCATGTGTATTGATTTCACTGACCTCAATAGGGCTTGCCCTACAGATCTCTATCAAGTTCCACAAATAGATAAGTTGGTGGATTCTACATATGGAAATAAGTTGTTGTCCTTTATGGATGCTTTTTCGAGGTATAATCAGATACAAGTAGATTTGAAGGATCAAGATCACACCACTTTTGTCACAGATAGAGGTCTCCACTGTTACAAGGTGATGCCCTTCGGATTAAAAAAACATTGGGGCTACTTATCAGAGACTGGTGAACAAAACATTTGCTGATCAGATCGGAACAAACATGTAAGTATACATAGATGACACGATGGTTAAAAGCTTGGAAGAGGATCTGCACATAATTAACCTTCGATAGACGTTTTCCAACTTAGAGATTGTGAATTTGAAGTTAAATCCAGAGAAATGTGTGTTTGGGGTCCGATCTGGAAAATTGTAGGCTACATAATAAGGGAAAATGGAATCCAGCCTGATCCAGATCAGCTCAATGCCTTAGTAGAAATGGATCCCCCTCAAAATATTAAAGAAGTTCAAAGGCTCACCGGAAGGTTGGCTGCTTTGAATAGATTTATTTCAAGGTCATCGGACAAGTGTGCTCCTTTTTTCCAATAAAGACTTCAATTGATCCCCATAATGCGACCAAACCTTTATTGAAATAAAGAAACATTTATCTTCACCCAAGACTCTTTTCAAACCCGTCCAAGGGGAAAAGCTTTATGTATACCTAATTGTATCGGAATGTGCTATAAGTGCTGTCTTAGTAAAAGAGATGGGCAATTACCCTCGTTCGGTGTACTACATCAGTAAGAGTTTACTGGATGCTGAAAGAAGATATTTAAGGTTAGATAAGTTGGCATTAGCTTTAGTAATTGCACCAAGGAAGATGAGGCCATATTTTCAAGCTCATTCTATTATTGTCCGAACGTCTTTCCCGCTGAAAAATATTCTTCAAAAGGCAGATGTATCGAGCAGAATGACCAAGTGGTCAGTGGAATTGGGTGACCATGACATTGATTTCGCCCCTCGAACGACAATTAAAGCTCAATCAGTGGCTGAATTTTTGGTAGAATTTCATGCTGATAGATCTTCTGGACAAGATTCAGAAAATAATTTCAAGAAAGAATGAGCGGTCCAAACTGATGGTGGATCAAGCACTATGGGTTGTGGAGCTGGAATTTGCTTAACCTCCCCGTATGGTAATAAAATGTATCAATCGATATGCTTTGGATTCAGGGCCTCTAACAATGAGTCCGAGTACGAGGCAACTATAGTCGGTCTTAAATTATCCCTCCTCTGTGGGGCTAAGATATTCTGGTTAATGAGTGACTCTCAATTGCTCATCCACCTTGCACAAGGATAGTCTAAGGCCAAGAAGGAACAGTTGGTAAAGTACTTACTCCTTTTGAAAGTAGTGGTAGCGAATTTTAAAAGTATTTGTTATAAACATATTCCCAGATCGGAAAATATGTTGGCAGACTCTCTAGAAACTATAGCCTATTCTGAATCATACCATTGGATTCTCGTACAAGAATGTCCCTCTATACAGTTAGATCAAAAGAAAGAAGATGAAGAAAATATGACTATACTTATGGTCCAACCTAGAGATTGGAGATACACACTCTTTCAATACATTTTCGATAGGACATTGCCTTCGGATAAAGTTGTGGCAAAAAAGATTAAATACAACGCTCGTGGTTTTTTGAAAATAAGAGAAGTTCTCTACAAAAAATCTTTGCAGGCCTCTCTTACACTGTTTGGGGTTTGAAGAATCCCAAGTTGTATTATCCGAACTACACGACAGGGAAGGCTCAGCGCATTGTGGATACATGGCACTGACCCAAAAATTCTTGTTAGCTGGATATTATTGGCCAACCATAATGGCAGATGCTAAACAAATGGTGAAGAAATGTGATTCATGTCAAAGGTATGGGAATGAAATTCATGTGCCAGCAGTACTTATGAAGTCTATTTCCGAGCCAATACCTTTTGCTAGATGGAGGATGGATTTAGTTGGACCTCTTCACATGGCATCCAGAGGATGCAGAACTATCATAGTCGTCATTGACTATATTTCTAAATGGATAGAGGCAGCTCCTTTGGCTGGAACCACATCAAAAGCTGTTATCAAGTTCATCTTAGTCAACATATGCTGTAGGTTTGGAGTTCCCCAAAAATTACTACAGACAATGGGCCACAATTTGATAACAAAGACATGAAAGCCTTTTGCACCTTTAGAGGCATTCAACATTGTTTCTCCTCTCATTTCCATCCTCAAGCAAATGGCCAAGTTGAAGTTGCAAATAGAACCATTTTATCTGGATTAAAGAAGAATTTGGAGGGTGTTGCGGGGAAATGGCCAAGCTATTTACAAGAAGTGTTGTGGGCCTACCGAACTACTCATCGGGCTCCCACACAAGAATCTCCTTTTGCATTGGTATATGAGATGGATGCTATTACTCCCATAGAGGCTACTTTACCATTATACAAGGTCCATAACTATTCCGAATAGGCTAATGATACATCAGTTAGGAATCAGTTGAACTTAATAGAGGAAAAAAGTTAAAGCACATTTGAGAACAACACACTACCAAGGCTTAATGAGGAGAAGATTTGCTTCCAAAGTCAAAAGAAGAGATTTTCAAACTGGGGATAAAGTACTAAGAAAAGTATTTTGTACATACCACAGAGAGGCAGTTCAGTAAATTGGCTCCGATTTGGGAAGGCCCTTATGTGATTTGTGAAAAGGTCAAACTGGGGACATATAGGTTTCAAGACAAAGAATGAAGCGCTTTAAAACATCCATGGAATGTTGAGCATCTCAGTTTATATCTAGAATAAAGTTTTTTCTGTAAATATTTACTTGTTAAATACCAATGTAAATATTATGGGGCATATTATTTCCTACCCTGTGGCGCGGGGAGGTTTTAATGAGGTGTCCAGATTTTTTCAATAATACATGATGCCTTCTTCAAAAGTCTGGTGTGATTTTACTTCAATTCAATTTAAGTATGAATTACCTATTCAACATCCCGGCTCTCGAGTGTTCTTGAGTAGATCGGGTATGCTTAATGATTGGTCATAACTATTAAACATATGCGATTGGAGATATTAAATACTCTCAGTTCAATACTTCTGAAATTTTAGAGGCTACTTAAGTATTAGCCATGAAAGATTTAAAACAAAGTATTAAACAAAAGGGAAATTGGATAAATTAAACTGATCGGACTCGAGCCGAACAGTAGTATGCCTTGACCATCCAAGGACTTTAGTTTTTCAAAAACAAAAAATACATAATAAAACCTTAGGGTTTGTTCCTTTCATATTTTTCTTCACCACCATCTTTTTTGGGATTTTTGAGTTCAACACTTGAACTCTCACCCGTTCCTTCGTCATCATCAATGAAGTCAACTCCACTAGCATAGTTGTGCTTGTCACCATCTGCTAAGGTATGGAATTGAATGTCATCATAGTCTACGTATTTCCATAAGGGACCAAGGGTTATCTTGGGAAAGGTCTCAAGAAGGTGCAACACCATGTCAGATTTGATCCCATCATCTCTTTTTTCTAGATAATCCACTATCTTGTTAGTGTATTCCTCTATGCATACGGCAATAACTTGTTCTTGTTGACGTTCCAAAGCCTCTTTCTCTTTAATCTTCTCTTGAACGGTGCTCTCCAACTTGGTATTCTCGTCGGATAAAGTTTGGATAACACCATTCTTGTTTTTCAATTGCTCCTTCAGAGTTGCGAGGTTTTGTGAGGAAGAAGTCTCCAGGTTAGAGTACTAGGTTTGGAGCTCAGTATTGGCTGTTTCCAATGGGGTCAGCTTGGTTTCCAAATCCTTCTTTTCCTTCTTCAACGCCTCTATGATATGCTGAGCACTCAGAAGACTATCTGACAAGGTTTTCTTGTCAGTGGTAAGAGAGTTGATAACACCAGTTTGATTTTTTTACCTGTCTCTCCAGATCAAGTACTTTCCAGATGTAACCGAGAAGAGCATGGCTCAATGTATCTTGTTCTCCGATTATGGAGAAGGACTTTCCATTATATGTTACCATGTTGGATGAGCTGGAGGGACGGTAAGGACCTGCAAAATCATCTTTATCAAGATCATTAAAATACAGATCGATGTCTTGAAAGGCTAAAAGGTCCACTTCGTCATTTCCTCCACCAGCAATCTGTCCGGACTGAAGGTCTGTTGGGATTTACTCTTGTACAGTACGGTCAGCAGGAACTGGGGGTGGAATTTCTGTTGGGCGAAAGATTATCTCTGCCCCTAGAGTAACCTTCTTTTTCTTGGCAGCTTTCTCATCGGTGTTGGCTTTGTGTTTCTTATTTTTTTAGGAGGCCTTGATGGGTTCTTTGACCCTCCGACTTCCTTTACAGTCCCAACCTTTACTGCCTTTAGCAAGGCCTCATCAATACCACTTTGGTTCTCCAAACCAGTCCCCTCTGTAGCTGTTTGAGCTAAGTCTGTTGTAGCCTTCCTTTTCTTGTTCTTCATTTTACTGGGGGCTTTGGCCCTGAAAGGCAGATACAGCTTGACATCTTTAGCTTCTGTCGTCTTCAGGATCATATTAGCAAGTGGAGGGTTGGTTAGCTCTTCTCATAAAAGGTCTCTCCTGCCTGTGGTGTTCCACAGGTGAGACCTCACGAAATTGCTCGACTTGAAGCAATTGTGGAAGACGTTCCCCCAGTTCTCTGAAGCCCACACATTAAGCTTCACACAAGTTTTCTGCCCTTCTTCCAAGTGACCTACGAACTCTTTCGGTAGAACTGGGAGAGATATCAATTAGTCAAAATAAAAAAATTGCAACTTAAGAAATGAAAAGGAAAAAAGAGAAGAATTTACCAGTGCTTTTCCATCTGCTGGTCAGGAGGCTGGGGTTTGTGTTAGCCTTGATTTTTCTACCGTTCTCCTAAATCCCACTGACAAAGAGAAAATGCGTCCTCCAAGGCTTTTCGGACTCCAGCAAGTCGTCCACGACTTTGAAATCATTCCCCATATTATAGTGATAGAAATGGATTTGGTGATTCCTGCATACGCTTGCTACAACATCAAGCTGCTCCATGGGGAGTGGGATTTTTGATAGCCTGGACGCCATGATGCAGGCTAGGAGAGTAGACCAAGCGTTGGGGCCCAGCTGGCTAGGGCATAGTTGGATCAGATGAAAGTAATTGACAATCCTCTAGGTCTAAGGGGAACAAAAGTCCCCAGTTCAGCACTTCGGTGTAAACCACCATTTCGTTTAACTTGCAATCCATGAGGGTCTCCAGAGTGATTGGGATCCTCACTTTTACAGACTCTGGGATCCCCCATTTGGTTCAAATCCGACCCAACTCAACAGTGTGGGTATAGACGTAATTAATATTCTGCAAAGCCATCAAATACTTGACACTAACATGCTTGAAACAAAGGCCTACCTTACCCTCTAGACTCTCCGGAAGAGCGTCCGGATGAGTCATGCCAACCTTAGTTTTACCTTTCTGATCTGAGGCGGCATCCCCTATTTGACCGGACGCGTCGGTCTTGAAAGGGGCTTCCTCGATGCTATCCTCTATGTTCTCTTCCATCACTGTGGAAGGTTGTTCTTCTGTTTTTTAGGGAAGTTGCTCTAGCTCCTTCATTGGCGATTGTACAGCTGGTTGTGCAGTTGTTACTTTTGAGGGCTTGATATCTGGATAAGACTTCTGTCGCTTGACGAGTAATCCGGGAAAAAGTTATCTTCTCTGGTGATTTTTTTGTGTCTGAGCCCATCGTGATAAACGATGAGGGTCTTCTAACACTTGGGACAACTTTTTCTTTGAGAATAGGGTGTTGAGACTCTTGCACTGAAGAACCAGATGGGAGAGGTGAAAGGTTTGTTGTGATGAAAGTTTTCTGGTTCTAGGGTTTCTTGAGGAAGACGACCCTTGATCAACGTTCTGATTTGACTGGTTACCTTTCTCACTTGGAGAAACGGGAATACCAGCAGCAATACGATTATCTCTCTCTACTTTTTTTGCTCTCTCTAATTCAGACAAGTTCAACCAACCTCTTGTAACTAAGGCGTTTCCGACTATGAACATATATTTCTCAAGAACAATTTGAATATGAACTGAGTTGTCTCTCTAGAAATATTTGAGTGTGGAAGATAATGAAACAGTGCACATGTTTATATATAATAGTAAAAATAGCAGTTACCAAGGAGAAGATGAATAGAATTTTCGCAATGATTAAAAGCTGCGCAACGTGTGAAGATTGAAACCTAGGTAAGTTTATAGACCTAGTGGGTGCGACAATCTAGGAGAAAAAATGGTTGAGAGGTCGAACCAAATATTGACACGTGTCCCACGATTCAAGAAAAACTCTTAGAATTATGAGAAGGGAAATCAATTCTGATAAAATACGAACAAGGTCATTTGTGAAAAGAAATTCTTCAGTTCGAACGACATAAGCAGATCAGACAGGATTAGTGCTAGCTTTGTAAATTTTTTAGCCCTTCAAAAGAACTTTTACAATGCCTAAAAATGGACTACTGATGAGTTCGTAGACTTCAGTCACTATACTTAAGCAAATTCACTTATCCGAACAGGGGCAATTCGGACCATATCACACTACTAAACATCCGAACAAGACAAATGTATTAACTTTTGACTAAGATGTTTGCTAATCAACTTAAAACTAATGGGTCTTTAAATTCGACCCAATTTCATGACCCGACCCAGTAAGCCCACATGTCAGTAATTAAGGTATAAATACCCTGCACACCAAACCACAAAATTATTAAAACACTCTCAATACATTTTACCAGTCTACCCTACGCCCAAAATAAACCAAACCAAATTTAATATTATAAATCTTTTTTTAATAATATTTCCTCTTTCATTTGTTACTTGTTTAATTTTATAATTTTTTATTTTCAAAAATTTAAGATCAATTATAAATATAGATATAAAACATATCACAAATATAAATATATATAAAATATATTATCATAATTTCACATTACAATTAAAATTAACAAAAATAAACACACACATAAACATAACTAAAGATGAGAAACGAGATGCGACATAACATGATTTGGTGGGTTCACGACGACAGTTTATCATGGCACGCATGACAATCAGTCAAGTCACAGTTTAATACGCCGTAAATCACTTACATGGTGGCGGGTTCACGCGGTCTGTCATGCTATGCATGACAATCAGTCAAGTCACGGTATAATACACCGTAAATCACTGTACATGATTGTCACGACAGACGAAAAAATATTATGACGGCATACACAATACATTATCAAGTTATTAATATTAATTTGATTATTAATATGGGTTAATTAATATGTATGTATATTATAAGTGTATTATATAAATATATAATATAGTATTATTTTTTTAACAAATATAAAATAAATAAATAATGTTAATTTTTATATATAAATAAATAATGTTAATTTATGGTGTGATGACACTTATTATTATTATTATTATTATTATAATAGTTTTGTTACCGAGAAAATAATACTCAATGTATTACCTGCAACACAAAATGGTTTTAAATAGTCTACAAGAAACGTTACATATTAAAAGAGATTGTATTTTTATTAAAGATAAAATTCGAAGCTTTTTAGTTCTTATTAATCGAATTTTATAAGAACTAAGAGGGCTACTGATAAAGAAATAGAACTTTGGGGACTAAAATGTGAAAGAGGTGACTTTATTAACACATGTTGTATAATTATAGGATTTAATTGAAGTTTTATATTTTAATTAGGGACTTATACGCAGTAAGACCATTTTTGTAACTACAACTATTATAACCAATTCTTTGCGCCTATATATATATATATATAGGCAAAATGTTGATTAAATAAAGGGATATACATTCGAGATATTCAATTATAGATTTATAAATACAATAATTTTAATTTATCTAGAATTAAAACATCACTATCTATTACTATTATTGACTATATAAAATGAAGTAATTGAATAGAATGAAAGTTGAAATACCAAAATGATAATCAAATTATGTATATTCCAGTTCATGTCAACGAATTCCAGATTGTGAAAAGAAATAATATAGCAAAAGACAAAAGATCTAAAATTCCAAAAGAAAAGAAAAAACCATAGTTTTAGCTATTTGAGATCATCCCATCTTCTCATTCCGACTCAGACTCATGGGATGAGATTTCTTCGTTTGGATTCTCCTGAAGGACGGAATCGACCCATTCGAGATCCTCTACTTGATATTGGAGATAAACGTGCTGCCACAAATATCTTATGTCATCCATTTGGGGTGGATTTCGCATGCATTGTACCACCCCGTATTTATTGCCCTCTATAAGCAACTCTTTGACGAGCTCATTACATATCACTGTAAAAGATTTCATCCCGAAATATGTTAAATACTACATTGAGATGCAATAAAATTTAAACACATAACAATAGACCTTACCCACTAGCGGTACTGGTATCTCTGTTTTGCCGGCGATGAGTTCAAAGTCTTTTGGACCGGCCAACCTCAGACTATATAAAATAAGGTTCAGAAGCCATGTTTCCACAGCTCCGGGTACCTCTTCCGGTTGATTGGTCTTAAAAACTGTATCAATAACATATATAATCAATTTTTTGTGTAACAGGTGATCAGACAGATGTAAACATACACTACCTAAATTTTGTTACACTATCAAACCTTAAATAAAAGTTTTAAAAGAACTATCTAGGATAGTAAACATACCGATTCTAAATTTTGGACTGTAGATCATACACTACCAAACCTTATATAAAAGTCTAAAAAGAACTATCTAAGATAGCCACCATCTAAATTTGGAAGTATATAATAGATCATACACTATCAAACCTTAGATAAAAGTTAACTATCTAAGGCAGTAAGTAAACACACACTATCTAAATTTTGCAGTATAGATCATACACTATCAAACCTTAAAATAAAAGTCTAAGAAGAAACATAAAAGGACTAAACCCTAAACAAGTGTGACATTGTAACTAAAAAATCATAACTCAAACAAAACCTACCTTCATACTTGCATCCAAGTAGCATGGTCTCTAAAACTTGAACAAACCCTGGATCATCCAATACTAACAGAAGTACTCTCGTACTAACTCCGTCCGGGAAAGCTGATGCACAACAAGTCATCTTTAACAAAAAAAAATGCTTTTGGAAACTGAAATCCAAGCAAGAAGTCGTTTTCATATAAAATTTAGATGAGTATGATATCATACTAAATAAATATAGTATATATAAGGAGACGAATTTCCAAATTTAGAATTTCCTATTTTATTTTCCTGTCCGGTCTCAAGTTCCTTTCTGCCAAAGGAGGCTGGCAAAAGTACGGATACGCTAAATCGTATTCTAAAATACAGATAAGTTTATTTAATTTTTATTTTTCTAATGTTGTTAGTTTTATACACTTCATGGCTTTTAAATTTTTTAATGTTTGGTAGTATTTTTTTATTGCTGTGTCATAACCTTGAACTTAAAGATCCATTAGGATTGGGAGAATAATAAATAATTGGGCAACTATTTTTTTAAATTGGAAAACATACAGGTATTATTATGACTTTTTTGTGCTTAACGATGATTCCAATGTTTATATTCTTATTAACGAGTTAAGTATCGATTTTTCTGGTTATAATCTACAATTTTACCAAATTTATCGGAAACTAATTAAAAATTCTCCTGATTCGAATGAGGGAGATACGTATTATAGCAACTCCGAAGATAAGGAAAATCTATAAAAATAAAAATCTTTGTAAAACGACAATAAAAGTCAAAACAAACTTATCAAAACTAATTGTGAATGAAATGATAAAAGAATGCAATTCCCTATTTTGTTACATATGATTACACTGGTCTCATACAGATATTTTTTTTCTAGCTTCGCATGAATCGTCTTTGTATGGCCTAGCATGGATCAACTTTTTTTGGTTTCATATGGAATACCTGGCCTTGCATATTGATCGTTTTTGCCTTGCCTCACATGGATTATCTGGTCTCAAAGTTCTTCAAGTTATCTTAAAACCATAAGGGTCTTTTCTATCTTTAGGGCCATCGCAACTTCATTTTCCGTCAGATTATGCTGAGAGTGCTTATAACAAACAGGGTCAATTTCTCATTCTCAATTAGTACTTGTAATTATTTAATTAGTGTTATACAATCTTTTTCTCATGCCTAATATCGTCATGATACTTGCGGTACCTGTTACTTAAACCTTCTCGGGGTTTTGATCATAAAAGGTTTTCAAAACTGTATATGATTTTATGATTTGTCAAAAGTAATAGCCACACAACAATTAATTCTGCAAAATGGGTAGGTCGGACCCACTCGTTACATCAGTCTGGCTGCCTGTTGGGTACTCACAACATGTTGACTCATCTTCGTCCTTGATGAAAACGGGTTAGGTGCCCTGAATCTAAAATTGGTTGAACGCTGATATTTGAATATGTTATGGTTGTGGGACTTGTACGAATATTTGTTGGTAAATCACCATCAGAGGCTATAAACTATTCTCCATAGAATACAATTCTAACGCTTGAGTGTCTTCAACTAGTATCTGTTGTTCGACTTACACTAACAAATCTTCGAATGTCATAACTTATTTATTTGTAATATTTTCTTTTAAAATACTGGGCATAAGTCTCATCCTAAACGCTATACACCCCATATTTTCTTCACAACCTTCTAGTTCGGTTTTTGTCTTAACGAATCGCCCATTATACTCCCTTAATATTTCTCCAACTTTCTGTCGATAATTAATATTAACGTCTCCGCTTGCTCAGAGTTTATACTTCACACAAAGTGTTGTCAAAACATGGTCCAAACCATATCGAAGTTCTTGATACAACCATGTGGTAAACGGTTGTACGATTTCAATGCAACATTTTTAAACGTTTGAGAAATTGCTCGTTACAGAAGCTTGTCATCATCATCAAAGTGTATATTAAACTTATTAAATTTCTTAATATGGATGTCCGGGTCTTGAGTCTCATCAAACTTCTCCAACCTAGATCTATGAGAGCGCTTCAACATATATCCTAAATGACCTCAATAGACAAATGAGACAATCTCCCTAGTTTTATACAAACTGCCTATAGGGCCTTCGTTTGCAACCGTGTATAAAACCTCCTAAAAACGAGAATGGGTAGTTCCTTTATCATGTTTTCTTTGGAGTGTCATAAAAATAACCAAAAACTTACATATGTGGATGAAATGATGGAAACAAGAAAAATAATATAGAAAGATAAAATTATAGAAAGAAAAAACTAAGAGAGAAAGAGAAATTTGATGTTGCAAAAAGACATGAAACGATCAACGAAAATAAAAAATCGACACACAACATTTATACGTGGAAAAACCCTTTCAGTGTGAAGAGTAAGAAACCATGAGACTAATTAGGAGTCCACTATAAATACTTATATGATTATAAAGAGTTAATGGTGTAATTAAATCCAATTCAACCTAATAAAGATCTACGAATCCACCAACAATTACACTTAATAATAGAGAACAAAAGAGATAGCACAAAAAGAAATATATCACTAAAAAACTATTGCATTGTTCGAGCAATGAGTTTTCTTGAGTTTTAGCTCCAAATCACAGTCCAACCAGTCAAATAGAAGCTTCATATGTCCGGAACACACTCTCCATATTTCAAAAAAAACTGATACCATTTGCCTCTTGATCAGACCTCTTTACAATGACTACATTCACAAGAATAAAAACTAAAAATCGAACTATACTCTCTCTATTTGTGTTTTTAAAATAATTATCTTTATGTTTTTTTTCTGTCTCCAACTCACATGCTCTTTCCCTCAAATATATAACATTAGAGAGATGAAGATCATAGACTGTAAAGTGGGTATAATTTTTCCTGGACCCTAACAATTTCCCCCCTACAACTCATCACAGGGAAGATAGATGCATGAGGTAGTAACTTGACCTTCATCACCGTGACCTTACTGCAAATCTCAAAATTGCTTCTAGAAACGACTCACAGGACAGGTGGATTGCCTCTCATTCTCATGAACTTCTTCGTCATGAAGTTTTTCCTCAAATAAGGTCTCGTTAATAATGGACTTCAAAGACAACAAACTCTATGTTTCTTTTGTGGAAAATAATGATAGATCTTTCATTAGGAATAAGTGACTAATCAGCTAAGGTTTTCATCTTCTTGTCACTCATACATCTTATTATCTGATGCCACAAGGTAGGAGAATTATATTTCCCAACTACACTCAGCTCAAAAGAACATATACCTAAATATGTTTTATACAAAGAGCAACACAAATCACCTCGAGCAATTACCATTGAAACTTTGTACATTTTCCACTTACCATCACTAAAACATATGATAGAAACCTTCTTGATCAATGAAATTTGCAGATTATAAATTGACACGTTGCTATGGAATACGCGCACATTCTTTAGTGTAATTATGTACCCAACACAAGTCTTCACACGAATATCATGTAGCCCAACAATACCAGATGAGATTTGATTTTCCATATTGACACTACCAAAATCACCATTTTTATGGTTCAATAAATATTCCTTATTAAGAATATAGTGATATGAAGAACATGTATCTACAAGCCACTCTGAATCTTCCTATCTCCTTCTTATCCAGAATCCAGGTATCTCCATCTTTAACACTCTTGATTTCAGTTTTTCTTCTTTTCTTAGCCACATAACTATAAAATAGTTTAGAGCTACCATCACCTTCCTGTAACCAGTTATTGAAACATTTTTGTCTCTAGTAAGAGTCCTCATTTCTTAGAGCTTTTAAGTGAAGACTGTTAGCCATAGCTAAACTAGCAAAAGATTGTTGATTATTAGCAGTATAATGAAGAATTTCCATAGTCTTGACATTGCTTCCTATTTCTTTAACATTATCAAACACATTCCCGAATATTTCCTTATTCCAAATCTTGAGACAACTTATGAGTCTTCTTAGTTTGTACCAAAAAGTCTTGCTAGGGTGGCTAAGCATTGGCTGCTTTCAATCCTGCTCAACAATACTAAGGAAAGAAGCATTATTGGACCAAGTGTTTGGAAACTTAAAATTATTTTTTTACAAATGGAATCATTAGTATCAATTAAGTTAGCAGAGATGAGTAAGGGGGCATCAGAAAATGTTCTGACCATGTGAAAAACCTGCATTTTTTTAAAAGTAAGCATCCACTTATCATTGACAATAGCACGATCCAGTCTTCTCCATTTGTTGTTTCTTGACCAAGTAAAATTAGAACCACTATAACCAGCATCATTGAGGTGGCAAGCTCTTATAGTTTCATTAAAATTATCTATACTGGCCTGACAGTTAGATATGCAACCCAGTTGCTCATCATGAGAAGAGATAATGTTAAAGTCACCAACACACATCCAAGCCTGATCATCATCAGCAACAGCCATAAGGCTCTCCCAAAGATCCAATCTCTGAATACGATTGCACTTAGCATAGACAAAAGTAAAATAGATTCTTTCATTAACACCAGGGTAATCAATCTCAATATGAACACATTGCTCCACGTTAAGAACAATGTTAATATTCACATTATCCATCCTGAAAATCCAAAACTTGTTAGTAATATTAGCAAAACAGTCACTAAAACCAAGATTTTCAGTAACTTCTTTAATTTTATCATTCTTGGACATATGCTCTTGAATAACAAGTACCTTAATACACTCAGATCTTATCATAGACTTGAGTCTTCTTAAGGTAGGCTTGTTATTCAAACCCCTTGCATTCCAACTAATAGCTCTGATCGTTATCTGAACAGGATTTGTAGATTTTGTCCCATGAACTTAGAGACTTGATAGATAGCTTTCCAGTTGGTTTTTTTTTTTCAGTTTTCAGTTTGGAGGATATGATTTCATTGAAGCTTTGTTGTGGAGAGTATGCTGGAGAGGGAGAACAGCTGCCAATGTTAGGATCCGGAGAATGATCTTTAAGCTGATTTTCATCAATCTTTTCTATAGCTTCAATAACTTCTTTGCTACTACCTAGCGAATTTGATTTGTTGCTTTCAATTTGTTGTTGTATAGAATTGTTCAATTGAACATGTGTAAACTTAGTCTGAACATCTTGATTCATATCTTTGCTACTTTCATTCTTTCCATCTGCTTGTTCCTTTTGAGTGATGATCGATTTAAGTTTTCTTCTATAAACTTTAAAAACTTGCATATTTCTATAGAAAAAACAATCTATAGATACTAATTATATCCGTAACTTATTTTATTTATATTTTTAAATATGTCGGAATATTCAATGGATATTAATCTTTCATTTAGTAAAATATTAGAAGATTATCTAATAATAAAAACCAAACAAATACATTCAGAGCACTCATAATATATCTGATAATAACTTCTCTAATAAAAAACTTAAAATTTAATAACCATGTTAAATATATTTTTATTATTAAATTTTTTAAATTTTGTTTAAAATATTATTTATATAATAATAATTTATATAGATGAATTAATTTAATTTATTTTATAAATTCTATTAAATTTAGTCATTTAAAATTTTGATTTGTTAAAATACAAAATAAGTGAATATGAATATTGATAAAGGTACCGAAAAATAAATTTATAAATACCAAAATCACACTATTATAAAACAAATTTTAGTCCAATATAATAAAACTTGCAGGGTTATACAATAATAATATATTATGTACTTATTAGAGTAACGGATGTTCGATGGCTGAGGTTTGGATCGAAAGCTGTCAAAAAAAATTTCAAGCGTATTTAACATATTGTAATAAAATATTCCAAACTGACGAATAATATATTTTAAAAGGGTTGAGCTATTCTCCCCAAAATATGATAAACACCAAATATATATTAAAGGGTGTTAATTCTCTCTTAACTTCTCGTCCTTAGATTAGCCACCGTACCCAATTATTTATTTTTGGGAATAACAAAAACATTAAAAAAATGAAGTAATAAATTTTATGTCAGTAAGGTTTCAATCTTTAATTTAATGAATAGCAAGAGAATATAAATTTGAAGTTAAGAGGGGTAAGATGATAAAAGCACATTTCAATTTTATGTTGACAAATGGTCAAGTTGAAGTGGCAAACAAGATCATTATGTCCAGTCTCAAAAAGAATTTAGAAGGGGCTACAGGAAAGTGGCCAAGCTATTTACAAGAAGTATTATGGGCATATCGGACTACTCCTGGAGCTGCTACACAAGAATCTCCTTTTGCCTTGGTATATAGGATGGATGCAATTGCTCAGAGAGGAAACTCTTCCATCATACAGAGTCCACAATTTTTCCGAACAAGCTAATGAAGTGGCAATCAGAAGTCTGTTGGACTTAATAGAAGAAAGAAGGGTTAAGGATCATCTTAGAGCCACCTATTACCAAGGCTTGATGAGGAGTATATTTGGTTCCAGAATCAAAAGAAGGGATTTTCGACCGGGGGATAAAGTATTGAGAAACGTTTTCTTGCATACTAAAGAGAAGCAGTTCGGCAAGGTAGCTTCGAATTGGGAAGGGCCTTATGAGGTCTCCGAAAAACTTAAGCCTGGGACATACAGGCTTCAAGACAAAGATGGAAGAATCTTAAAGCACCCTTGGAATATTGAACACCTCCGGTTATATCTGGAATGAAAGTTGTGTAAATATTTACTTGTTTAAAGTCCATGTAAATATTACGGGCATACTATTTCCTACCCTGGTGGCGCGGGGAGGTTTTAATGAGGTGTTTGATTTTTTCAATAAAATTTGATGTCTTCTTAAACTATTCAGAGTGGTTTGATTGAAATTTCTTTAAAATTCTTCTAAGGATCTTTGGTAGATCGGATTGGCTTGGTTGAATGATGACCATTAAACATTTGTCATCGGAGATTTTAAACACTCTCATCTTAAATACTTGTAAAATAAATAAGGGCTCTTTAAACATCAGCCATTACAATTAAGCAAGTATGAAACAAAGAAAAAGTTTAGCAAGGTAAACCTGTCCGGCTAAAAACCGGGTGATAATATTTAAACATAAAATATGCATTGGCCATCCAAGGACTTTAAGTTTAAAGAAAGGCTTAACCGGACTCAAACCGGAAGCAGTTACAAAAATACCCTGGCCATCCATGGAATTTAGTATTTCATAAGGTTAAGAAAAGCAAAATAAAATAGAATAAAAGTAGTTAAAACCTGAGGGCCTATTCCCTTTGGATGTTCCTGCATCGTCTTTTGTCTTAGGATCTTTGGGTTCGCCACTGGAACTCTCTTTGATTCCTTCTTCCCCATCAGTAGTGTCATCAATCCCACTAGAATAGTTTTTCTTATCACCATCCACCATCGTATGGAATGGGATATCTTCATACTCAACATATTGTCACAAGGTACCAAGCGTCCTCTTCGGAAACGTTTGGTGGAAAAGCAAAACCATATCAGACGTAACTTCACCATAACTTTTTTCCAATGAATCAATCACCTCATTGGTGTATTTATCTATGCTGGTATGAATCCTCTTGTCCTCCTCCTTCACCAAGTATTTATTCTCCTTGGTTTCCTTGGACACAACCTCTTCAAGGGAAGTCTTGTCATCGGACAGGGTTTGGATGGCATCGTCTTTAGTTTTCATATCTCCCTTCAAGGAAGAAATATCTTTTTCCAAACCGGAGCACTTGGTTTGGAGCTCTGTATTAGCCGTCTCCGAAGTGACCAGCTTGGCTGCCAAATCTTCCTTTTCTTTTTTTAACCCCTCCAGCTCCTTCTTCAGTGCCTCAATACTCTGGTTCGCATTAAGAAGGTCAGTTGAAAAGGTCTCCTTGTGTGTGTTGAGGGTGTTGATCAGGGCAGACTGATTTTTTACTTGTCTTTCTAAGTTGAGTACTGGCTGAATATGGCCCAGAAGAGAGTGGGTCACCGTATCATGTTCTCCGGGGACGGTAAATGACTTACCATTGAAAGTCACCATATTGGAGGAGCTTGGAGGAAGGTAAGGGCCAGCAAAGTCATGTTTTCTCAAAATCATTGAAATAGAGACCAATATTTTGAAGGCCACTAATGTCTACTCCATCAATATCCCCTATGGTACCCTCCCCGAATTGTAGATCGATGGGGATCTGCTCTGCCAATGTGGGATCTGTTGGGTCTGCTAGAGGTAGAAACTCCGAAGCACGAAGTACTACTTCATCGCCCAAGGTAACCTTCTTCTTCTTAGCAGTCCTCTCATCGCTGCTAGCTTCCCTTTTTCGGTCCTTTTTAGGAGGCCTTGGTTGATTTTGGGGTTCACTCGCCTCCTTAATGGTCTCATCTTCGACTACTTTAAGAAAAGTAGCATCAATCCCTCCTTGGACCTGCCCTCCTTGGTTCTCCGGAGAAGTCTCCTCTGCAGCACCCCGAACTGCCTCTGCTGCTGCCTTCTTTTTCTTGCCCTTTCGTTTCATTTTGCTTGGGGCTTTGGCTCTGGAAATGAAGATCAGTTTGTCATCCTTCTCCTCTGTTCTCTTAAGTATGAAGGCTGGAGGAGGTGGTGTAGTCAGTTCCTCCTAGGTGAGATCTCTCCGACCCGTGGTATTCCATAAGTAGGATCTCACCAAGTTGCCCGAGGTAAAACAGTTGTGGAAAGCGTTCCCCCCTAATATTCAGCAGCCCAGTCATTTAGATTGGCACATGTGGCATGTCCCTCCTCCAAGTAGCCGGAGAACTCCTTCGGCAATACTGACATAAGAAAGTGGGTAATTTAAGAGTGGAACTTTGGTAAAAATAAGAAAGAGAGAAAGACAAGTAAAACCGAATACTTGTGCTCTTCCACCTGCTGGAGAGCATGCTGGGGTTGACATTGGCCTTAATCTTTCTCCTATTCTCCCACGTCCCACTGATGAAGAGGAACTGGGTCTTCTAATTTTTCTATGACTACAACAGGTCATCCACTACCTTGAAGTTGTCTCCTATGTTGTAGTGGTAGAATGGCATGTGATGGTTTTTGCACAGGGTGGCTACTGTAGTAAACTTCTCCATGGGTAGAGGAATGTCGGACAACCTCGACGCTATTATGCAGGCGAGGAGAATATACCAAGCATTTGGACTCAGCTGGCTTGGAAAAAGTTGGATCAGGTGAAAATACCTGACGGTTTCTGGCTCCAAGTGGAATCTGAGCCCCCAATTGAATAGCTTAGTGTAACTGACGATCTTGTTGAGCTTGCAGTCCATCGGAGTTTTCGGTGTGACTGGGATTCTCACTTTCACCGATTCTGGGATCACCCACTTGGTTCGGATCCGGCCCAGCTCGACGGTGTGAGTGTATACATAATTGATGTTTGCATGTCCAACAAATACTTCACATTCACCTTTTGAAAGCAAGGTCCCACCTTGCCCTCCAAGCTCTCCGGTAGCTCCGGATGAGCCATTCCCACTTTCACTTTGCCTTTTCTCTTTTTGTCAGAAGCAACATCTTCAATCTGTCTGGAGGCTTCAGTCTCAAAAGGGGCCTCTTCGATGCTATCTTCCATTACTTCTTCCATCATTGTGGAAGGTTTATTAGTTGTTGAGGATGGAATATTGTCAGCTTGTGGATCAGTCTGTCTGGATGGCTGAGCACCGATTTCTAATAGAGGTTTAGTGTCCGGTTGGGGCTCAGCGCCGGAGGATTTTGTTTGAGAAGTAGTCCTGGTTGCCTCGGATCCGGAGGGTTTGTCTCTTGGGGATCTAATAGATTCCTCCGATCTAGAGGCTTTATCTTTGGTAACAGACTTAGAGGCCCCCGTTTTGGAGATCTTGGGTTGTGAGCCAGTTGCTTGGCCTTTTACCAAGCGTGTTATCCGGTGAGGGTTGGCTGTTTAAGGGAATTTCTCAATGTCAGATCCCATAGCGATAAACGGAGAAGGCTTCCTAACACTTGATATTGCTTTCTCTTGAACGGTAGAGGGTTGAGACTCCTGAACCGAGGAGCCTGACAGGATTGGCGAGAGGTTTGGCTTGAATAAACGTTTAGGTTTTTCGCTTTTGGTAGAATATGATCCTTGATCAGATCTAAGGATGGTGTATCATACTTATTTCTTGGCGAGACTAGAAGACCAGCAGCAATGCATCTCTCACACTCGACTTTTTCGCTTTCTCTAGTTCAGAAAGATTTAACCAACCGCCTTTCACAAGAGCGTTTCTCGCTGTGAACATAAAACTATCTAAAAGAGTTTTTGAAAGAAAAGGTAGAAAGCTCTGAGAAAAGAAATTATGGAATGGTGAAGATGGTGAAACATTGAGTTAGTTTTTTACTGACTAAGTTAGTTTTTTAGCCCTGCCAAAGACCTTTGACAAAGCCTAAAAAGGGGCTACTGATGAGTCCGGATTTATTCACCACCACTCACAGAAAAAAACAAACAGGGGTAATTCGGACAATATGTGCCCACTGAATTATTCGGACAGGACAAACGTATTAAAACACTAAACACCTTTTGACTAAACTATGTGCTAATCTACGTAATAACTAATGGGTCTTTAAACTCGACCCGATTTTACAACTTGACCCGAAAGCCTATGGGTCCATAATTAACGGTATAAATACCCAACCACTTTCATTAATGAAGGTAATGAACATTTAATACAACTAGGCATCTTAAATCTCTCACTACAAAACATTCAAACATTTAATACTCTTAAAACATTCCAAAACATTTGACAAAATTACCCTCAGCACAAAATAAACCTCACCACCTATAACCTGACTTAGACTCAATAGGAGCAGGCCCCCACAGATCAGAATGAACCAGATCCAAACTCTAGTAGAATGAGACACAAAATTAGAGAAAGGAAGAGAATGAGACTTCCTAGCTGACATTCATCACAGAATAGGTTTTAATTACTTGAAACAACGAGAACATTACATTTTCTCATAACAATTGATATAACTTTTTGTGAAGGATGTCCTAATTTCATGTGCCAATCCACCTTTAAGGCATCAAAATTATTAGGTACAACAGAGACATTAGAAATAGAAAGATGAAAGTTTGAAGTGCCTGCCTTAGGATAGCAAGAATCAGATGAACTTTCCAGCTTATATAGACCAGTTTCAACTCTCCTTGTTAGTAGAATCATCCCTATTCTCTTGTCCTCAACAAAACATTTAGAATTGTGAAATTCTAGAAAAATACTATTATGAAAGGTCAGTTGTGAAACATATACCAAAATTCTAGAAAAATACTATTCATGAAGCTTTGGTTCAAAGCGCTAGGAAGCGCTCCACTATTGGGATGATGGCCGATAAGTTGGTTTTTGGTGCCAATTTGAATCCCCCATTTGAGGTGGAGACAAAGATGAATTTTGGTACGGGTCTGGTTCTGAACTCGTTATACCTCGTGACTGTAACGTCTATGCACGTGGGGAGCTCCTTTTTTTGCCTCTCTACATAGGGCCTGGATCTACATAGGGCGTGGAGGGGCGCTGCCCCCGCTTACCATAAAACCAAGATTAATTTATATAGTTTATTTTGGAATAGTAGATATTTTTAAGGAAAACTTTACTATAAAAATCTAAAATAATGATTATTTTTATGAAAATTTTAATTCAAAAATATGATATAATGGTTATTTTTAAAGAACATTCTAAATTAAAATCTTGGATAATGACTAATTTTAAGGAAACTTTAAAATTAAATATTGGATAATAGCTTTTTTTAAGGCAAATTTTAAATTTAGATATTTATAAATTGTAGGATGAAATTAGTTAAAATTATATTTAATTTGTTAATGATTCCCCTATTAGAATGAATTTGGTTACTACTTACTATTCGATTTTGCTAAAGTTTTACAGGTTTTGCCGTGCTTAAATTTATTATTAATCTACAAACTAAACACGTGAAATAAATATATTTTAAAATATATTATGGATAATTAAATATAATTTTATCTCTTTAATTCAGTGAATAAGTAATTGTTAAAATATATTACGACTAATATAATTTTTTTATTAAAAGTTATTAAAAATCAAAAATAAAAAATAAAAAATCATCTATTATTATTATTATTATTATAATTATTATTATTATTATTATAGGCGATTCAACTTAATAAATTATATTGTTTGAATTATTTGTTTATAATTAGCTAAGACTAAATCCAGTTACATTTCGATTATTAGTTCATATTTATAATATTTTATATATAAAAATAAAATAAAAACAATAATAAAATTATTTCATAACTAATGGTGTTAAAATTATTTGACACACTAAATAAATAGATTAATAAATTAATGTATATCAATATAATTGAATAGTTGTATAAATAAAATTGATTTTAAAATTATTTTAATAGTATTTTTAACTCATAAATTGATTAATTCAGTAATATATTTTGTAATTAATTAAATAAATATATAAAATTTATTATGGTAAATTATCTTTGGCCAATCCGTTCATGTCCGTTGTTTTTTCCTAGAGCCCGAACCCGACCTGCATCGGGTTTAATATTTTAGAACCCGAATCCGCTTCGTTTATGTCCGCGGGTCAGCCCGACCCGGCCCGCAAACAACTGACATTATCTTTTTATTTTTTAAGATAAACTATATCTTCAAGTATAGATTTATTAGTATCTAAAATCTAAATATCAATTAGTAACATAATAAAATAATATCACAGTAAAATAATAAAATATTTAATAAATATATATCAAATGCAAACTGTACGATCCTGATTAAATTTATTAATATAGTAAAATATATATCAAATGATTTAAGAAATATATTTTATATATATAAAAGAATCATTTAAGCAAAGTGTTATAATTTTTTTTAAGAAAAACTAAATATCTAGAAGAGGTAATAAATTAAAAAAAAAACTAAATATTTAAATGAATAACAAATCAATGTAACTGAAATATGGGATTGAGTTTATAGAAAAAATATATAATTAATAAATATATTATTAACTCTAAAATTTAAAAGTAAAATAATAATTACTCAAAGACGGTATATTATTTGAAAACATATAAATGTGAGCCTTTTAGTAATTTATTTATATATATATATATATATATATAGTTTAGTTATATTTTAAAAATTTATAGTTATTTTTTCATATATTTTTATTTTTTATATATAGTTTATATTTGCCTATCAAACTACTTTCCCTTGTGTTTCACCAGACAAGGCCAAACAAAAATGGTACTGGTAGACGATTGGATTAGAGTCGGGTGGTACAATCCTTTAGCTCAGGGTAATACGGTTGTCGGGCAGTGGGTTTCCAATGCTGATGCTCTTTTTATGTGGAAACTTTGACTACACCCACACTTGCATAGTTCTTCTTTCCTTCGTTCGTTTTAATACTATACAATTTTTTAATTCTGTTTTAGTACATGACGATAAACAATTGACAATGTTATGGGTTTCATTGTTGAATTTCATTTTATATATAATACATACTTTCTCTACACCCTTCCTTTCTCTCTCTTCTTTTTGCTTTTTTTTGATTCTGAAGTAGAAATAGAAGAAGAATCGCCGTTGTTTATTGTTTGATTTTGCGATTATACTGTTCTTTAGCTTCACTTTCCGATAGTTTTGGTGGTTGGTGATAGATTAAGATGCTGGTAGCAAACAGCTTCGATTTATGGAAGAAGGATATTTTCTTCTCTGCAGCGAAGGAGGTTCAGGAATCTGCAGATAGGTAGGGTTTTTATGATTTTTACGATTTTTTATCTTTAATTTTGATTCGGTAACTTCGGTTTTGTTGCTATTAGTTTTTTAGGATGATTGTGGTGTTCGTGTGCTGGTTATGTTGTTGATATTAGGCTTTCTGATGTTATCTGTTGTGATTGATTTGAGATGAAGTTATATTGTGCTACAAAATGAAGCAAACTTTGGTTGTTTAGTGTTGAAGTTTGATGTTTATTGATTGATAGCTTAGGAATTTTGAATAGCTGCTCGTGTTGAAGTTCTATTTGAGATGAAGTTCTCTAGACATGTTTTTTGGTTTTCTGTTTTACGACACTAATGTAATTAGGTTGCATAATCTTAGGGATTTTGAATAGCTGCTCGTGTTGAAGTTCTATTTGAGATGAAGTTCTCTAGACCTGTTTTTTGGTTTTTTGTTTTACGACACTAATGTAATTAGGTTGCATAATCTTATGGATTTTGAATAGCTGCTCGTGTTGAAGTTCTATTTGAGATGAAGTTCTCTAGACATGTTTTTTGGTTTTCTGTTTTACGACACTAATGTAATTTGGTTGCATAATCTTAGGGATTTTGAATAGCTTCTCGTGTTGAAGTTCTATTTGAGGTTAAGTTCTCTAGACATGTTTTTTGGTTTTCTGTTTTACGACACTAATGTAATTAGGTTGCATAATCTTAGGGATTTTAAATAGCTGCTCGTGTTGAAGTTCTATTTGAGATGAAGTTCTCTAGACATGTTTTTTGGTTTTCTGTTTTACGACACTAATGTAATTAGGTTGCATAATCTTTGCGATTTTGAATAGCTGCTCGTGTTGAAGTTCTATTTGAGATGAAGTTCTCTAAACATGTTTTTTGGTTTTCTGTTTTACGACACTAATGTAATTAGGTTGCATAATCTTAAGGATTTTGAATAGCTGCTCGTGTTGAAGTTTAATTTGAGATTAAGATCTTTAGACATGTTTTTTGGTTTTCTGTTTTACGACACTAATGTAATTATGTTGCATAATCTTAGGGATTTTGAATAGCTGCTCGTATTGAAGTTCTATTTGAGATGAAGTTCTCTAGACATGTTTTTTGGTTTTCTGTTTTACGACACTAATGTTAGGTGCGACCAAAGTCCCACATCCCACATCGGTAAAACATGGGAAGAAAGATCAGTATATAAGTTAAGAATACATCTCCATTAGTGTGAGGCCTTTTGGAAGTGGACCAAAAAGCAAAGCCGTGCGGGCCAGTGGGCCCAAAGCGGACAATATCACACTATTGTGGAGATCGGAGTATTCTTACTTATATACAAAAGCGGAATATGTGGACCCAATATTCCCTACAAATGGTATCAGAGCACCAGGCCCAGACAGAACGCGATGTGGTGGGTTGTGATGATGTGGGTGCTGAACATCTTGCCAGGAGCCATACTCAAGGTGATTGATCTGCCGGATAGATGGAGCGCCAGATGGCTCATCAAGCATGTGGCTTGATCAAGGAGCGGCGCAGATTCCTATATAGATGGAGCGCCAGATGGCTCGTCAAGCAGGTGGCTTGATCAAGGAGCGGCGCAGATTCATTGTATAATACGAGGAAGCCAAAGGACCACACAAAATTGCTATACGATCGCGACGGATCCCTCCAAACCGTAACAATAGTAATTAAACAACGAGGGGGTCCTTGAAATGACAGAATTGGATCCTACCTCGTCGGATCCATTAGATGATTCTCGAGAGCTCAAAAAACCATACGGACACAATTTGAGAAGTGATGGACGTGCCCATAGCTGATGGTCGCACACTACGACTCAAAGGTAAGATATATCCAAATTTTAAAATAATTTTAATTGCTATATTGGCAAAAAACTTTGATGTGTTTGTTTGGGAGGCAGTTGACGTCTCTAGGGTCAGCCCTTCTGTTATATATCATGAACTGGATATAAACCCTTGTACCAAGCCAGTATGCCAGAATCGCAGATTATTTTGAGTGGAAAAACATGAAGCCATACTAGAAGAGGTAGCCAAGTTAACTCGTCTGAGGCACATCCGTAAAGCACGATACCCGGTCTGGGTAACTAACCTTGTCTTGATGAAAACGACAAGTGGCCAGTGGAGAATGTGCGTAGACTTCACTCATTTGAACCAAACATATCCTAAAGACGCTTTCCTTTTGCCGCGTATCAATTAGTTAGTCGACTCAGCCTCTGGGTGTGAATAGTTATCGTTTATGGACGCTTACTCTAGCTACAATCAAATTCGACTCCACCCTTCTGATCAATAGCACACCGCTTTCCAAACGAAGAGTGGCTTATACTGTTACACGATCATGCCTTTCGGATTAAAAAATGCAGGATCGACATACTAGCGATTGATCAACCACATTTTTCAAGATCACCTCGGATAACATTTAGAAGCATACATCAACGATATGATTGTCAAAACACATATTGACGCACAACATTTAGAAAATTGTAGACCGTCCTTTGTCTACTACAACAGTTCAACCTCAAACTTAACCTGGATAAGTGTTCTTTTGGGGTTGCTAAGGGAAAATTCTTAGGCTACGTCGTGAGTCAACGGGGTATCGAAGCCGATCATATTTAGTTAAATGCAACCTTAAAATGGAACCCCCAACGAATATTAAGGAGGTACAATGCCTCACTGGACGATTAGCAGCGCTATCTAGGTTCATTTCGCAGGCTTCAGACAAGAGGCATCCATTTTTTGAGGTCCTACGAGGACCCAATAAAATTCTCCTGGACTGAGAATTGCAGCAAGGCCTTTGCATAACTCAAGAAATACCTCATTTCTCCAGATATATTATCTGCCCCTATGGCTGAGGAGCCCATGTTCATGTATCTGTCGGTATCATCATTCTCTGTTAGTTTAGCTTTGGTTCGTGAACAGGAGAGAGTACAATGCCCGGTATATTACACAAGCAAAACGTTAACGGATGCCAAAACAAGATACCTCAATCTTGAGAAACTAGCTATGGGCTTAGTTACCGTTGTTAGGCGATGCGCCAATATTTCCAAAAGCATGTCATCACTGTGTGTACGAAATTCCCTCTGCGTACAGTACTACAGAAGCCTGACATCTCGGTGTGCTTAACCAAATAGAGTATCCAACTCGGCGAGTATGACATGCGTTTTGAACCACGAATAGCTATTAAGGGCCAAGTAATTATAGATTTTCTTGTTGAATTCTCCTTCTTAAGGCAGCCGCAACCTGTAACAGAAGAATTTGAAGTAACAAAACAAGATGAGTAGATCGTTGAAGTTGATGACACGTCTGGCGCATCTGGCGGAGGAGCCGTGGTTGTTCTACGGTCTCCCGATGGTGGGGAAATTCAGTAGGCAGTTCGTTTTAATTTCCTGGTTACAAATAACATAACAGAGTATGAAGCCCCTCTCTACGACATGAAATTGTCCTTGATTTGTGGGGCGCAGTGCATTAGAGTTAAGTCCGACTCTGAGTTAGTGATCAACCAAGAATTGGGCACTTATGACGCCAAACAATAAGGAATTCGAGATTATCTTGTTATACTCAAAGAATATGAATCCAAGTTTGGCCATGTCTCGTATGAGCATATTCCACAATCAGCAAATTATGCCACCGACCTTTTATAAATGACAGCAGCATTGGGGGAACATCCTTTAATCTTACTCCAACAACTTCCGATGACCGAACTCGTATCTACACATGAAGTCGTTCACTCAATTGGTCATACCACAGATTAGAGGCAATCGTATTTGCACTACTTAACATCTGAACAAACGCCATCCAATAAAAGTGAGGCCCGATCACTACAAATTAAGGTTGTTAAATATTGTGTGTTAGATAATATCCTTTACAGGAAGAGCATAACTTGACCATTAGTCTGATGCATTAACCGCACAAAGGCTCACTTAGTACTGACCGATCTGTATTCTGGGAAAGCAGGTGCTCATTGTGGTAACCGAAAATCTTGTGCAACAATTCCATAAGTGTCAGGAGTATGCAAATACACAACATATGTGTGGCGAGCTGATGCAAAACGTACAACTTCCGTGCCCCAACATGCTCTCCAAAATTTAGCAAAATATATTACCGTTTGTCTCTCGATTGGGACTGTTGATTGTGGTTGCACACTAAAAATTTGAAAACCAAATGTTTTTTCTCTTTTTGCCACGATCAACAAAGCGGAAGACAATCAATTCTTTTCTTTCTTTCTTTCTTCCCACCATCGCGGTAGAAGTAGATGATACGAAAACTTCAAAATCTAAACGTGAGCCTAATATCTTTAATCAGTGGTATCTAACTATTCATTCTTAAAATTAATTTTTTTATATTATGATTTTTATTTTGTTTTATGACTTTTTTAATCTAATTTTTTGAAATAAAAATACAATTTTATTATTATATAATTTATTATGTTTTTAAATACTAGGATATTAAATATAATTACATATTTTTACCATGGATAAAATAAAATAATATATAATTATTATGGAATTCTAAAATATTTATATATAATATATTATTTAGTCTATTGTCATGATATGCAATTATATTCAATATCCTAATATATTATATTTGGTCTTCTAATAATTGCATATTATTATATTATTAAGTCTTGTAGATCTTGAACTCCAAAGCGGATAATATCACAATAGTTAGTTGAGTCACGTTTATATATTCATAACATGGTATCAGAGTCGGAATAAATGATCCGTGCTATGGTATCAGAGCCGGAATGTCACTTCCTCTATATATCTAGAGCGCGATAGGAATGTTCCCTCCACTAGTGATGTAGGTAATTTACATGCGATGAGACATTGTCCATCGATGAGACATTGTCCATCGCTGTATTTAGGCAAAATATTATCATTCCATCATGTCTTAATTGGATCGTGCCCTTTAGAACAGATCAAGTTTAAGGGAGAGTGCTAGAGTAAACTCGTCGTCCAAACTTGGTCATCTATTCCACATCGCTTAATAAAATACAATATATAAGTGAATGAAATATCTCAACAATTGAGAGGCCTTTTGAGAATATACCAAAAGAAATGTCGTACATATTATATTTTATGTGACCTATAAAGGTCGTGGAATGACCTATTTTATTGATAAAACAAAGGCCTTTGAATCATATTTGAATTCTTTGGTACCAAATTAACCCTCGACTTTCATTTAATTACAGAACTTTCATTAATAAAGGAAAAACCACTAACTATATCCTAAGTACACCCAAAATAACTTAATTTACTAACTTAACCCATAAAAACACTTTGATTTAGTAGATCAAACCTAATATTGCTAATAAAAACTGAAGTTTTTAAAATTTTTGTTGAACATTCAAACATCTTGATGGCTCATATTACACACTTAATGAGCTGCTTTGAAGAACATTCTCACTTTCTTAAAAAATATAAGTTTCTTAAAATAAAAAATAATTAAACGTTCAAAAAATAGGTTTTTTAAAAACTTCAACCATTTTTTAAAACTTCAACAATGTTTTTAAAACATCAACACTTAACACATAAAATATGTTAAAAATTTAATAATTTTTTATTTTAAAAAACATTTTTTGGAACATTATGAGTGCATGTAGCAAACGCACCGATGGGTGCGGCACCTCATCGGTCCGACCAATTTCCATCTAGTTTTGGGCGAGGAAAATGGCCGAAATCGGCCTCTAAACACCACCAAAACCTACCATAAACCCTTAAATTCGAACCTAATTCTAAAACCCTAAATCTAGCCCATCAAATTTTTACTCAAAACCTAATCTAAATCAACAAAGTTCAACCTAAAACAACCCGAAATCAACCAAAAATTAACAACCTAAAGATTGAAAAAGAGGAAAAATGATAGAGAAGTGAGGGTTTGGAAGAAGGATTGCTCAAAATAGGGTGGATGTGGTTTAGTAGAAAAAAAGACTCCTTAAATACCCCAAAATGATATTTTGGTTCAAAAAAGAGTGTACTTGTACCAAACGTAGATAAACTCAAAATTTAATATAGTTAGATTGGTTTTAGGTATGTATTGTGTGGATCAAATTTATAAGTTCGAAAAATAATATAATCTATATATTATCCGGTTTTTTTTTTAATTTTAGAAAAAAAATACAATGATTAATACTTTAATATCCTAAGTTTTAGTGAGACGTTCCAAAGAGTCTACGCCACTTGCTTAAATCAAATAACTCTCAGAATAATATTGTCTAAATATTTAATTTTATAATATATAGGTTTTTAACTGTATTAAAAATTTATAATATAATTTAAAAATATATATATATATATATATATATTAGGTTTTTAAAAGTATTACAGATTAGTATATAATTTTAAAATATTAAAATAAATTATATATTACTTTATTAAATACCATATATTTCATGGGTAATGTTGTCCAACATCTAATGAAGCCACTCTCACCGATATAAAGTTTTTGTTGCAATAAGTTTATATCAAATTATTATCTAACTATATTGAATCTAGAAATGGCTAGTTCTAGAGAGAGAAAACGCTCTCTAGAACTGCATCTTCTTCCCCGACCGATCTACCACCAATCCTCCTTAATCCTGAAATCAAACCCGTACTTGGTTGCTTCCCCATTGCAAGTACTCACTACCTACAATGGAGAAATCGCTTTTCCTAAAAAAAATTCCTTTCGGTAAAAATCCCAGAAACATCCATTAATGAAGCTTCAGCCATTAATGGCTGCAACTCCTCTTTCTCTTTTAATAAAACTCATATGTTCCAAATCTTATCTACCTGGAGAAGATCCTCCACGTGCTCCCTCTTTAATCCTCTCTCCAACAAATGGTTACTAGCCTGGAAGCCGCACAAAGTAATCGTAGAACGGGCACCGGTACTTTATATCATTCATTGACGACTACGCGTTTCAGTTACCTCTATCTTCTTCATGCAAATTCAGAGCCCTTGGACAAGTTCATAGCTTTTATAACTGAGGTTGAGAAACAATTTGGTAAAATTTTTAAGACCGTTAGAACTGGACGTGGTAGTGAATACTATGATAGATATTTCAGGTCGGGTGAACAACGTCCAAGACCCTTGCCACAACACATGGAGAAGTGTTGAATAGTCCCTCAATATACTATACCCAGTTCACCTCGCATGAATGGTGTATCTAAGAGACGAAACCGAACACTAAAAGATATGGTTTGAATCAAGATAAGCCATCTATCACTACAATTATCTCTCTGGTGGAAGCCATCAAATGTGTCGCTTATATACTCAATCGAGTACCCACAAAGGAAACTGTTAGGATTCCATATGAGCTTTGGAACGTGTGTATGTGAGGTCTTCCTGCTAAGGCGAGGGCATACAAACCACAAAGGAATTAAAATGACATTATTCATAATGATCAAACTCTACCTCCTCAAGAAGTGCAACAAAAGGAAATAATGCCCTTAAGTAAGTCCAGGAGAGAAAGGAAGAGTAATATAGGTCCATAATTTATAATATATCTTTAGGAGTATGATGAGTTATGTGCTGGAACGGTAGATGATCCCTCATCCTACAAACAGGCCATGACAAGTTCTCACTCTTGGAAGTGGATTGACGTTGTCAAGGAATATTATAAATTAATGCATGACAATGTATTATGGGATCTTGTCCCATTACTTGAAGGGAAAAAGGCAATTGGTTGTAAATAGGTTTACAACACCTAACGTGATTCCCTGGGTAATGTGGAAATACATAAATGACATCTTGTAGCTACATTTATACTCAGCATGAAGGGATTAATTTTAAAGAAATAGTCGCTCTAGTATCGACGAAGGAACAATCATTCATTAGTTGCACATTTTGACCTTGAGCTTCATCAGATGGGTGTTAAGACCGATTTTCTCAATGGTAGTATTGAGAAAAAAGATCTATATGGTGCAACCAAAACACTCTGTAGAAAGTAACTCAAAACATCTGGTTTGGAGGCTAGCCTTTCGACAATGGTATCACAAATTCCTTGAAGTGATAGTTTGTTATGACTTTGAAATCAACTCGGTTGAGGATTGTGTGTATCACAAGTTCAATGGGATTAATTTCATATCTCTTATATATATGTGGACGACATATTTCTTGTCTCGAACAATAAGGAATTGTTATACATTGCATATTGCTTGACCTTGATATGAAGGATCCTGGTGTTGCCAGTTTTGTTTTAGGATTCCAGATACATCGGGATCGCTCTCGTGGTATTCTTGGATTATCACAAAAGATATACATTGAAAGTGTGTTGCAATGTTACGGATTGGAAGATTGCAAACCTTCAAGTACCCCTATAGCACAGGGTGACAAACTTAGTCTGGGTCAATGTCCTAAGACAAAACTTGAGATTGAGGAAATGAAAATGGTGCCTTATTCTTCGGCAGTTGGGATTTTAATGTATGCTCAAGTTTGTAATAGGCTGGACATTTCCTTTGCTGTCAATATGTTTGGGAGATATGTTAGTAATCCAGGAATAGATCGTCGAAAAACAGTTAAAAGGGTACTCTGATATCTGCAAGGAACAAAGGAGCACATGTTGACATATAGAAAGTCGGATAAATTTGAGATTATTGGGTATACCGACTCGGATTTTAGTAGATGCGTAAACACACTAAAGAAAACTTCATGCAACATATTATTATTGGCTAAAGATGTAATATCCTGGAAAAGTGTAAAACAATCACGTATTGCATCGTCCACCATGGCAGTGAAATTTGTTGCGTGAGTCATCAAACCAGGCATTATGGCTGCAGAAATTTTGTTACTGGATTACGTATTGTACAAGAAATTGAAGGTTCCATGAGTTTATATCGTGATAAAAATTATGCAGTGCAGTACTCTAACAGGAACAAGAGCTCGTCTAAATCCAAACACACAAACATAAAATTTTCTTCTGTTAAATAAAGAGTAGAAATGGGTCAGATAGGTATAGAGCACATCAACACAAACTCCATGATAGCAGATACTCTAACAAAGGTGGGTTTTTCTAAGTTTTTCTAGCGACACATTATGAGTATGGGTGTATTTGATTTAGAGGATTGTTAGTTTTACTAGAAGAGTTGGTAATATGATCTGATGTTATTATATTTTGTAGTATTAGGCACATTAAAGTTTATTGCAATATATATATATATATATATATATATATATGCTTGGAAATATTTATTAATATATGTATTGTATTAGATCTCCAAATGTAGGAACCATTTAAGAGTAGAAATATGCGACTACAAGCCATATTACTCTTAGGCCACACTATAATTGGCCTAAGTAATTGATGGATAATAGTAATGTGATTATTGTTGCATCCTATTGTTCACATTACGAGGAAAATATCTTTAGTCCTTTATTGTTATGAGTCATGTACGGGGTTGTACTGTTTTCCCAGTGATAATGAATATATGGATCCCATTAAAGTTGAATATGAATTCTTGAGTAGCATGTGGCGGTCCAAGTGAGAGATTGTTGGAATATATTTATGTACTAGACAATAATTTTGACCGACATGCTAAATATACATATTCGGTGATTGTCTTAAGCAATTCCAAATTAAAAGTAATCGAGTTAATTATTTAATTAACTAAATTGGACCTATGGGTGAAAAGATGTTACAGGCTCAAGTGTGGTAACCGGGTTGAATTTGGGCACTATGATGAAGAGGGCCCGAATCTCAGCACTTAAGCCTAAATTAATAAATAAGGGATATAAACTGAATTATCAATTTATCGGGTTATTGTCCCCGGACATAAGGAAGTATAATAGGATGGCTTTACAATGTTGGGCTTCACATTGTAAAGACTATAGATAAAGGGCTAGGTTTAGGAATTTCATTAGAAATACGACTGCTTCCTTCGGTGTCTGGAAACCATTCTTTACTTCACTAATTTGATTATGCAGGTTTTCCAATTTTATAAACATAATCGCAGAAGAACGCAAATGAACAAAAGAATACCAGATGAAAGCTGCATTCAAACCCGTAAGTATTCTTGTTTTTTGTTTATTCATTAGGTGAATCAACGAAAGGATTTCTAATTTATTTTTTCGCGTTATATATTATTTGATGCGATTTCGAATAATGTATAACAAAGCCAAACTTAAACTAGACTTTCCTCTTTTATGTTTTTTAACAATAACATATATTGTGATTGGTATTGGGATTCGTATTCGCAATTGGTTGGAGATAAACGTGCTGCCACAAATATCTTATGTCGTCCATTTGGGGTGGATTCCGCATGCATTGTACCACCCCGTATTTATTGACCTCTATAAGTAACTCTTTGACGAGCTCATTACATATCACTGTAAAAGATTTCATCCCGAAATATGTTAAATACTACATTGAGATGCAATCAAAATTTAAACACATAACAATAGACCTTACCCACTAGCGGTACTGGTATCTCTGTTTTGCCGGCGATGAGTTCAAAGTCTTTTGGACCGGCCAACCTCGGACTATATAAAATAAGGTTCGGAAGCCATGTTTCCACAGCTCCGGGTACCTCTTTCGGTTGATTGGTCTTAAAAACTGTATCAATAACATATATAATCAATTTTTTGTGTAACAGGTGATCAGACAGACAGATGTAAACATACACTACCTAAATTTTGCTACACTATCAAACCTTAAATAAAAGTTTTAAAAGAACTATCTAGGATAGTAAACATACCGATTCTAAATTTTGGACTCTAGATCATACACTACCAAACCTTATATAAAAGTCTAAAAAGAACTATCTAAGATAGTCACCATCTAAATTTGGCAGTATATAATAGATCATACATTATCAATCCTTAGATAAAAGTTAACTATCTAAGGTAGTAAGTAAACACACACTATCTAAATTTTGCAGTATAGATCATACACTATCAAACCTTAAATAAAAGTCTAAAAAGAAAGACAAAATGACTAAAGCCTAAACAAGTGTGACATTGTAACTAAAAAATTATAACTCAAACAAAACCTACCTTCATACTTGCATGCAAGTAGCATGGGCTCTAGAACTTGAACCAACCCTGGATCATTCAATACCAACAGAAGTACTCTCGTACCAACTCCGTCCGGGAAAGCTGATGCACAACAAGTCATCTTTAACAAAAAAGAAAATACTTTTGGAAACTGAAATCCAAGCAAGAAGTCGTTTTCATATAAAATTTAGATGGGTATGATATCCTACTAAATAAACATAGTATATATAAGGAGACGAATTTCCAAATTTAGAATTTCCTGTTTTATTTTCCTATCCGGTCTCAAGTTCCTTTCTGCCAAAGGAGGCTGGCAAAAGTACGGATACGCTAAATCGTATTCTAAAATACAGATAAGTTTATTTAATTTTTATTTTGTTAATTTTGTTAGTTTTATACACTTCCTGTTTTTTAAATTTTTTAATGTTTGGTAGTATTTTTTATTGCTCTGTCATAACCTTGAACTTAAAGATCCATTAGGATTGGGGTAATAATAAATAATTGGGCAACTATTTTTTTAAATTGGAAAACATATAGGTATTATTATGACTCTTTTGTGATTAACAATGATTCTAATGTTTATATTCTTATTAACGAGTTAAGTATCGATTTTTCTGGTTATAATCTACAATTTTACCAACTTTATCGGAAACTAATTGATAATTCTCCTGATTCGAACGATGGAGATACGTATCATAGCAACTCTGAAGATAAGGAAAATCTATAAAATGAAGATCTTTGTAAAACGACAATAAAAGTCAAAACAAAATTATCAAAACTAATTGTGAATGAAATGATAAACGAATGCAATTCCCTACTTTGTTACATACGATTACACTGGTCTCATACGGATAATTGTTTTCTAGCTTCACATGAATCGTATTTGTATGGCCTAGCATGGATCAACTTTTTTTGGTTTCATATGGAATACCTGGCCTTGCATATGGATCGTTTTTTCCTTGCCTCACATGGATTATCCGGCCTCAAAGTTCTTCAAGTTACCTTAAAACCATAAGGGTCTTTTCTATCTTTAAGGCCATCGCAACTTCATTTTCCATCAGATTATGCTGAGAGTGCTTATTAACAAACAGGGTCAATTTCTCATTCTCAATTAGTACTTGTAATTATTTAATTAGTGTTATACAATCTTTTTCTCATGCATAATATCGTAAAAGGTTTTCAAAAATTTATATGATTTTATGATTTGTCAAAAGTAATAGCCACACAACAGTTAATTCTGCAAAATGGATAGGTCGGACCCACTCGGTAGACATCAGTCTGGTTGCCTGTTGGGTACTCACAACATGTTGACTCATCTTCGTCCTTGATGAAAACGGGTTAGGTGCCCTGGATCTAAAATTGGTTGAAGGGTGATATTTGAATAGGTTATGATTGTGGGACTTCCACTAGTATCTGTTGTTCGACTTACACTAACAAATCTTCGAATGTTATAGCTTATTTATTTGCAATATTTTCTTTTAAAATATTGGGCATAAGTCTCATCCTAAACGCTATACAACCCATATTTTCTTCACAACCTTCTAGCTCGGTTTTTGTCTTAACGAATCGCCCAATATACTTCCTTAAGCTTTCTCCAACATTCTGTCGATAATTAATATTAACATCTCTGCTTGCTCGGAGTTTATTACTTCACACAAAGTGTTGTCAAAACATGGTACAAAATATATCGAAGTTCTTGATGCAACCATGTGATAAACGGTTGAACCATGTGGTAAAGGGTTGTACTATTTCACTGCAACATTTTTAAACGTTTGAGAAATTGCTCGTTATGAAAACTTGCCATCATCATCAAAGTGTATATTAAACTTATTAAATTTCTTAATATGGATGTCCGGGTCTTGAGTCTCATCAAACTTCTCCAACCTAGATCTATGAGAGCGCTTCAATATATATCCTAAATGACCTCAATAGACAAAGGAGACAATCTCCCCAGTTTTATACAGACTGCCCATAGGGCTTTCGTTCGCAACCGTGTATAAAACCTCCTAAAAAACGAGAATGAATAGTTCCTTTATCATTTTTTATTTGGAGTGTCATAAAAATAACCAAAAACTTACATATGTGGATGAATTGATAGAAAAAGAAAACTAAGATAGAAAGATAAAATTATAGAAAGAAAAAACTAAGAGAGAAAGAGAAATTTGATGTTGCACAAAGAACATTAAACGATCAGCGGAAATAAAAAATCGACACGCAACATTTATACTTGGAAAAACCCTTTCAGTGTGAAGAGTAAGAACCACGAGAATAATTAGGAGTCCACCATAAATACTTATATGATTAGAAAAAGTTAAGGGTATAATTAAATCCAATTCAACCTAATAAAGATCTACAAATATACCAACAATTACACTTAATAATATAAAAAAAAAAAGATAGCACAAAAATAAATATATCACTAAAAAACTATTGCATTGTTCGAGCAATGAGTTTTCTTGAGTTTTAGCTCCAAATCACAGTCCAACCAGTCAAATAGAAGCTTCATATGTCCTGAACACACTCTCAATATTTCAACAAAACTAATACAATTTGCCTCTTGATCAAACCTCTTTACAATGACTACACTCACAAGAATAAAAAACTAAAAATCGAAATATACTCTCTCTATTTATGTTTTTAAAATAATTATGTTTATTTTTCTGTCTCCAACTCACATGCTCTTTCCCTCAAATATATAACATTAGAGAGATGAAGAGATGAAGACCATAGATTATAAAGTGGGTATAAGTTTTCCTCGACCCTAGTAATTTCCCCCTACAACTCATCACGGGGAAGATACATACATGAGGTAGTAACTTGACCTTCATCACCGTGACCTTACTGCAAATCTCAAAATTGCTTCTGGAAACAACTCACATGACAGGTGGATTGCCTCTTATTCTCATGAACTTCTTCGTCATGAAGTTTTTCCTCAAATAAGGTCTCGTTAATAATGAACTTCAAAGACATCAAACTCTATGTTTCTTTTGTGGAAAATAATGATAGATCTTTCATTAGGAATAAGTGACTAATCGGCTAAGGTTTTCATCTTCTTGTCACTCATACATCTTATTACCTGATGCCACAAGGTCGGAGAATTATTTCCCAACTACACTCAGCTCAAAAGAACATATACCTAAATATGTTTTATACAAAGAGCAACACAAATCACCTCGAGCAATTACCATTGAAACTTTGTACATTTTCCACTTACCATCACTAAAACATATGATGGAAACCTTCTTGATCAATGAAATTTGCAGATTATAAACTGATACGTTGCTATGGAATATGCACACATTCTTTAGTGTAAGTATGTATCCAACACAAGTCTTCACACGAATATCATGTAGCCCAACAATACCAGCTGAGATTTGATTTTCCATATTGACACTACAGAAATCACCATTTTTATGGTTCAATAAATATTCCTTATTAAGAACATAGTGATATGAACAACATGTATCTCCAAGCCATTCTAAATCTTCACCATTTTTATGGTTCAATAAATATTCCTTATTAAGAACATAGTGATAAGCATTTTATGATTTAATTCGTATTAATTAGTTTGTATAGTATTTATTTAAATGATTTTGATTTATAACTTAGTTTAATAATTTAAAATAATTAATAAATTGTTTTTAATAGATTATTCGAAATTGGCTTAAGCTAAACTATTGTCGGAAAAAATAATTTTTTGATTTTTGAGTTCTTTCGTAAATTAGATGGCTTATTTTATTTTATTTTTTTATATTGATAACTCAAAAACTTAGTTTTCCGTCCATTTATTAAATTCTCCCAATTTTAGAAACCATGAACTTTATCTTCTTCTTCATTTTCCAATAACATAAAACTCAAGATTTATGACTTCATTAGAAAAAAGACTGAATCTTCTTGATGCAGCCAAAAAATCTAAACAATTTTTTTTTTAATTTAATTTAATTTTATTCAAATATCTTATGTATTTAAATCAAATCTAATCATATTAAGATTTGATTTGATTTGATTTTAAAATATTTATTTTATTTCCTTGTATTATAATTTAGGGTTTTGAGAAGCTATTATATATTGAGTTTTAATGATGTTTTTGGAATTATATATTTTTTATATTCTTGGAAATTTCAATTTTTGTTAGTCCAACAAAGTATTAAAGTACTCACTTAAAGGCTACCATTAATACCAAAAATGAATAATTAAATCAGGCCTACAATTAATACCAAAGATGAATAATTAAATCAGAACAAGTTATTCCTTGTTAGATCTAAAAGACTACTCTAGATAGAGATTAGTTCTTTGCTATTGGATAATGCATCTTGTTAGATATAAAGCATTGATCGAGGAAGAGATTAGGCAGAGATTAGTTCATTGCTATTAGATAATGCCAAAAGATATTATTCAATTATAGTTTATTTGTCTGTATAAAGCAATCAGCATGTCAATCTTCCAAAGCAAAATCAACAGTAAGAAAAAAAATGTACTTGTATAATCAAATACATATAAAAGTATGTCTAGCCTGTAAAAACGTACCGGTTAAAATAAAAATAGGCAACCTGATAGATTTAGAAGAATAAAAACACTTACAAGAGAGAAAGTGCAGGTGTAGATAACGTGGTTCGTTGTATCCCTTCTCCCGTTTCACTTCTTCCTTTGATTTGGATCATGTAGTACAAGCTCAATATTATCAGTATAATCAATGCACTCCATATTATTCTTACTATCCATTAAGAAGATTGGATCAGTAAATATCTGATTATTCTTCCAGAATCCATAATAGGAAGAAGAGCTTGCACCAAGACATTCACCAAAAGAGGAAAGCTCCCAATGATCAGCTCCAAAATGTACACTTGTGGTCCTAAAAGTCTCATTTTGTCACATCGAACGAAAATATATATTTACCGTAACCAGGATGCGGACCACCATAATTTATAATATTCTCTTTCAAGTAGCTAACTCCATTAAGGAATATGGAAACACCACCCGGAGGTAGGGATCCTATTTCATTACGAATCTCTCTCCATTTGTTATGATTCAGTGAATATAGTTTTATAATTGTATTCCTATCTTCAAAAATCCCATTTCTTTTTAGTTTTTGCATATGAACGAGGACTTTAAAATTATTAGTTTTATGATCATAACCAAATACCACAAAACGGGATGGAACCAAATAATGGGTTGGTGGTGAAATTTGAGGGAGAAGCTAAAATTCCCTCGTACCAGGATTCCAAAGAGCTAAATTTTCTTCCTCACTCCATAAACAAAATATACCCATACACTCACCAAAAATTATCCAATCTTTTGTTAAAGAGATCCTAATATTCTCTTTTGCAGTTAATGTCAAATTTGATTCCACTTCAAAACCAGGCGCGAATTCCCAGTTCTTTCTCTTCTCTCTTTTTTCAAAGTCATGATCAGAATGAAAGGGAGTTCGATGGTTATGTCTTTTGCTCCCAGAGGTGCTGGTTCGAGTCCAGCTCGTGAGAAGCCTCAATAATCTATCTGTCCCTTTTCTCTTCTCTAAGTCTCCCGTTCTATTGCTGGTAAATAGGGAGTAGGACCCATTCTGCCATCTGAAGCGATGGAAGGATAAATAATCGGTCGAATTCTCTATTTCTTTTGTTTTTTCGATAGGGGATTCCATTTCGATCCAAACCCGACAGCCCGCATCTTTCTTTCTCTAAAGAAATTAGTTCGACCTTTCGTTTTCGGCAGCAAGTCTAAGAAAGGGCCGGCCCATCTCGACGAAAAAGAGTCAAGTTAAGGTGAGTCGGCTCCTACTCTTCAGAATAGCGAAAGTCTCGTTGAAAGGTTTTAGAGTAGAGAGGCCAGAATGGCTAAATCAAAGAGAAGGAAGAAGTATTTCAACAAGCAGAGATTCGCTCCTAAGGCGGAAAGTATTTTTTCCATCTTTCTTTTCTCCCTGAACTAGCTTGATTGCTAAAGAGAGATGCTCGTATAGACTGAAGATAGGAGCGATTGGCTTTAGCAGATGAACTTCTAACAAGGGATGGGCTACTAGGCACCAGCTTGAAGAGAGTTACTTACTCAGCAGTACTAGAAGCAACTCCTCAAGGAAGTACGGGAAGAGAATCTCAGTCTTTTTCGCCCCGTCATTTTCAATGCAAAAGCAAGAGCCCAAGTGATTAGGGGGGGGGGGACAGATACGACCGGGTAGGACTGATTTGCTTAAGACCAGAATGCTAACTTAGCGATAGCGAAAGCGTGTTAGAGTTTCCCTCAGACCCCTTTACTAATAGGGCAGGGCCCTTGACTGATTGAAGCGCTTAGAGCAATTGGAAAGTTTGCCATAGACCGAAAGAAAAGACCTATACAGGAGATAGCGGACAGTTGAGACCCTTTAATGACCCATCTTTCCTTGCATTTCTGTTGTGGGTCCAACCATCACTCGAATTGGCTTCAACTATCTCATTCTGAATTCCAGAACCTGACCCTGTTCAGGCTAGAGCGCGGAACCCCGCCCAACCACTCCTTCCAGTGCTACATCGGCTCTCGGTACTTAATCATGAGCGAAACATCACACATGTGAAGCTTTATTCAAAAAAATTGATTGACCCTACCATTAATGAGATATACTCGAGAAGGAAAACTCTATCCCTTGCCCAGCCATTGAAAAAGCTCTTTGACGCATAATTTCACGGGGAAGTTTTGTATCACTATTTAGGGCTTCATTCCCAAAGAAAGATCGCAGCTAATTTATGCTGTGTGGAAGGTGGTTAGTTGGGAGTTGAGTCTCTAACAATGTTTGCTGGCGAGTAGGGAATGGTGCGTCCATACCAGCTTATCCGCCTTCTTTGTCTTCGGTGGTGTAATTTTCAAAATAGCTTTGAGATCGACCTTAATGCCCCTCTGACTCACAAAAAACCCTACACCTGCTCGAAAGTTGAGATAGGCGAGGCAAACAGCTTCTCAAAGTATAAAGCCTGCAGGTTCTTAATGATCATACGGACTTGATCTTTTTTAAGACGGACGGTTAGTTATTTTGTTTTGACAGCTTTCCCTCTCCATCTCATAAAGAATTCATAAAATGATTAATTGGCCCGCTGTTTTGTAGTCTCCAGGTCTCTCAAGGGGACATCAAGTTGGGTGTTAGATGAGTACTGTTTTACGAACTCAGCAGCCATTTCGTCCCACTTCTTTATCTTTAACCTACCCATAGCAAGCATGATACCAGTTAGAAGCCACCCACCTCTTCAAGGTAGTGTGGTAAGGGTAATGGAACGAGAGCTGTTGAGAGGTATCTTCCTTTTCGAACCCCAACCGATGCCCATCTTAGAGTTAGACCAGTCAAGTCAGGAAGGAAAGTGAAGCGGAAGCCAGCCTAAGGCCATACGACAATGCCCAACAAAGCATTCAACCTGAACTGAAGAAGAAGAAGATGGACTGATTAACCTCTTTATAACCTATCAGGTCTGATGGATTTAATACCATGAAAAGGCCGCACTAGACACTAAAGAATTATGCAACGATACATCTTAGTTGATAGCCTAATTTAGTTAGGAATCTAAGCTGGTAAACACGGCTATAAAAATTAGAAAGAGTAGCCAGCCCAGAGAAAGATTCCGCTTAAATAGAGCTGCCTTTAGATTAAAACGTATCGGCTTGCTTCAATGTACGGCGGCATTCAAGTAGGGAAAGACAGAATGAACAGTTGGTCGGTCAACGACCTACAAGGAAGCGGATCCAATACCAAGACTTATATATATATATGCTATTTATTGCAGAAGCGCCCCAAGCGGAACCATGCCCGGCCTCTCGAACAAACCTAGCGGTCGGGTCTTAAGAAGAGAAATCATAGACCGGGTTAAACTATAACAAGCCAAAAGAGCAGAGGAAGAAGAATAAAGTAGATCGTTTGGTAGCGCTTGGAAACCCGCTTAGAATTAGAACGAAAACTAAACCAGAAGTAGAAAGACCCTTCTCAGAAGAAGAATTAGAAGTAGAATAGAAGTAAAGAATAAGATAAGACGATTCCCCCGCGAAGAAGCTTTTAGTGGAATTGAGTGCTTGTATTAGTTGGTCCCCTCGCATTGGAGTGCTTGCTGAGGGGGGAGGGGGCTAGTATAAAGACTATTGAACACTGTACGGGGAGGGGAGCAGTACTACAAGAGAGCTGTAACACAGAAAGAAGTCGATTGCTGCCATTCCGAAATAGGATTTGATAAGTTTTTCGTCTGGGAGATAGAGCTCCTCAGCGCATACATACAGAGATCCTGTGATTTGATCTGTACTAGAGACGGGAAGAACCAGAGGAAGAGAAGACTCTATAGCTGATAGAACGAAGGACAAGGTCTGGACTCTAGAGAAAGTGAAAAGTGATCTGCACTATAGCTTCTCCCATTCCTTATTTAAGCTTTGCTTTGAGTGCTTAGATAAGTTTGTTTTGTAGCACAGCACGAGGGGGATGTGCTTTTTCCTGCACTGCAGTAGGATAAGGATATATTCTTTCTCTTTACTAGATCCGAGACTGTACGAGTAGAGAAAGACTTAAGTCGACTCAAGTGGAAATAATAAGACTGCTTCCATACCTTATCTCAGGGGCATGAGTACACTGCTTTCACACTCGAACTCTCCTACTGTGTGCTGTGTGTGCTTTCAAGCAATAAGACTGCTTGCTAAACGAACCGAACCACTTGTGACGAAGTGCCCCATACCTGCACTAAAGGATAACCTGAGATAAGGTATGCTTTTTGTGCATTCTATTAGAGCAGGAGCAGCAAGCACGGCTTGGGCGGAAGCAGAAGTTTATGCTTGCCTTGCTGACTCTTCCTTCCATTGATTAGTGAAGTGGACTACAGAAAGGCAGGGCATTAAGGTTGATAGATTGGTTTAGTCAAGCGCCTCTTCCTGGGCCAGTTGCATGATCACGTATGTAGGCAAGTGATCGAGTTGCTTCAGTAGAGTACGTTGATCCAGATACATAAAAAAATGATCAAGACTAAGTGCCAGTAAAGACAGATCCATAGCCCACGGTAGCAAGCGATACATACCCCTAGCCAGATCCATGCCCAGATTCTCGTGAGTGTGATTCAACTTCGCCTTCATCAACCAAATATGAATCAAGGTGAGAGCCGTGGCCGGGTACGAATGAGGGGTCGTCGGGTTCCAGAAGTCTCATGTTCGGAACGTGTGAGAGCTCGACTTCTTTTCTTTTTCAGAGCAGACAGAAGTCAATGTCAATTTAGATACCGGGGGATATTGGTGACCAGAGGTCAGGGGTAAGGGACGAAGGTGACGGTTCAGGTTGTGCCGGTGCCGTCGGTCGGCCTGCTAGCCGATGCTAGATTCGTTTTTGCCCCGAGCCTGCACATTCGGCCCGAGACAAGAAGCTTCCATTAGAAAAAAAAGATCCAAATCTTTCTCTTTGGTTTGATTCTTATGGCCGGAGTCAAGACAGAGATCGAGCCCCTAATATGACATTGAACTTACTTACTTGGGTAAGGAATAGTATCAAATACTAGATTCTTTTTTTTATTAGTAAGTTCTATTAGTAAGACGAGAAAGATTTTCATAATTGGAGTCGGAGCTTTCTTGGCCAAAGCGAAAGACTGATTAGCTCGAGTGAGGTCCATCCCTTCCTTATTCTTCTAATCTATCTATTCTTTCTACATCTAGGGTAGGGTTATAACCAGCTAAAAGAAGACGATTCTAGGCGAAAGAGCAGATCCATCAAGAGACCATGGGGAACAAGCAACAGCTATTCAATCCGCCGGGGAAGCCAAGGAAGAACGAAAAAGATTCTTGCAAGCTTCGCTCCTCGCTTTTGTTCAATTATAAATAAATAACTACTTTGATGAAGATTTGTAGCATCATTCAAGTAAATACAGATTAAGATTGTAGAAACATGAGCTTGTGATATAGCTACACCTAATTCCAGACCGGTTAATGCAAGAACTATAAATAAAGGACCAGGATCCCCTATGAAATAGAAAAGATCATTCATACATAGCATAGTCCAAGCGGACCCACTTAAAATCTTTACTGAACTATGACCGGCCATCATATTAGCAAATAAACGTATTCCTGAGCTTAATGCGCGAAAACAATGAGGGATTAGCTCAAGGAGTACTAAAAAAGGTGCTAACGGCAGTGGGACTCCAGCGGGTAATAAAAAGCTTAAAAAATGAAGCCCATTTTTTTGAAATCCCACTATAGTAATGCCAATAAAAATAGAAAATGAGAGACCCAAAGTAATGAGAAAATGACTTGTAACTGATGTTTGTTGTCTTGTTCCGTTCATAGGTTCCAAGCCCTTCTTAGAAAGCCCCTCCCTCAAAGTAAAAAACAAAAATGCGTTGTCCCCTTAATGCTACGAAGTGAAGCAGTTCAGTCTTTCCCTGCCTGCCCTGGAGTTGAGAGTCTCAGAGGGGGTCTTCCTCTACTCTAGGCTCGCCCCTGTGTGATCTTATTTGAATTTAATGCTTTGAATGGGCGGTGGATAGGGAAGGAGGAAGAAAAATAATTGTTTACAAGGTAATTTATTCTCACCCGATCCGATAGTACCCAGAAGGAGCGTTATACATAAAAAAAGAAAAGAATCCCCCTCCTCAAAGCCCCCCTTTGTCTGGCAGCTATCTCCCTTCCTTCTGGTCTTGCATCTGCCTTTGGTGGCGGTTACGAGTCCATTCGCCTCAGATCTTTTATCTGGACGAGACTATGGTTATAGAGCAATAGGAGGTTGATGGTCAGTTCAAGCAAGGGTTCCATCTTGGCAAATTCATTCCTCATTCTCCGCTCTAGCATTGCCTTTCAACTAACTGGTCTCTTTTTTTATGGCCGGGATGTTGCGTCATGATAGTTTGTGAGTAGTTCTTGTGCACTTCTCAACTGCTAACCGCCATGTGTGCGTTGCGTAATTTAAGGTCATATCTTACTCGCTGAAATAAAAGGACTGAATTATCAAAATTATCACCTTCTAACTCTTTTTGCTCAACAAAATGATTCTTAATAAAATGTGGGCTGTGAAATCGACCATACCAAGACTTTGAAACACATTTGAAACGAAAGATTGATTTTACTGGAAGTCTTATTTGAATTTCATTCATCAAATCTTCAAGTAAATTCTTCTCCACCTAAAAATAAAGTTATATCATAAAATGTTAAAAAAAAACTTTACTACAACTTCTACTCTTCAATCATTCTCTAAATAATTGAAATATAATATTAAAAATAGCTATATATATATATATGAAAAATAACATTAAAATAGCTATATGCTTTACTACAACTTCTACTCTTCAATCATTCTCTAAATAATTGAAATATAATATTAAAAATAGCTATATATATATATATGAAAAATAAAATTAAAATAGCTATATGCGTATTCCACGATTGTTAAAATATATATAGAAATAGAGAGCACAATTGTTAAAATATATATAGAAATAGAGAGCTAGCGTACCATCAGATTGTCATACTATATTTTACTTTTTTCTTTGTTGTTTAATTCAAAATAGCAATGCCTATATATAGACCGTGTACAACGAAACTGAAAAAAAAGTTACAAAATCAGTAATTCCTAATTTTAAAATAAACTAAACATATATATTTTGTTCAAAATTAATATATAATTATTAATATATATTAAAAACTGTACACGGTTACAATTTATGTTTCTAAATAATTATATATTTAATTAAACATTTTTATATATAGATACAGGAATCGTTTTTACACGCGGGCCATATAGTCTTCCAATTCAATTTTATGTTAAATAGATCATTTATATTTATACAAAAATCATTTTAATATCCATATTTGGATAGAGTCAACTTATGATATGGGGTGTTTAATTTTGGTATTATGATTAAATATATGCATTCTTTTACTGTATATACGATTTTTTAATAAAAAAATAAATATAACATATTACCACTTCATCGAATATGGAAGGTCAATTGAAATATAGTCGTAATATTTATTATGTTTGACAAAATATGTGAAATGTTAGGTTAGGTATTTCCAAATCTATTTGAATGGTATAACATATAATAATTATTAATATAATCATAAAATAATTTGGTTGGTTCTCCTAAACATTGTATAAATATAACTGATAGAATCATATGGAGGAGTACCTCTTATAGATAAAAGTACAAAGCTGGTAGTCACTATAAGGGTGATAGTTATGACAAGAAGTCATATCTTTTTCGTTTTTGTAATTCTTGTTTTCTCAAATTGTTTCGTTAGAAATCAATTGTGTGGCGGAGAGTTAATCAGGTTTCATGCACAAGCTTCAGGCCCAAATCCTATATGCAGAGCAAAAGGATGTGATGACGAAGAAGCAGGATTATGTAGGGAAGATAGGTGTGGGATCGAATTCAAGCGCTGCTGGTGTTGTGAGAATAATTTTGGATGTTATAATACTTCTTCCGAATGTGAAAATAGTCTATGTAAATGATTAATGTTTTTCATTTACTTTTTTTTAGATTTTTTTTATCTTTCAATAAGATTCTGTATCTTTTGTTTTAAGGCTATGTAATCATGGGTATCATGCCCTTTTGTTTTAAGGCTATGCAATCATGGGTATCATGCCCCACACCGAGCTTCCTTTGATCTGTAACTAGACTGAGTTGTTGTTTGAGGAGTTGACATTATGGTAATCATAAAATAATTTGGTTTTAATTAACAATTAGATGTAAATTTAATTTGGTTCCAACCAATAATTAATAGTATAATGTATTGTTATAAAAATGATTCGTAAATACTGAAAATCAATAGGAGTTGTATTAAGCATTTTATGATTTAATTCGTATTAATTAGTTTGTATAGTATTTATTTAAATGATTTTGATTTATAACTTAGTTTAATAATTTAAAATAATTAATACAACCTAAAGATTGGAAATAATCTTCTCTAAAATATATGCTCCTTGAGATAATATGAACATACTTGTAATTCAACCTAAAGATTGGAGATATGCTCTTCTCCAATACATCTTCGATAGAATATTACCTCCAGATAAAGCTATGGCAAAAAATATTAAGTACAAAGCTCGCGGTTTCTTGATACCATGAGAAGTTCTTTACAAAAAGTCTTTTAACAAGCCTTTCCTACGCTGTTTAGGATTGCAATAATCCTAGGCTATATTATCCGAACTACATGATGAGGAAGGTTCAGCACACTGTGGCTATGTGTCTAGTTGGGCCTCTTCCTATGGCATCCGGTGGATATAGAACTATTATACTCGCAATTGATTATTTCTCTAAGTGGATGGAGGCAGCTCCTTTGGATGGAACTACTTCGAAAGATGTTATTAAATTTATCTTATCCAATATATGTTGTAGGTTTGGGGTTCCTCCGAAGATTACTACAGACAATGGGCCACAGTTTGATAACAAAGATATGGAAGTCTTCTATACGTCTTGAAGAATTCAAAATTGTTTTTCTTCTCCTTTCCACCCTCAAGTAATGGCCAGTTTAAGGTTGCAAACATGACCATCTTGTCTGGATTAAAAAAGAATTTAGAGGGAGCAGTAGGAAAATGACCAAGTTATTTACAAGAAGTGTTGTGGGGCTATCGAACTACTACTCGGGCTGCCACACAAGAGTCTATTTTTGCTTTGGTGTATAGAGTGGATGCGATTACTCCCATAGAGGCTACTTTACCATCACACGGAGTCCAAAACTATTCCGAACAGGCTATGATGTAGGGGTTAAGAATCAGTTGGACTTGATAGAAGAAAAAAGGGTTAAAGCACATCTGAGAATAACCCACTACCAAGGCTTGATGAAGACAAGATTTGTTTCTAAAGTTAAAAGAAGAGATTTTCAAATATGAGACAAAGTTTTAAGAAAATTCTTTTTACACACCAAGGAGAAGTAGTTCGGTAAACTGGGTCCGAACTGGGAAGGCCCTTTTGTGGTTTATGAAAAGGTTAAACCAAGAACATACGGGCTCCAAGAGAAAGAAAAGAGAGCTCTAAATGACCCATCGAATGTTAAGCATCTCAGTATATATTTAGAATAAAACTCTTTTGTAAATATTTACTTTTTAAATACCAATGTATATATTAGGGGGCATACTCTTTCGTACCTTGGTGGCACGGGGAGTTTTAATGAGGTTTCCGTGTTTTTCAATAATATATGATGCCTTTTTCAAAAGTCTGGTGTGATTGGATGATTATTCAACACCCCGGCTCTTAAGTTCTCTTGAGTTGATCGGGTATGCTTAACACTTAATCACAATTATTAAACGCATGTGATTGGAAATGTTGGATATTTTTGTTCAACAAAATTTGAAAATGTTAGAGGGTATCTAAACATTGGCCATAAAAGATTTAAACAAAGTATTAAAAAAAGGGAAATATGATAATTAAAACATGATCGGACTCAAACCAATCAATAGAACAAAAAATGCCTTGGCCATCCAAGGACTTTAGTATTTCAAAACATAAAAGTACATAATGAAACCTTAGGGGTTGTTCCCTTCGGATGTTTCTTCACCACCGTCATTTTTGGGACTTTTGAGTTCAGTACTTGAACTCTCACCCGTTCCTTCATCATCATTGCTAGAATCGATTCCACTCGAGTATTTTCGTTTGTCACCATCTGTTAAGGTGTGGAGTGGGATGTCATCATAGTCTACATATTTCCGTAGGGGACCAAGGGTCCTCTTAGGAAAGGTCTCATAGAACAACAGGACCATATCAGACTTGATCTTATCATCCCTCTTCTATAGAGAATCCACTGCCCCATTAGCATACTTTCTATGCCTACAACTATGGGTTGGGCTTGTTGGCTTTCCAGAGCCTCTTTCTCTTTGATATTCTCATCAGAAGTATTCTCCAACTTAGCCTTCTCATCGGATAAAGTTTGGATAGTACCATCCTTAGTTTCCAATTCCTCCTTCAAAGTTGTGAGGTCTTTTGATGGAAAGAGGTCTCCAGGTTGGAGTATTTAATTTGAAGTTCCTTGATGGCCGCTTATGACTTGAGCAGTTCGGAAACCAAATATTATTTCTCCTTCTTCAAAAATCTATGCTTTGCTGAGCACTGAGAAGATTATTCGACAAGTTTTGCTTGTCTGGTTAGAGAAATAATGGTACATGTTTGTGTCTTTACCTGTCTCTCCAGATCAAGCACTGGTCAGATATAGCCCAGGAGGGAATGGCTCAAAGTGTCTTGCTCCCCATATATTGTATAGGTCTCCCCATTATGAGTCACCACATTGGAGGAGCTTGGCGGACTCTAAAGCCCCACAAATTCATCTTTCTCTAAGTGTTTGAAATATATGTTGATGTTTTGAAGGTCCTAAAGATCTACTTCATCATTAACATCACTTGTAACCTGTCCGGAATGAATGTCAGCTGGAATTTCTTCCTGCAAAGTAGGATCAGTAGGAGTTGGGGAGAGGACTTCAGGAGGGCGAAGGATTATCTCCGCTCCCAAAGTGACTTTCTTTTTCTTGACAGCTTTCTCATCACTGCTAGTCTTACATTTTTTGTCTTTCTTTAGAGGCTTCAGAGGGTTATTTGACCCACTGTCTTCCTTTACAGTCACTTCTACTGCTTTTAGTAAACCATCATTAATACCTCCCTCGTTCTCTGAAACGGTCCCTTCTGTCGTTTGGGCTGGGTCTGTTGTGGCCTTCTTCTTGTTCTTGTTCTTCATTTTACTAGGCTTTGGCCATAGTATGAGGGGTAGTCAAATATTCCCAAGTGATATTTTTTCTACCAGTGGTGTTCCAAAAGTGAGACCTCACAAAATTACCTGATTTGAAGCAATTTTAAAAAGCACTACCCCAGTTCTACAAAGCCCAAACGTTTAGTTTGGCACATGTATCTTGTCCAGCCTCCAAGTAATCTGCGAACTCATTCGGAAGTACTTAAAATAAATATGAGTTAATTTGAATTAAAGAATTAACACTTGAAAGATAAAAGAAGTAATAACAAACTCAACAGTGCTCTTCCAACGATAGGTCAAAAGGCTTGGGTTTGTGTCAGCTTTGATTTTCTTGCCATTCTCCCAAGCCCCACTGATAAATAAAAACTGCGTCCTCGTGGGTTTCTTGGACTCTAAGAGATCATCCACCACCTTATAATAGTTCCTTATGGTGTAATGATAAAAGGGGATCTGATGATTTTTGCATAAACTTGCCATAGCAGCAAACTATTCCATCGGTAGTGGAATCTTGGACAGCCTGGACGCCATGATGCAGACCAGAAGGGTATACCAAACATTGGGGCTTAGTTGGATGGGGAACAACTTAATCAGATGAAAATATCTGACTATCTCTGGGTCCAAAGGGAACCGGAGTCCCTAGTTCAACACCTTAGTGTAAACCACCACTTCATTCAGCTTACAGTCCATTGGGGTCTCTCTGGTGATCAAAATCCTCAGTTTTACAGAATCTGGGATCCCCCACTTAGTGCGGATCCGACCTAGCTCAGTTGTGTGGGTATACACATAGGAAATATTTTGAAGGACCAACAAGTATTTTACACTGACCTTCTCGAAACATGGACCCCCTTTACGCTTCAAGCTCGCAGGAAGAGCATCAAAATGAGACAAACCCACCTTGATCTTGAGTTTCCGGTCTGAAATTGTATCTCCTATTTGACTGGATGCCTCAGCCTCAAAAGGGGCTTCTTCAATGTTGTCTTTAATATTTTCTTCCATCATTGTGAAAGGTTGCTCGAATGGCTTTGAAGAAGGTTGTTCTGATGGCTTTGAAGATGGTTGTTCGGATGGCTTAGCAAACAGTTCTTAGAAAGTTGTGGAGATGACGATTTGGATAATCTGGTTTCTGTTAGAGGTTGTTTCCCGGATTGTTTAGCTTGTGGTACAGACTTTCTTACCACCGAACTGGAGGGCCTTGAAGATGTGGGAGTGGATTTTGGTTTAGACTGATGCGTGACCCGACAAGTAGTTAATTTTTTTGGAGACTCCTGTGTGTTTGATCCCATCGCAATGAAAGGTGACGGCTTTCTTGCACTAGAAACGGATTTTTCCTTGGTTAAAGGATTTTGGGACTCTTGGACTAAGGAGCCTGATATATGAGAGGTGAAAGATTTACTACAAATGGAAGTTCCATGGAGACTCCTCTGCGTTTGATCCCATCGCAATGAAAGGTGACGACTTTCTTGCACTCGAAACGGATTTTTCCTTGGTTAAAGGATTTTGGGACTCTTGGACTAAGGAGCCAGATAGGAGAGGTGAAAGATTTGCTACAAATGGAAGTTTCCTAACCTTGGGGGTTTTTGAAGAAGATGACCCATCATCACTATGCAGTTTTGGCTGATTACGTTTTTCACTTGGTGAAGCGGGTAGACCAGCAGCAATGCGATTGTTCGTTCCTACTTTCTGTGCTTTCTCTAACTCAGATAAGTTCAACCAACCTCCTTTTACTAAGGCGTTTCTGGCTGTAAACATTTATGATTCGAGAACAAAGTTGAAGGTGAACTGAGCTCTCTCTCTCTCTTTAAGAATTTTTATGGTTTTTGAAGACAGTGAAAAAGTAGAAAGGTTTATATATAATGGTGAAAAGAGCAGTTACATAGGAGAAGATGAATCGATTTTCAGCAATAATTAAAAGCTGCAAGGTGTGAATATTAAAACTTAGGTAACTTTCTAGCCTAGTGGGTATGAGAATCTAGGGGAAAAGGAGCTGGGAGGTCGAACTAAAGCCTGACATGTGTCCCACAATTCAAGAAAAACACTTAGAATTCTGAGATGAGAAATCGGTTCCACCAAAACACAAATAAGGTCAGTTTTGAAGAAAAACCTTTACAGTTCGAACGACACAAACAGATCGGAAAATATTGGTATTGGTTTTTTTAGTTTTAGCTTTTCTAAAAATCGTTTGCAAGATCTAAAGGGGCTACTATTAAGTTCAGATATTTGAGTCACTGTGTGTTGACTAAATCTGAAGGGCAATTCAGACTAACCGACCGCATTGAAATTCCGAACATGACAAATGTATTAAGAATTGACTAAGCTAGTTGCTAATCACCTTAAACTATATTACTAATGGGTCATTAAACTCGACCCAACCCAATAAGGCCATGGTCAGTAATTAAGTATAAATACCCCAACCACTTTCATTAATGAGGGTAATGAGAATTTATTACTAGTATATAGCTTAATTATCTCTCTCCTCTCCACACTAAACTCAAAACACCATACAATACTTAAAACATCCTTCAAACACTTTACTAAATTACCCTCAAGTAGAAATAGACCACACCAACAACTTGTTGACTCATCTTCGACCTTGATGGCAATTGTTATATACCATATCAAAGTTCTTAATGCAACCATATGTTAAATGGTTGTCCTATTTCGATGTACCATTTTTAAACGTTTGAGAAAATTCCTAACACAAAATCTTGTCATCATCGTCAATAAATTGCTTAATATGGATATCCTGGTCCTAAGTCCTACCAAACTTCTCGAAGAGAGAGATATCAGAGCACTTTGGCATTTGTCCTAACAAGATCTCAACGGATACAGGAGACGATCTCCTCAGTTTAATACAGACTTCCTGAGGTTCTTCGTTTGCAACCGTGTATAAACCCTCCTAAAAAACGCTTGCGAATTGGTTGCTTATACGATAACCAGAACTCAGACTTCCAGACGCAAACTGGACATGGGAATGTTACCGTCCTAATGTTTTCTTTGGACGTAGGTGTTCTCTTATCATAATTACTTCTCTTCTTTTTCGGATCCATGGCTCGGTAAGATGGTCGATGGTTGTTTGTGCATTTCTTTTGAACTCTACTTCTTAGCGCTCCTATCACTTTGATAATCTTTTTCCAGGTACGAATATTTGTCTTAATCATAAACAAAATAATTGTTGGACATTGTTGAATCATAACGACGTCTAGAGTTTGTTTCTTTTTTTGAATATTAACGGCCCTGACGCTTGTCTACATGACGTTTATCGTGGGAACGATGAACGCCCTTGACTTTGTTTCCTCTGATGATCATTTCTTTCAGAATTCTGACTCGAAGCTCCTAACAGCCACTGCTACGTCTTTCTGAGAATTTAAATTGGTAATGTCTTTGAACAATTCTTTCCCTATTACTACCAGGGTAAACTGCTCGAGTTTCTCCTCGATAAATTGATAATTGTATTGTTGCTCTTCGATTTGTTATTTTTTCCAAGTGGTGCTCTTCGGACGTGGCTTTGATCACTAAACTTTTTTTCCCAATAACGAACTTCTCTTGCACATCTATGTTCATCTCTACCAAAAATCTTGTTACTGAAATAATTATTTTGGAAAATTGATTCAAGGTACCAACTTTCTCCTACTGTGCTCGCCAATGATGGTTACAAAAATATTCGAGGTGGATAGAGTTCTCAAATATCTTTTGTACCAGGTTTAGAAAGATAAATATGTGAAATAGAGAGTTCAATGCCAATAGTAGTAATAATATAATAATTCTTCACCTTTCTCAAAAAAGATGTTTATTTATATAGTAAATGTGGTTGACCTAAAAACCATATAGTTAATGCATTTAAGGTTATTCCACATTATTATTATTATAATCTCACAGATCCCCATTTATTATTGTATCGGATTACCTCAATGTTACACATTTGTTAGATTTTATATTACAAATTTATATTAAACTAAACCAATTCCAGATTCAATTGACCAAGATGCTATTTGGATAAATCTCACCCTTATCAAACGTCTCAATAATATAAAGTATTATTCTACTTGGAACAATTTTTGTATCGGTGGAAGGTTGGTTACCGTTGTTTTATTTTTGAAACCGAGTAAAAGAAATAGTCAAACCAACATGCACCATCTCTAATAATAGGCAACGACTACGTGAAGCATGAAACATATGTCTACGATCTTCAAGAATTGATGTTTGAGGTATGCATAATATTATTTTAATATGGTTTAATTTTTGTATGATACGTCCGAGATATTAACTTTCGTTTGTATATATATCTCACATTTATAAATTGACCGCAACCATTACAAAGTATATTGGTTAGTCAGTAATAATTTTGAATAAACTACAGTAATCAAATGTTAAATTATCTTTATACTTTAACAAAATTAAATCTTATGCTTATATGATATCTCCGTAGGAATGTTTTTTCCTTGTTAAAGTTTAAAATGTTTTATTTTATATTTATTTTAATTCAAATTTATGTAGTGGGACAGACCAAGATTTTATGTGTATTAAATTTTGTTGAAAGTCTCTATTGAGTTAGAGCAAAACCTTATAAATGCTTTATTTAGCTTTAGAAATTATGTATAAGTGTAAAGCCTATTTATAGACTATTTCTTTTATCAATTTATAATGCACACAATTTTCTCTTTTAAAATTTATCTCTCTGAATTTTCTCTCTTTATATTATGGAGCTAATATTCTTTGTTACCAACTTTAGTTGGTTGATATGGACATATATACAAGATATTGATCGAGTAATTTTATAAAAGAGAGATGGACACTCACCATCGCATATTTCTTCTTTATTTAGCTTTAGGAAGTTTATACATCTTGTGCAACCATGTATACATCTTATTAGCCAGAGAGGAGGTTTACTGGGAAACAAATCCATATAAGTTGGCTTAAAGATGGTGACAGAAACTCTAAATTCTACCATAGCTATGTTAGGAAAATAAGAAGACGGAAGAATTTTATCAAAGGTATTTTGTCATATGGTAACTGGATTGAGGAACCAAAAGATCTTAGTCTATCTGTGATAGAACACTTAAAATCCTTACCTAAAGATAATGCAACCCAAGAAGATCCAGAGAATTGTATAATATCATTCTTAGTCTCATTACAGACAATTAGAAACTACTGGAACTACCTAAAGACATGGAAATTCATGATACAATAATATATTTAAATCCTATAATTGATGCTAGTGTAGATGGGTACACAACCAAATTCTTTCAAGTTTGTTGGCTTATTATACAAAGAGAATTGTGTGCTCCAATCTCAACATTCTTCAAATACTACCATGTACCATAAGGAATTTATGCTACAACTATATCCTTTATCCCTAAAAGAACCTCAATCATGGAATTAGTTCAAAATCATTAGTCTTTGTATAATGTTCAACATAATTCTTTTTAAGGTGTTAAACAATAGAATAGTTATGGTTATTCCTAAAATCATTTCTGATGAGCAACGAGAATTTTTCAATGGAAGAAATATCCATGACAGTATCCTTCTTCCCTAGGAATTGGTGTATGAATTCAAGAAGAAGGTATGTGGAGGAAAGATCATGTTGAAAGTGGATATGCCTAATAAATTCGATAGATTATATCTTGCACACCGTATAACACTTGCGTAGTAATCATGTCAAGGCATACAAATAAAAAAATGAGATATTGCAATAGAAATATGTCTCTGGTGGTTTTTTAAGACGTCCTACAGATGGTGAAGCGTCAAACGTTTTTTATCCGAGATTTCTAATAGAAACTCGTAATGTTAGGCTAGCACTAGCAACAATTGGACTTAATCCATTTAGAAATCAAAGCACATCGTATATCACTTCTTTAGTAATCATAGTGCCTTACAACTTACAGACTTGACCTATTATTGAAAAAAGTCCAATTATAACTTTATTGATTCCAGGTCAATAATCACCTAGTATATCTTTAACCTATTATTGACGAGCTTACAGACTTGTAAGAGAATGAAGTATCAACTTATGATAGATCTAGGAACATATTATCTAGCATGAAATCATATCTCATGTGGACTATAATTGATTATGTCGTATATGGAATATTATCATCATGGTATACCAAAGGTTATTAAGCATGTTCCGTTTGTCTCAATCATGTTACTTTGGGTGGTATGGGGGTAAAGTTAATTATATGGATCATCGTTGATAGTTATAGGATTCACATGAATGACGTACAGAAGAAAAATGGATAAAAAGATATAAAATTTATACTTAGAAATTGGTGAGGTGATGATATACTATAATATATAAACCAATTAATTATTGGTCTAACTTGTAATCACCCAAGTAACAAGAAAAACTCAAAAGACAAATTCTCATATGAACTAGACTGATAAAAGTATCTTTTTTATCTTGAGCATAGGTGAAAGTTAAAGATTAGACAATCTCAATGTAATGCATATAAAAAAATGTGCGATAGTATTGTTAGGACAATACTTAAATATTATAGTAAAATAAAAGACATATTTAAAGCACGTCAAGATCTAGAACAGACAAATACATGATTTTTGTTTATTGTTGACTAAATTAGGAGACAAATAGGTCAAAATACTTTTGTCGTGTACATTAAAACTGAATCATAAGAAAAAAATTCTTAATTGGATAAATATTATTCGATATCCGCATGGTTACCCCGTAAATATATCACGACATGTGAAGATAGATGATGGTAAACTTTTAGAATTAAAGAGTCATGATTGTCATATATTGCAGTAACGATTTTGTGCAGATTACTTAAAAAATATAAAAATACGTAACAAATAGAGCAAGATCAGAAGGATCAACTGCAGTAACATATATATCTAATAAGTCTTCTACATAATGTGCGGTGTATATTAAAGCATCAGATGGTGAAAGTGTTGAGACAGTTGGAAATGATAATCTTTGTTCTCTATATGTATTTTCATATGTTGTGAAGCCCTTCGGTGTACATCCGACTACTGTAATTCTTGATGATGTTGAATTAATAAAAACTCACTCGTGTGTTCTTCAAAATTGCGATAAAATCAAAGAATTTTTATCGTGTCATAATTACTGAATTATATGAATTAATACTAGTGATAACATGAAAAAAAACTCTGAATTATTTCAGGATTGTTTTTTTACTCATATAAGTATTTCTCACATGATTTAAAACAGAACAACCTCAATTATGAAATGAGTTTAGACCCATTACTCTCTGCATAATGTTCAACATAATTCTTTTTAAGGTGTTAAACAATAGAATAGCTATGGTTCCTTCCAAAGTTATTTATGATGAGCAAATAGAATTTGTCAATAGAAGAAATATCCATGACAACATCCTTCTTGCCTAGGAATTGGTCTATGACTTAAACAAAAAAGGTACGTATAAGAGGTACTCTTGGTTTTATATTTCACTTATATATCCCCAATAAATTCTTACCACTCAAATGGATCCATCCAGCTAAAAAGAGATTTAAACTCAACACAGACGATTCATGTAACGTCATTGGTAAAACCAGTAGTGGAGGGCTAATTCGAGATTATAAAAAGGAAATTCTTACAGCGTTTCGAAGAACATATTGCAAGATGTGTCCGTTTATATCTCATACATGTGCTCCTCATGATGGCCTCATCATCTGCAACCAAAAGAAGATCAAAATACTAGACATTGAAACATATTCACCTCTCTTAATTAAAATGATATCTTTATAAAAACGACCATGGTATCTAGACATTAGTCTACAATACTACAAGACACTCATTCACTCAAAAATGACGATTAAACACGTGCACATAGAGTATATCCAAGTTGCAGATCTGCTAGAAAATTGGAGTATAAATCTTAAACGCTCAATTAATATCGTTTACCTATCTCTAAAAGTCTACCCGTTGGTTATATAAGAATGGATGATTTCTAACACTTATCAACTAATCAGACTAACAATCAATCAAAATTTATTTTGACTAATCAGGTAACAACTAGGTTGAACACTATTTGAACTTGTTGAATCTCACTTGACAGCCAATGAGATGACCTATAGGCAGACATAATCGATTTATTATGGTAAAATATTTGACAATTCTTATACCTCGTCACATTTGAGGCATACAAATCAGAGCGTGGAGAACTTCAAATTTGAATGAGGTAAAAATGCATATTGTTAGTGATGTTTATCCATATCAATCAACATTTGATTCTAGAACAAGAGATGAGACAAACAACCAGATGGAAGAAGATTTTGATTTTCCAAGATGTAATGATGAAGATAGCAACTAGTATGAAAAAATATCATGATCGTGATTTTTTTTTTATTTCTTACAGTGGCTGTAAAGTTTTTATATAAACATGTTAGTTACAAAATTTCAAACAATAATTTTAACTATTATATATGATAATTTAAAGAAATGATCTCCGAAGGAAAAACTTTATGCATCGGATATTAAAAAATATTAGACGTTACTTATAAATTCCACAAAATATTAAAATATATCGTAAAATCGGGCATGCCAATATAAATATCATTTATTTTACAATGAAAATAAAAATTTAGAAGCATATCGCGTGTGCATGACACCATGATATAAGAATTAATTGCAAGGTAAAAGAAATGAATAAGATTTTACGATATTTTTCGTTAAACCATGATTGACGTGTTTATACATGCTAGGATATACAGATAAAAAAAATGAGATAGCACCAAAAAATATATGTCTTTGGTGGTTTTTAAGACATCCGACAGATGGTGAAGCCTCGAAGGTTTTTTATATTACTTATTCTAGATTTTCATTAGAATCTCGTAATGTTAGACTAGTACTTGCAACCATTGGATTTAATCCATTTGGGAATCAAAAGCATATCGTATATAACTTGTTCAGTAGTCATCGTACCTTACAATTTACCTCCATTGATGTGTATGAAAAAAAACGTTACTACGATCACTTTATTAATTCCAGGACCATAATCACCCAGTATATGTTCAACCTATTAGTGACGAGCTTAAAGACTTGTAAGAGAATGGAGTATCAAATTATGATAGATCTAGGAACATATTATTTACCATGAAAACATCTCTCATATGGACTATAAGTGATTTTCCTAGCATATGGAATATTATCATCATGGTCCAAAGGTTATAAAGCATGTCTACTTTGTCTCAATGATGTTACTTCGGGTCGACACGATGGTAAAGTTAATTACATGGATCAATTTCGATGGTTATTTGATTCACATGAATGACGTGCAGAAAAAATGAGAAAAGAAGATAAATTTTACACTTAGAAATTGGTCAGGTGATGAGATACTAAAATATATAAATCAATTGAGTATTGGTGTAATTGGCAATCACCAAGTGATAAATAAAAAGAAACCATAAGGCCAACTTCTCATATGCACTAGACAGATAAAAGTCGAGTTTTGATTTATGATGTTATATACGTTGCACCACTACCTAGATAGTTATACTTCAAAACTTTGTTTGAGATAATCGAGTATTGGTGTAATTGGCAATCACCAAGTGATAAATAAAAAGAAACCATAAGGCCAACTTCTCATATGCACTAGACAGATAAAAGTCGAGTTTTGATTTATGATGTTATATACGTTGCACCACTACCTAGATAGTTATACTTCAAAACTTTGTTTGAGATAATTGGATTTTAGAGCTTTGTACAAATGTTCATCTAGAATATATGAGTTTCAATTACAAAAAACTAGATAAAAAAAGTTTATAGTTCTGAGGCCTAATGATTAATTGATGTGCATATATCATTATCGAGGTCTTGGGTTTTCTTACGATTGAAAATGATATCGTATACTAAATCATACCATTTACGTAGGTTTCAACTAGGCGCTCAAGTGGGCTAAAATCACCAAGACTGTGATAATAATGAGTTTACTTATAATTCAATTTAAAAGACAAAAGTTAAGAAACATTACTAATTTTTTTTTCCTCATTAAGGCCTCTTTAAGTAGAGGAATAACTTGAGGAAGCATAAGTGCCATCTCAGGTGAATATTAATTTCACGAGCTTGTGTTCTCGTTGAAAACTGTAATCATTATCCTCACTATTTTGTTAGCTATAAGGCTATTCAAAGAAGTTTCCAGTCACCAAAAGTCCTCTGCTACGATTTCTAACGAAGTTATTTTCTTTGTATGAAACTCATAGTGCATTAGAATACGCTCACTCGTGATGTAATTCATTCTCATATACCGGATGCAAAGTCTCTAGAGACTAATACACACTAGTATATTATATTTTCTTCTTTGGCATCTGAAGGTCCGCACATGTTTACTTTTTGGTTCACTTCCAAAAGGTCTCATACTAGTTGAGATATGTTCTTACTTATATACCACTGATCCTTCCCATGTTTAACCGATGTAGGATGTGGAAAATTTGTCGTGAGTCAAACAAATCCTCATCTCAAACAAAGTACCATATTAGCCTCCTCCTAATTTGACTTTCATCCACCCACTCTAATCAAGCTGGAAACAGATGTTACGGCTCACCTCTTATTAGACCACCATTGTCTTGTTCCTTAGTGCCACCTTAATCAAGTTACACTGATTGATAAACCACATGCACTTCGAACTAGGATCTTTTGAGAAGATCATTTACCTTAAGAATAGTTACTAGTTCATCATTCAACTTCCGAGAATTTCACCACCACCGCATTCTGTCTGGGCCTGGAGCTCTAATACCACTTGTATGGAATAAGGGTACTGCATATTCTCTCTTCGTATATAAGTAAAATTAATCGATCTCCACACTGGTATGATATTATCCGCTTTTGTGCCCGAAGTTCCGCACGAGTTTGCTTTTTGTTTCACTTCTAAAAGACCTCATACTAGTTGAGATATGTTCTTACTTATATACCACTAATCATTCTCATACTTAACCGATGTGGATGTGAGACTTTGGTCACCACTCTAACAAAATATTTATCTGGCTCACTGCACGGGTTGTCAACTTACTACCTATAGAGATACACTAAGGCTCACAACCCATCAACATAATTTAAGATAAATTCTTTTTATAATAATATTACGGATAATAAAAAAAATTATACATAATCAAAATAAGATTAAAGCTATTCTTAGAAAACCAGACTAGACGTACACTTGTGTTGTAAGCGTGCATGGTACAAAAATTGTTTGATACTTACATACGTATAATTTTGCTTTGTATATGTCTATCCTGCCCATAGTAAGTGTGATTGTGTGAAAATAACGACAAATACATGCTAAACATCATAAATGGACTCTCGATTAAATGATTATGGTAATGCAAATGTAAAAGTCAATAAGTAACAACAACACATAAACTACCCAAACCATGAAACAAAATATTCAAAACGAGAACAACCTATTTATCACTTATGTGGCTCATCTTTAATTGGAGGAAGACAAACTTTCAATAACAGGCCCTGCGCTGATTGAAAATTTTCAAAACGATAATTTTATAATGAACACAGCGTTATATTTATTTATTTTTTCTTATTTCGTGTAAATCATAAGATTGTATGATAACTTGAAGAACTTTGAGAAACATGTAAGACTATTATTCAATCATGTAGGACCATGTAATTCTATAGTGAGATCGATAATATATTCTATTTTGTTTCTTATATCATGTGGGTCTTTAGATTTTAAAGAACTTGAAGCACCTTGAGAATCATGTAAGACTGTTGTTTGACATGTAGAATATTTGGTTCTTCTCTGTTCGGAGAATTTGAGAGGCAATAAAAATAGATATGTTGAGTTTCAAAAAATTGATGGTCATGAGTTTAGTCTCGATGAATACCAGAGTCGATTTATTTAACAAAACTTGAGACAAACACTCTGTTAGCATGTTAGCTTAATATCAATATAAAAATCATGTTTTTGAACAATAATACGCAGTTTCGTAACATTTTTATATGAGCTTTGGTACATATGAAATGAAACTATTAAAAACAATCTCTAAAGCCTGTTGGAATATATTTATTTAATATATTTATAGACCGACAATAATTTGGATCGACATGCTAAATAAACATATCCGGTTATTGTCTTAAGGAAGTCCAAATTAAAAGTAATCGAGTTAGTTATTTAATTAATAGAATTGGACCTATGAGTGAAAAGACGTTATGAGCTCAAGTGTGGTGATCGGGTTGAATTTGAGCACTGTGATTAAGCGGGCCCAAATCTCAACACTTAAGCTTGAATTAATAAATATGAGATATAAATTCAATTATTAATTTATCGGGTTATGGTCCTCGAACACAAAGAAGTATAATAGGATGGCCTTTACAATGTTGGGCTTCACATTGTAAAGACTATAAGTAAGGGGCTAGGTTTAGGAATTTCATCATCCTAAACCTTAATCAGAAATACAACCGCTTCCTTTAGTGTCTGGAAACCATTCTTTTCTTCACTAATTTGATTCTACAGGTTTCCACCCAATTTCATAAACAAAATTATTGAAGAACACAAAAGAACAAAATAATACTATATGGAAAGGTGCAGGCAAACCCGTAAATATGCTTGTTTTTGTTTATTCGTTTGGTGAATCCACAAAAGATTTTCTAATTTATTCTTCGCATTTTGTTATATATTATTTGATGCGATCTCGAATAATATATAACAAAGCTAAACCTAAACTAAACTTCCGTCTTTTGTTTTTTTAACAATAACATATATTGTGATTTTGCATCCTGCAACGAATAGTTTGGAAGCGATCCGTCCTTTCATGTTGGATTGTTCGAACTTCTAATTATGGAAGAAAGATATGTTTTTTTTTTCTGTACATGATTACGACCATGCATTGTCAACTCCCAAACCATTCCCTCTTAGTCTGAAAAGTACATCGGAGGAAACTAAGGTCGATGAAAAGTAGGAGAAGTCAAATAGTTTATACATGGCCTCTTGTTACAAGGGATACCAGTTGAATTGCGTGTGGTTGTTCCTAAAGGTGTTTCCACTGCCTCGGGCTTCCTTGCGGAGGTCGAGAAAACCTTTGCCAAAAATGAGAAGTTAGAGATGTAGCATTTTCTCATCGAGAGCTACCAAAAAGTATACTAGCAAAGGTAAAATCTGGGAGCACATTCTGGAAATATCGATGATAATCCAAAAGTTAAAGGCTATCGGTTTAAACTTACCTGAGGAATGCATAGTGGGGTTCACATTTCATTCGTTGCCAGACCGGTTTAAGTATGTTCAGTCTACCTATAACTGCATGCGGGAAAAGTAGAATATCAATGAGTTGATTTCCCACGCTGCACAAGAGGAGGAAAAACTTAAAAGCAAAACGCCTAAGGATAATGTGATTACATCTACAAAAAGACAGAGGCCTAAGCGGAAGACAGATGACAAGAGAAAGAAACACTTAATCTGAGGAATAGACTTTAGGTCGATGTTTTTTGTGCAAAGGGAAATGATATCTGAAAAATGATTGTGAGAAATGTTAGGCTTATTTCATAAGCAAAGGTATTCCCAAATCCTTGGTTGTTTCAGAAAGTAACATAGTTTATGTGACAAGAAATACTTGGTGGGCTGATTCGGCTGCAACAACTCATTTATGTGTTTCTTTGCAGGGTACGTCAAATAGCAGGATGCTAAGTGAGGGTGAAAGATCAATCTTCACGGCAGACGAGAGTTTGTGTGATATTTAGCTTCTTTTTTTTAAAGTTTTGACTGGACATGTATTATTTTTAGAGAATGTAATGCATGTTCCCACTTTTCGAAGGAACTTAATTTCTTTTCCAATTTTAGACTTGTAATGTTACTCTTATCTAATGGCAAACAATTGTGTTACACTTTCTCTAAATAATGTGATTGTTGGAAATAAAAATTTAATTATAGAGGATAATTTGTATTTGTTAAATACTATTAATAATCATAACATTGCTATGAATACACAACGTACACCAAAAAATATTACTAAATCTAAAAGATCTTCTAAACTGTGGCACAATCGGTTATGTCACATATCCAAGGTTATAATGGTGAAGCTTGTTGTCGAATGTTTATTAGGTCCATTTGATTACTCTGACTTCGATATATGTGTCGAGTGTATCAAAGCGAAACAAACCAAAGTTAAAAAATTAGGGGAATATAGAGAAAATGAAGTCCTAGAGTTTATACATACAAACATCTTTAGACCGTTTTCACAGGAATCGTGGAACGGGCAGCGGTACTTTATATCATTCATCGATGACTACTCTCGTTTGAGTTACCTCTATCTTCTTCATGAAAAGTTTGAGGCCTTGGACAAGTTCATAGCGTTTAAGACCAAGGTTGAGAAACAACTTGGCAAAAGCATTAAGAACGTTGGATCTAACCGTGGTGGTGAATACTATGGTATATATGACGGGTCGGGTGAACAACATCCAAGACCCTTTGCAAAGTACCTAGAGAAGCGTGGAATAGTCCTTCAATACATTATGCCCAGTTCACCTTGCATGAATGGTGTATTTGAGAGACGGAACCCAACACTAAAAGATATGGTTAGAAGCATGATAAGTCACTTATCTCGACCATTATCTCTCTAGTGGAAGCCATAAAATATGCCGCTTATATACTCAATCCAATACCCACAAAGGCTACTGTTAGGACTTCATATGAGCTTTGGAATGGGCATAGACCGAATTTAAAGAATCCGCATGTGTGTGGTTTTCTAGCTGAGGCGAGGCCTTACAAACCTCAAGAAAAGAAACTCGAACCAAAAATAGTTAGTTGTTTCTTCATAGGTTGTTCTGAATATTCCAAGGGCTTTAATTTTTATGATTCACTCACTAGTACAATATTTGAGACAAGAAAGGCCAGATTTCTAGAGGATGTTGAGTTTTGAGGGAAGAATAAAGGAACATATATTGATTTTGAGGAGAATCCATAGAGATACCTTAAAGTTTTAATGGAGATACTAAGGTATCAGAAGACTGGGTTGTAATACCAATCATTTCGGTCCCATTAGAAATTGATAATCGTCAAATTAACATTGATGCTCCATTTGAGGGTTCTAACCAAGATATGGATATGGTCAAGGTAGAATAAGAGGTACCTCAATATAATATTCCAGAAGGGAATCAAAATGACATCTTTTATAATGATCAAACTCTACGTCTTCAAAAAGTGCAACAAGAGGAAATAGTGCCCTTAAGAAGGTCCACGATAGAAATGAAGAATATTATGACTCGAGAATTCATAGTATATCTTTAGGAGCATGATAAGTTATGTGTTGGAACTGTAGATAATCTCGCATCCTAAAAACAGGCCATGGCAAGCTCTAACTCTCGGAAGTGGATTGACGCTATGAAGGAAGAATATAATTCAATGCAGGACAATGCAATATGGGATATTGTCCCATTACTATAAGGGAAAAATGCAATTGGTTTTAAATGAGATTATAAAACCAAACATGATTCCCTAGTTAATGTAGAAAGACATAAAGGACATCTTGTAGCGCAAGGTTATACTCAGCGTGAAGGGATTGATTTTAAAGAAACCTTCGCTCCGGTATCATTGAAGGATTCATTTAGAACAATCATGGCATTAGTTGCACATTTTTAACTTGAGCTTCATTAGATGGATGTTAATACCGCTTTTCTCAATGCTAATATTGAGAAAACGATCTATATGGTGCAACCAGAACACTTTGTCGAAAGTAACTCAAAAGATCTGGTTTACAAGCTTATAAAATCCATCTATGGGCTTAAACAAGCCTTTTGTCAATGGTATCACAAATTCTTTGAAGTGATAGTCGGTTATGAATTTGAAATCAACTCGGTTGAGGATTGTGTGTATCACAAGTTAAGTGGGAGTAATTTCATATTTCTTATATTATATGTGGATGTCATTGATTTGCTTAAGTAAATTGCTAGAGAGAAATTCTAAAGAGAGAAAGTGATTTAGAGTTTTTAGAGAGAGAATACACAAGTACAAAATGAGTTTCAAGTAAAAAGTGTTCAACCTCTTTATTAGATTTGTCTGGTCCTTTATATAGAGGAGCCAAGACTTAGTTGAATAACTGAATCTGTTACAAAAACGGATTAATTGCTATTTAGTCCTTACAAATTATGTAAAGTCACAATAGCTTCCTAAAACTTACATTATTCATAAATTAAAGACAAAACTTACACTAATTACAATCAAGTCCTTGAATTTACATTGCTTATAAATTAATTCCTAAAAACTCATTTCCATATCAGAAGCCCCCTAGTTCTCATGTCAGTAAATGAATGAGAACCAAAAAGTCTTCAAAGCCGTTTATCTTCGAATCATCAACCTGTCATAAATCAAAACAAACAAACTATTCAAAGCCATTGTCTTCGAATAACAAATCTATGATCATAAAAATAATTATTTAAAGCCATTGGCCTGAATTAATATTCGAAACGTATATATGATATCAAAATTATAAAATCTTAAAACCAAACTAATCTTAATGATATATTCGAGGCTATAGTCAAATGACCTTTGAATAATAACCAAAATATTCGATGTAATCACTTTGAATAATTTCCAAACAAAAATTTCCTTTAGCATATTGCTTAGGTGTTCCCTCCTCGAATATAACGGTTACATTCAATCGGTGATGTTGATCTGACAAGTGTCGAACATCTAACCCACCCAACCATTCGTATTCCAACCTATCATTAAATGGGTCTGTCCATCTTCACACGTCTTCACCTACTTTAGTATAAATACCATTCATTTCTCATTTCAACTCTCTTTACACATAACCATTCTAGAGAGACGTCAGAGCTTTTTTGGCTACCTTTAACTGCTCCTCCCTTATTCGCAAAATTCTTACTGCAAAACTCAAATCTTCCGATCAATCTTCATCTTCTTCGATCAATCCATTCCTGTTTTATGAGAAAAAAACCGGTAACAAAAAAGTCGAAGGCCATTTTACCCAAAATAACATAATCTTCTGATACTGATAACAATCTGGTGTTCGGTTCTTACGACTATTTTTGCATAACACAAAGAGCCGAAGAGTATCGAAGAGTATCGAATAGTATCGAAGAGTATCGAAGAGCAGGGTTAATTTTTGGTGGCCCAATTGGAGATACAACTGAGACATTTCACTTTGGTAACTTCGATCCTACCAAAGTTCCAAAACTTTCTCCTACTCCCAATATCGAAGAAAAATCATCATCTAAAATCTCTGGCCCTAAAACCCCTCGAACATCTTCAACTCAGAGCAAAGTTTCTCCCCTGAAACTGAAAACAAATAACCCTTCTTCACAGAAACCTTATTCGTCCAAACCTAAAAAGACATTTATCGCAATGGGAGATGAATCAACAATAATTCGGACTCCATCTCCTTCGAAAATTGCCACCAATGATCCTCCTCAAAGAGAAATAATAGAAGAAGCAATTCGAAATGTAATTCCTCTATCAGAAGCAAACATTCCCTCTTCTCAAGATCCTCAATAAGGTACCTCGAAAGCCAATGAAGTTGATTCAGAGGCTACCAAAACCGATGTTGAAGCTGAATCTCAAGAGGAAACTGATGTATGTTCTGTTTCCGAGGAGGAAAGAGAAAAATTGGGAGGAATTTGAGAAACCTCGAGAGAAAATATATTATCTCCTTGAAAAAGGTTCGATACATATATTACAAAGAAAACCAAGCCTATTTCCACAAAAAGAAATGAGGAATGGGAGAGAACATCACCCTTCGACTACCAAAGGAAGGAGAAACTCACCTTGACTGCAAGGATGATGAATTGGTGGTTTACCCAGAAATCATCAACTGAGGTCTTCGATTTCCACTAGATCCGATGATCGTAGAGTACTTCGAAGTTCTCAGCTTGTGCCCTACCCAAGTAACTCCAAACCAATGGTTCACCCTAATGTCAGTGATCGTGGCCTCTCATCTCGCCAAGATACCGATCAGCATCAAGGACTTTATTTTACATACTCAGTTCTCAAAAGTTCTAAAGCTCTCATTCTATTATCTAACATTGATGGATGATCTTAAAATCATCGACGATATTTTCGAATCTGATAAGTTTTGGAAACAAAAATTTATATTCATCTCTGGAGCTTGGGAGAATGGCAAGCCGATTTACGAAGACAATCCCTCGAATTTAACTATAGTCTGGAGAAGCAATCGTAAGTTCTCTAAAAAATTCCTTTTTTACCTTAAGTTTTTATTTTATTTTCTAAGGTGATATTCCAAAAATTGGCTGCCTGGGCTGAAAAATAGTGGAATAACCCATTCCATACCGCCTTCCAGCCCATTAACTTCCTTCAATGCCACATGTTTCCAATCACAGAAGGTGGGTTGCCTCCCAAAGATTTATCTTCTGACCCAGATCCGATGCTCCTTGTCCTACGAATTCCACAAGCCGATTGTAAGATCAGACAACCATCTGCCTAAAAAGAAAAAGGAAAAAATCACCAAAGAGAAGAAAGGCAAAAAGGCAGTTAGCACATGTGGTGCTAACCCTTCTACACTCTCTAAACCGAAGCGTCGAAAACAAAAAGTTGTTGAGCATCCTCTTGCACCTATCGAAGAGGGAGAAAATCAAAAGCACTCATCGAAAAGGAAGAAAAAAATTTATGATTCCTTCGGAAAGAAGAAGAAACAAAAAAAAGCACTTCGTACAAATTGATTGATGAGCATGAAGACGATGCTACTGAAAACCAACAACAACAACACCGCCCAAATCCTCCAACCGAAGATCATTCCTCACAAGAACATCCTGTGATTGTCATCGATGACTTTTCTCCTAATGTTTACCATTGTCCCACAAGCTTCGATCCAGATATGTTCATTGATTTTGGAAACACAGAAGCACTTGCTGGTGAAGAGGATCATACCCTTCAAGTTATTCAGAATCATATGCTTGATGTTGCGAGGCCTACTCCAGATAAAGAAATTCCAAGATCAACCCGTACCTTCGAACCTATTACATCTCTGGATATGATTGATAAGCCTAGTCCCTCGGAATACCGCAGCCCTCCTCTAAATCCTGCAATAGCTATCGCTCTTCAACCATTTTCCGGTTTTGATGCTGCTGCAAAAGCTCTTGCCTCTCAAATTGAAGCCTCTCAAGACCATCTCAAGCAGCTGGCTAATGATATGGTTTACTATAACGAAGCTTATGAGGCTGAAAATAAATTCAGAGAGACCTTGCATAACAAAGTATCCGAGCAGTTTTATGCCTATGAGATAGCTAGATCTGAGCTGATAAAATGCGCTCTTTGTATAAAGGATCATCTTCGGATCAAGCATATGGTCGACACAGAAATGCTGACAACGAAGACAAAATAAAGAAACTCAAAACCGAGCACGTCGCTGAACTGAACATTAAAAAATCCAACTCTTCCACACTTCAAAATTCTCTAACTCTTTCTGAAGCAAAAAATAAAGAGTTATCCGATGAGATAGAGAAATTGAAGCGGAATAAGCTATTGTTGTAACCACTGCCGAAGCTGAACTCTAAAACAATATGCAGATAGTTATTCAGGTCAGAAAAGAAGATGCAACTCTCATTCTCCTTGAGAACTCCATGCTGCCTATCCAAAAATTAAGCTCACAAATTTTTGGAACGACATTCCTGAAGAAAAATGTCCAAGTGAGGCCTTCGACCCTGTTCTCATCTCATCATCTTCAGAGGACGAATCATACGAAGAAGAAGAATCTTTTGACTAACTATTATTTTAATTTAGTCTTTTTGTTGTGCTTGTCTATTCAGAATACCTCTTTTTGTATTGTAACAACTCAATCTGAATGATAAAGTGTTCTTTCTTTTTAAATCATTGCTCCTTACACTATTCGATGCTAAATACCAAATAAATGCAAAATTCTCTTCTTCAAAAATATATGAAAGTATTGTTAAAATTGTAAAATTGTAAAACATGGTTATATCTTCGATAAGTGTTATAAACACTTCGGAATATACTTCCTTTAACTAATCTCAAAGGTGATCAATCTTTGATGATTTGTTAAGATAGTATCCAAATAAACGTAAAATAACTATTGGCCAAACCAAACTTTATTGATAAAGTTGAATATGTGCAAGTACATGACGCCTCATTAAAACCTTCCTGGGCCAACAGGGTAGGAAATAACTATTGGCCTAAACCCTAAACCTTTTATTCTTCAAAAATATAGAGAGTTCATCAGCTCCTTTATAGTGATTTATAACATTAATAGAGTCTAGAATATGGCTTCTGATTGGCTAGCCAAATGGACTTCGAAATGTAAGATGAAATTAGAATTTACTTCTAACAATGCTCATAATCACCTTAAATCAATCATTACCTCAAAAGAATTGACATGAGGTATATTAGAAATAACTCTGAATTTTGTCACTAACTATTATTTAAGGTACTATGGCTGCCGCAGATTCTCTGACAATGAATGCCTAGTTCTTATTTTTGTGTAGATTTTAGGTTTCAATCTTTTCAGTCTTTGCCCATAAATCAAGCTTAACATTTCAGAAATCATATGCCCTTTATTCTCTGCTTCTATCTGTTTTCATTTTTGGTGTTATCCACTTTTGATGATCGAGTTTGGAATTCTTTCTCTTGTTTATGCTTCATATTGTTTCTGGTATCAATCGATTGTCTAAATATTCTTAATCTAGCATGCAAATCTGTAGATGACCCTTCATGATCCTGCTATAAGAAATCTTGAACAATTATGATTTAACGATCTTTGATTTCGGAAGCAAATCTTCTAAATTGAACTGATGATATTAGATTTGTGTCTTCGGTCAAGCTAGGATTCATCAACGAAGTCTCTTCATCCTTTTGTTTCGCTCCAAATTTATGAAAAGATGAAAATGCAAGACAAGAATGATTTTCTTTTCAAAGTGAGAGGTAATGTTTTGACTTTTATTTGAACTTAATCTATATTTTGGGGGTGTACTTCTATCAATAAGTCTTCTCCATATTTTTTAATACAATTATTTTAAAAATAAAAATAAAATAATAATGCTTAAAAAAATATTGGTAGCAGACTTATACCGTTACGCTCACAAATAGAATCTTAGCTTGAACCTACCTTCACAAACCTCCGTTACTCTTTGGGAGGCATTTATTATAAAATTTAGGAAATTGCTAAAAAACGGCCGAAATTACTCCGTGAAGTCGCTTATAATTTTTTTTAAAAACTACTCCGTGAAGTTATGTTGTTTGACGATTTTACCCTTACGAAATCTTAACCAAGTCAACCTACAAATTCCCATTGAATATCAATGCGCGTTAACAACATAAATGATTAAATGCGTGCGAAAGTTAAAGTTCCTTACTCACGTGAACAGAATGGTTTTTATTGACGAATGTCACGCCGATCTCCTTTAAAGAACCATCGCTCGACGGTGCATTTTTCACCGGTAGGTAAGTTGTACTTCCACCGGGAGCGAGGCAATATAAAACACAATTGAATTTCGTCGCGACTAGTTATCCGCAACTAGGCAAGGACATCCAATTTGCGAAAGGTGCATTCTCTTTATTAAAAGTCAACCGGTTTATCTCCTTATCGACTTCGCTTTCATTGTCGTAATATGAAACCCGTTTCTAAAACTCCCGATCGTTCTTTAGCTCGTGAACCAAGGCTTCTCTAACCATTAGCCATCCACTTTCGTTACCGACCATACCATGCGCGATAGCTCTAAACCCACAATTACCGTCAGGAATTACATTTGTAATTCGGCTTATGAAATGACGCATATATTGAGGTATGCCTTTTGAAAATCTCGAGTCCAAAACATTTGGTAATCTAGCCGGGAATGGTTTAGCCGAGAATGACGGTATAGCCTTGATGTGGTTCGACGCGTCCGGAGTGCCTAAACCAACGCCTTGAACCCGTTTCGCTATATTTTTTGGTGGTTTTGCTCCGGAATTAGTAGGAGTATGTGCAGCGACCGTTCTTGCGATGCTACCGAGACTGCCGACCGGGGTTGCTATACTAGCGGCGGGTGTTACCACTCGTGAAGTTTCGGCACTATCGTGGGACTCGAACATTTCTTGTTTGACATATTCGTGATACGAATGATCCCTTTTCGTAGAACAATCACGCTCAAGTTCGTGGGAACACGACAAACCATGGATCGTACGATCGGTGAAAACACACAAAGATTTTTCACCGCCGCTTTTATCAACATAGTTATCGTATACTATCGTCAATGCAATAGGTGATACGTACCCCCGTAAAAATTTGAACGGTTTAAAATCTTGGAATTTGTGAATTAGACGGAACTTGCTAAGCTCCATCGATTCTTTAATGGTCGAATGTTACATCGCTAACAAGCCATGTACTTTATCCCAAAACACATCGAAATCCAATCGGCTAGACCCCACATATTTTTTCAATGTAGCATGCGAGCTTTTCGCCCTATTAGAGGTGTGATTATTGAAATGCATGATTTTGTTAGTATAAGCGTGAACTAACCTCTCTTTATAAAGCGTAATCCACGAGTCAACCACATAATCCACCGCCTTATCTTGGTCTTTGAACACCGACCGCATCTTAGCCAACCTCTCGTTCATCACCTTAATGGTATTGGATGAAACAACATCGTTCCAAGCCGCCAAAATATATTTAGCCACATTTCCGTTTTCAAACATTTTTTTTCGTTCTCCCGCTAATATTTTTATTGATATGCCACTCGCATAACATGTGACTAGCGCTACGGAATATTTTGTCGATGCTATTCATCAAGGCTAGTTCACGGTCCGTAACGATAACACAAGGTAATTCACAATCATTCTCCTCTATTACCGTTTTCAAGCATCCCAATGACCATTCATAGTTGTCTTGTTTTTCACTCACCATAAACGTGAAACCAATGCAAAACGTTTTGTTGGTCGATGTTACCCCGACTACTTCGAACAAAGGCATCCCGTAACGAATAACTTTATATGTGCTATCCATGATTAGCAAGCGTGGGAAGGTCCGTAGTAAATCACTAAGCGGATGTGCGAAAAACAAATCGGTTATGACGTTGGAGCCGTCATTCCCCGTCTGTGCCCAATACTTGTACTTGTGCAATTGTAATTTAACTAACAAGCATTGCATTTGGGATCGACCGCCGTTTTCAACCATCCTCATTTTTTGACGGTGATTGTAAACGTGACGGATATTTGAAGCATTCTCCGGATCGGCCTTTTTCAAAGCACCAAATGTTTGTCGCGGACTTGTCCCATTCACCGTCAAAAGATCAACGAGCTCTTTTTCCTTCCGTTTTAACTTGGACCATTGCAAATGTCCTTCGGCATACTTAATCGGTTCGTGGTTGTGCTTCCCGGAAAGGACATTAAGAGCCCACTTATCGTCTCCTTTTACCGATTTACCTACCAAATGAAAAGGGCAATTTTTCTATCGGTAGTCTTACGCTTACGGTCGCACTCTTTAATGGCCGACTTGAAAATTCTGGATCGCTCGCACCGATAATCCACTCTCGGTGTTCTCCCCCTCTTCCGTACCTCCTCTGATGCTACGTTTATCGAAAAACCCAACATCTTCCCCCTACGTTTTACCGACTCGGTCATCGAGTCTAAGCTATACTCGTTGTGAGTGGTGAAATGGTGAGCGTAGTCCGAAACAAGCGAAATATCGCATTCGGTCACCTCCTGCAATACGTAAGAAGTAGAAAAATAAATTAAACCGGCATTCCGGATAAGTTAAGCCCATTTCGCCAATAAGAAGGCGTAGGACACCTTCCCTACGCCAGCGTCTGGCGTAGGGAACCCTCCATACGCCACACGTGTAGCGTATGAAAGGTCCCCCACGCCAATAGACGACGTGGGAATTATGTTCAGCGCATTCTCATTGACGTACGCTATGTCGTCCATGCCAGAGGGTGGCGAAGAACAGCAAATACGGGGTTTTTCAAAAAATTATTTTCTGGCGAAAATGAGAGAGGGAAATGCAATGTACCTCCTTAGCGATCATGCTGCTCTGCGTGGGAAGTGCTTCCGACTCTTTTCCGTCCATGTTGTAAAGGTTTTGAAATTTTTTAGGAAATGGGTTTTATTGGTTGTTAAGTTTCTATTTTTAGCAGGTTTGAAGAAGATGAAGTTTGAAACTATGTTTGCAACTTCATGGAGTAGTTTGGACTCTAAAATGACATGACTTGTAATTAATTTGACTTCCAAGAATTTTTTAGGTTTTTTGTTAGTGGTATTTTTGTAAATATTGAAAATCAAAAGAATGCGACTTCGCGGAGTAGTTTTGACTTTTATTTTAGCAATTCCCTCAAAATTTAATATTATTGCTACTTTTCACCAATTGTTTTTATTTTTTTTATATAAACAAAAGAAATAAACAAGTACGACTTTTTTTAACAGCTATGCCTAACCTTAAAACTACTGCATTATAAGACTAAAGGAGTATTAGCTTTCTTAAAAACAAGACATTTAAGAGGTATTAATAAAAAAGCATTGTATTTGTATCACTTCCCAACTGCACAATACACTTTGTTTCCCGCCCACAACGGTCTTTCTTTCGTGCCTTTTATAATCATGGTCTCCATTTCCTTCTCTTATTTGTCTTTACTCCCGATTTGAGACAATGATCTCCGAAACTCCGTCCGATCATGCTCTGGTTAGTAAAACGGCTGTCCTTACTCCTCCTTCTTCACTCTGTCAATGCTCGACCACCGCCTGCTGTTGGTCAAGTTTATACAGGCGATATCTATGCCGGTCTTGATTTGTGGGCGGTGGCCATAAGCGTGAGTATCATAGTAGCCCTTTTTATCTTTGGATTCTGTATCTTATGGCGTCACTGGTATGGTATGGACGAGGAATCTATCGTCCTCATCGAAGATTATGAACATCAGTGCTTGACACCGACCGGATTTGATCAGGCGACAATTGATGCATTTTCTCCTGTTTTCTGTTTTTCCTTGGTGGCTGAAGAGAGAATGTTGATGACGGAGTGTACGGTGTGTTTGATTGAGTTCAGTGAAGGTGAAATGCTCCGTAGGATACCAATATAATCACATGTTTCACGCCGAATGTATCGATCCGTGGTTGAGATCGAAAAACTCGTGTTCTGTTTGTCGAGCTGAACTAGACCATCCGCCACTGCAGACTGTTGAGTCATTTAACGAAATCATTGAAAATGAAAGCAATCCTAGGGATTCTCCGATTAGAATCAACGAGGAAAGTGATATAGAGTTGATTGAGAACATCTCGCAGAATGCACAAAGAGGGTCAATCGGTCAATCTAATTCAACCGGTCGATTTTTTGATTTGTTGTAAAAAAAGGTTTCGATCAAGGATGTTGTTTGACGATGAGTAACATGTACGCCGGTGACCGACAAAATTGGTTGGTGCGCGTTTGTTGTTGTGTAATATTTTGACAATAAATCAAATATTTAATAACTTATGAGAATAAAATTAAGTTCGATATTATAGTTTTCCGTTTTATGGTAAAAAAAAAGTGACAATTTTTTTTAAATGTATACATGCTTGTTTAATTTTTTTTTATCATAACTTTGAATGCTCTCCTTATATTAGGGTTGTCCGGACAATTTTAAATTAATACGATACATACATACTTTGTTAGGCAGAGTCTCATTTGAATCGGTTCACATAAATTTTTAACGTATGAGGTCGGTGGTAGATATGAGATTAAATCATGAAAAAAACTACCGGAATTTGTTAAAGGTAAGCTACGAAGACCACGTTATGACTAACTTTATACGGTAGCAATTAATTGTATTACAACATAATAAGAATTTCAAACTAACAAGCTAACTTAGATTGTGATATCAAATTGCTAACTTATAGCGTTTAAATTTTACATGATTTTTTCACATCAAGTAGTTATATATATTTATTATTTTAAGTTGTTAAAGCATATTATATATATATATAGTATAATATATATTATATCCTCTTCTTATAACTCAACTGACTCTATTTCTAAGGTTGAGTATAATATATATATTATATCCTCTTCTTATAACTCAAATGAAACTATTTTTAAGGTTGAGATCTAACTAGATGACCATTAAACTGTATGCAAAGTAAAAGTAAAAACACAATAAGACTAACTTATAAATATAATTTTAACAAAAATAAATAAAATTATTTTTATAATTTCTAAATTATATCTTTTATCATTATTTTATGTCCAACTATACTTTTTTTAATAATTTTATATGTAAAATTAAATTTCGGGCCGACTAAAATCATTTTAGTTTGGTTATAGAGTTAAGTTCATGGTAGTTAGTTAAAAAATATTTTATCACAAATTTCATATATATATTTTTGAGTTAAAAAAAGTAGGTAAGAATTGTAAGAATAATATTAATTTTTTAAGAGAATAAAAAATATAATTTTAAAAATAATATATCTATATTTATGTTTTATAAAAAGATTTTATAAACCAGTTTTCGGATCTATATACGAAGTCGAATCCACTACTAAAAGCTTTCTTCATCTGATCATCTAGTTAGTACAATAATTAGTTTCTCAATACATATAGTTTAATTTGAAGTTTAGATTATCGGCAAAGATCTCTTTATAGGTTCTATGTATATTATTCTCACAATCTTTATTTATATCACCTGCTTTCACTACCGTGTGTAGCTCTAGGGAGTCTGTCTCTGTAGCAAACCATTCTTATTTACAATCCAACATCATATATAACATAATTTATAATTTATAATGTTTGGTTTGAAAAGCTGATCTTACCGGACTTGAGCCAACAAATCCACTTAAAAATAAACTATTTACGTCTTAGAACACTCCGCAATACATTCGCTTTCAATCAATCTAAACGATAGCACCAATCCACTTTGAGTTAAACTCCTAGGCTTCAGGCTTCGTCCATTTTACTAGTGTAATTCCCGATAAAAATCTAACTCCCGCATCAATCTTTTTTCCATTAGCCGAAACATAATCCTTATTCGCGTTCCAAACCATTTTCCAAAGTTTTGCTTTAGGCTTTCACCTTGCACTACGATAAAAAAATCATATTATTCTTATTCAACAATATATGTCATACTATAACAAATAAATTATTTAAATTTTCTAAGCTCTTTGGTGTGTCTTGACACCTCAATAATTCGCTGCACCACAAAAAATATCTCACAACTGTTCGTTTATTTCCCGGTGCACAAACAAAAGTTGGCCACTGACCATCTTGACATTTTGAAACTCTTTTAGTAGTTGTTGCAACATGTGCCAAACTCTTGAAACAATTAAGCAAATACGCATAACCACCGCATGATTCTCAAATGATTTTGAACTTCACACAATCTTAGAAAAACAAATAACCGTCTTTAGGGTCTTACAATACCCATCATAAAAACTTGACACTATCACACCTCATTTCATTAAATTCATCGTGATTGGGATCCTATTACTTATTGTACGCCATAATATTACTCGAACTTGTTGCGGAAACTTGACCGCTTAAAGTGATTTCTATTTGACAAGGGTATGATTTATCTGACCCGCATATTGGACGAATATAATAAAATGATTTATATTAAATATGTAAGGATAATTTTAGCATATGATAAAATATGGAGGGTACGTGATGTAAAAAGGAAGAAATGTGTTTGTACTTAGTAAAATAATGAACGAGGTATTCAAATGGGGTTCTTAATTTCTCCTTATTTAAATTTTATATGAGGCTTATTTTGTGCATCTGACTTTACCTTCAATGTGCAATGTTGTTGTTATAAAATGGTGTTCTCTGGGTTTAGAGATATCTTTTAGCCGACCTCTGGCTACTCTGGACTACTCGAATTTGATGTCCCACAATTTACTTGAAACATTTGTAGAATAGAAGTCGTATAACATATATCTTATAAGGTCATGATGATCCAAAGAAAGACTTTATCTCCATCGATCTTAGGTGGTTTATATTATCTTTAATATTATTATAAATAGTTGTGATGCTTGGTGTTAATAACGCAAATATCATGGATGAGATCTCAAAACAAGTCACACAAGTTTTATTTAATTTTCTTCTCATTAATTCCAGTATTTTTTAAGCCTCGACTCTTATTTTTTATAGACTTCAGATTGCGGCTCGGTGAGCTTCTGCCAAACGATACATCCTATTTTGGGTGTCTCGACTTTGGTAAACATATTTTCTCGACATAATATCTCTTCTGGTATCTTGATTAGGAATTTGATCAAATCTACATCATAATTTCGATGCATTTGTCACGATTATTCATCTTCTGCATAAATTAACGGATATAGTTTTAAAGGGCGTCATCCTTGTTCTCGTACATGGCTATGATGTAGTCCCTCTCTATTTTAGTCACAAATCTTTCATTATGTTATAATATTTTATGATGTAATAGATGATAGATTATTCAGATGAAACCTGAAGGGATATCAGTGACTCATGTTACATAATTACTCCAAAATATCATGAAAAACTCTCTGCAGATGAGGGTGTCACTAGGGTTAAATCTAAGCAAAGTACTACAAAACCATTATAAATTTGTTCTCTCAGTCCAAATGTTCATCATATTTATCCATTATATATGGGTCAAAATTCTGAAGGATCCTTCCAAGATAGCTCGAGATATAACCTTTTGCCTATCTCTTCTTTAGTGGAAACTTGGTTATCCTGCTTGCCTTTAGCCTTGTCCTTCGATATACTGTCGATGTTGGACTTTTTTCATTTCTGGTAGCATGGATATATATTTTTAAGACGTTTAATTTATCTTTATTTTTTCACGTGGTCTCATATTTTGTGTCCATGTCGTCATGAATTCTTCCTGATATATATATGACAAACCTTTTCTTTCTTATGGAGCTGAATCGTATTGGCTCTCAAATGTTATTGCTTTAGCTTTTCTAGAGTTAGTTCTAGTATATTGATTGTAGATGAATTAAATTGAGGATCGCAGAAGAATTCACAGACTGATTGACTTTGATTTGGACCAGAGTCCATAATAATATGTTTTCCTACTTTGAAATATAATCTTGTACTTGATTGCAGGCCTCGACCATCTATGAATAATGAGCTAACTGAATTCAAGCTAATATTCAATTAATTTCCAAATAAGTTGTTACCCTTGTGTGATTTAGTCTTTTAGTTATTCAGAAACGATACTATCGTGAAAGGATTTCTCACAAGTAGTGGCAATAACGATGAGGAACAATATCTTCGAAGGTAAAATATCAATAATAAGTATTCATCAAAATGTTAAAAAGTGAATGAGTTGATTATGTTATACTGTGTATTGTTACACAAATAATTTTCTCACCCACTATATGGAAGGTGGATGTTCTATTTAGTATATAATAAAGATAAGAACAATTGGTTTACATCTGAGCAATCACGTAGTTGATATACTAGGCATCAACATTGTCTATTTACTTCTTATTTTTTCCTCAACAAAATATGATTTTCTATGATAAGTTTGACGAGGAGGGTTTTAATAAGTTAATTTATGGATAATGGTCTACGGGAAAATCTCACTGATAAATCCAAATTCGTATAAATATTAAAAATTAGTATAATTGAATTAGTATTCGGGCAACAATCTGGGTTTCGGTCGATAACTAGAAATGTCAAAAACATTGTGTAGGCTATACCAACTCAAATCATATGTATTATGTAGCATATGTATTTGCAAGCACAAAGATCACTACCAATATACATCACTCAACCTAAATATAAAAAACTATTCATTTTATTAAAAATAGCAAACAATTTTTTTCTAGAACATAAACTCTTATAAATAAACCACCATCAGTCTAAACTTCATTATATAGATTAAAGCTAGTTTTTATTTCTTTAACAACTGAAAATGCAAAAAGTACAATGATTTTTTATTTTTAACATCAAAATCACAAATACTACCGTACATATATTGACATAATAATATTAAAAAAATTAAATGTGAAACCTTTAATAATTTTAACCCTCATAACCAAAATAGTTTTCAGTAATCTATATGCATCAAACGTTTACAATAATGAAAGTCACCCTACTTCTTTTTTTACTTAAAATATAGTTACAAAATTCATTTGATATATAATTTTTCAACCATAAGTTTGAAATAAAATTAACTTAATGCAAAATTATACATCACAATGTTTTTATTTTATTTTTCTAATGTGAAAATGTTTTATTGATGAATCAAATTATTAAAAATGATGGATTATAATGAAATCCTTTAGTTATTACATGATACATTGAGAAGCTTGTTATACAAGAAATTGTTCAGCCATTAGGTCATCTGACTTGAACTTCTTGTATTGGCCTTGACTTGACATATTTTGATAAACTTGAATGCAAACATATCTTCTATGAACTTGTATTAAGGGTCATCATTTTTCTGGCTTCATATGTTCATGAATTTCCCTTTACTTACTTCCATAAGCAGCATTTTCATCTTCCATGATTAATCCATATGAACAACCTGAATATTATAATGACAATAATATATAATCAATATATTGATATTTGGATTGTTATTCCTATCAACAATTGAATTAGATATATATATATATATATATATATATATATATATATATTATTCATTTGATCCAAAATATCCAATACCTAAACTCTCTATCAACATTATGACTCTAAGAGGATTAGGTATTTGGTTGTTGTTTAAGTCAATTTTCATATTGTATTTTAGAGTCCAACGAGCAAATCAATCTGTTGTTTGATTTTGGCTTCTTGAGATATGCTTAATTGTCATTGAAGATCTTATTAGTTTTCTACAACAAGTAATTACAGGTTTTAGGAACCATGAAGCATTTCGTTTGCTAACATTTCAACGATTAAGACATAATCAGTTTCAATGTCAACATTAATATAACCCTTAAGATTACATATTGTCAGAACATCTAATACTGGCTCGATTTCAGCAATTAAAGAAGCTGATTTGTCATATAATCTTCCATAGGTATTAATTGTATCACCATTATTATCTCTAAGTATATCATCTTCACTTGACTCATCATTTAATAGACAAGAACCATCATATTTTAATTTAACTTTATTGTCTTGGGGGGCTAACCATTTAAAGTTATTAATCTTATTACTTTTTTCAACATGAAATAAACATCCTAGCTTGCTTGCTAGATTTATATCTCCTGATCATATATTTTTTAAGAATGTTAGCCCTGTCCAAATTAGATACACTATTATATATATTTTTTCAAATAATAAGATTAGTACTAGATTCAATGTTATCATGCTTAAATTGTTTCCTAAAGTGCCAAATTGTACAGCATATTATAGCTGGAAGAATTACTCTAATGTTAATGATCTTGCTGGTAGACCAGCACACACATTTTATTAGTGTTAAATTTTCATGAATCTGCCAACATATATACCAAATAATGTGGAGAAATGGTTCCAAATTGCCCAAGATATAGGACAGTTGATAAATAAATGGTTCATTGTCTCTATATCTTAACAAAACATGCATTTGGATGCTAAACTAAAATTATTTTTGCAAGTTTGAGTCTACAACAATCCATCATTTTATGATTTTCCATAAAACGAATGAATATTTTGTACGGATACTGTTATTCCAAATTTTAGCATATAGATTCGAGCTTGAGCCTTTATATCTTATATGGTTCCAGAGATGTTTATAAGGACCCCATTATCTTATCTTCTCTATCATCATAGATTCTTAATTTTAGAATCTTATTGATTTCAGAGGAAGTAATGTTGGATTTCAATTTATCTATATCCCACTTATTATTAGATCAGAATGTATTTACCTTATAAATAGTGTGCCAATTTATGCCCATAAAATTCATCAATAGTCACTTGTGGATGATCTCTTTAGATTTTAATCTCCCAAAATATTTGATGGAACCACCCAACCCAAATATTGTTGTGAAGATATTAATAGCACCTGATGGTAAGGTGAATTTCCCAGTTCGAACAGGTCTCAAAGTCATATGCCCTCGAAAAAGAATGTTAAAAAGAGAAAAAACTAGTACTGATGGTGCTAGCTCTTCAACAGATCGATCCCAAAAAAATAAGAGAAAAAACAAAAGGAAGGCAACCAAATCTTTGCTCAAAAATTCCATCAATTGACTCATCTTTTTCACTTATGCCTTATAATTATCAAAGTTTCATCTCTATCGAAGAGCCATCTGAATAAGTTTCAATTGTATTGCAACCGTTTTGTAAACTCGAAGCAACAGCTAAATCATTGTGCACATAAGTCGACTTTGCTCGAAGCCACTTGCAAAATTATGATTAATGATATCGTTCGATGGAAGAAAGAAGCTGCAGGAGAAAATAAAATGAGGGAAATCGTTGGCAAGCATATTGTTGAACAATTTCAAGTGTCCCCGGCTGACAGGTCAGAATTTATAAAAGAAGCTATCCAACTCAACGTCATCTACGATCCGTGCATGATAAAAAAACAGAAGAGCTAAAGACTTCCCATCATGCTGAAATAAATAAAATTAAAGCCAAACATGCCAGGAAGATATCCAAGGAACATAAAAATATCTTCCTCTCTACAAGATTCTTCGAACAAGAGCGAGGAAGAATAGAAGAAGGTGGATGGCGAAATAAATTCACTCAAAACAACATTTGAATGATAAAAACAAGTTTGTGTAAAAGCTGGTAAAACTCAATGTAGGCGAGACACCCTTTCTGCCATTAAAAATGTCGATGAGCAAAAACATTAGTCGATGAGCAAAAAAAATTACTTAGCTCTGCGAATTTCATAGCATTCCCAAAAGCAAATTTGTCAAGCTTTTGAGAATTAATCCCCATGGAGAATCTTCCTAGTGAAGCATTCGACCCTGTACCAACTAATTCCTCTGAAAAGACGGACTCAGAAGAAAATAAGGATGTCATCTAGCAAGAAGGAAATTCATATGAAGAGAACTCCAAATAAAATAATTAACTATTTTTTTATTTGTGTTATGAAGCCATCATTTGTTGTCGATGACTCATTTTTGTAAATGCTTAACTACTTGGCATTCAAACACATGTTTTTGTAAGATCGAAAATTTACTTCAGTGAACAAATGCTTTCCTTTTTCACATTTTATTTCATGAATACCTTTTATTTCATGAACAAGTCATTATCACCTCGAATTCCAACATATGTCACAAATAGATTTGTATCTTAAATAAAATAGTGAACTTATTGAGAAGCCTTCATGAATTGATTATTGACCTTTTATTCGATGATTGGTTTCCCAAATATACTCTTGGGGTCCACAACCTCTGTTTCGCGAACCACATTACTATTTTGACATTTCTGAGCTGATAGTTTGTTCTTCATGCTAGATATTAGTTCAGGTTTTTCCGACTTGTACTGTTTCTTGTACATGTGCTCCATTCGATAACTTTTACCCCGACTAACACGTTGCACTGAATAATGCCTATCATATGATTCCATCATTTTCATATGACCATGAGCTTGTTCAAATTTTGTGAATAAGCTTCAAAATCTAAAATAGGTGAACAACTAGATCTTGATAGAGCATATCTGTATTATGCTTTCCTTTCCCTTTTTAAAGAACGATAGTTTTGATCCATTTGGAACTAAACCTCTCAGTAATTATCCTAATTTTGTAAAGTTTTAAATTTGGCATCATCATTATCTTCCATTGGGTTTCTTCCGCTGCTTACTCTTTATATATCATATCAAAACCACACTGGTCAAACCGAAACGGTTTGTTCTTTCGAAGCAAGATGATAATTTAACACAACAATTTATTCCAATACCTGATTTTAATTATCTTAGAAAGTAGTTGATTTCGTTGTTCTTTCAACTATTATTCACTTTGAATTATTTCTGCTAATTTTCCAAAGCCCACTTTGACTACTTTTCTTTCAACAAATCTCTTAGGTTTTGTTTGCATTTTAGAATCCATGTCTCGCTAAAATTTGAACGTGATTTTCAACGAGTTTGGTATTTATATGACTTTAGATTTGATATTTGGGTACCAAGCATACCTCACATTGTGTTCATTATTGATCACTTCTATAAATATTTAAGGGGTAAAGTTAGTAATTGGTCTAAAATATTTTTGGAGGGAATAATCACATTACTAGAGAGAAAAAAATTTAAGGATTCTAGAAAGATAAATTGTCAAAAGTTAAAGTCAAAATAATGATTGTGTTCTGATTTCCAAGAAATAGTACACCTACTTATAATAGAGGTGTTTACCGGTTAGGCCCATATGAATGGCTCATTTGGATACCTCACGGTCCTCACCCTAGTATTTTGCTAAGTACAAACACATTTCTTCCTTTTTACATCACATACCCTCCATATTTTATCATATGCTAAAATCAGCCTTATATATTTAATATTAATCATTTTATTACATTGGGCCAATATGCGGGTCAGATAAATCCTACCATTAATAAAATGAGGTCTGATAGTGTCGAGTTTTTACGGTGGGTGTGGTAAGGCCCTATAGACGGTTATTTACTTGTTCTAAAATTGTGGGAAGTTCAAAGAGATTTTGGAATCATGGAGTGGTTCTGTGGATTTGTTTAATTGTTTCAAGAGCTTGGCACAAGCTGCAGCAACTACTAGAGAAGTTTCAAAATGTCAAGATGGGAAGTGGCCAACTTTTGTTCGTGCACCGGAAAATAAACGAGCAGTTGTGAGAGATTTTTTATGGTGGAGCGAACTATTGAGGTGTCAAGACACACCCAAAAACCTAGAAAAATTAAATCTTGTATTTGTTATAGTATGACATATATTGTTATATAAGAATAATATGATTTTTTATATCCTAGTGCAACGCGAAAGTCTATAGCATATTTTTGGAAAATGGTTTGGAACGCGACTAGGGATTATATTTCGGCATAGATTTATGCGAGACTTTGAGTTTTATTGGAAATTACATTAGTAAAATAGACGAAGCCTGAAACCTGGGAGTTTAACTCAACGTAGATTGGTGTTTCTGTTTAGATTGATTGAATTGCGGAGTGTTCAAAGACGTGAATGGTTCATTTTTAGGTTGTTTTACGGGCTCGAGTCTGGTAAGGTCAATTTTTCAGACGAAACTTTATGCATTATAAATCATGCTATATATGGTGTTGGATTATATATAAAAAGTGTTTGATATGGAGACAGACTCCTTAAAGCTAGCGCGCGGTAGTGAAAGGCAGTGACAAAAATAAGAATAGTATGAATGATGTACTTATAACCTATAAATAACTCTTTCTAAATTATCTAGACTTTAAATTAAGCCATGTTTATTGAGAAACTAATTATTGTACTAAGTAGATGACCAAATGAGAGACATTTTTAGTAACGGATTCGACGTATATAAATCGAAAAAATGATTTATAAAATATCTTATAAAAGATAAATATGGATATATTTTTTCTGAAGTTTTATTGTTTATCCTCTTAAAAATTTAATAAATTATTTTATCATTTTTACGGGATTTTGAAACTCAAATATATATAAAAAAAATTATGATAATATCTTTTTTTAAATTCAACCACCATCAAATCAACTTTTAATATAACCAAACTAGAATAACTTGCCCCTGAGGGGGTAGCCGAGTTGGTTGAGTATGGCATTCTTATGACCAAAAGGTCATGAGTTCGAGTCCCTCTACATACGCTTTCTCGGCTGAGCCTGTCACCTTGTGTGGTTTACCTTCTGGCGTTGGTTTGCAGGCTATCGCGTCAGACTGAGGGTTTACCCTGTGCGCACTCATTGCACTCTGAGTAGCGGCTGCGGGTTCCCTCCGAAAAAAAAAAAAAAAAAAAAAAAAAACAAAAAAACAAAAACTAGAATAACTTGCTCAAGGGGCTAGCCGAGTTTGTTGGGTAATGCATGTTTGTGACCAAAGATCACGAGTTCGAGTCTCTCTACATTCGCTTTCTTGGCTGAATCTGTCACCTTATGTGGTTTACCTTCTGTCGTTGGTTTATAGGGTATTGCGTTAGACTGAGGGTTTATCTTCTGTCGTTGGTTTATAGGGTATTACGTTAGACTGAGGGTTTACCATGTGCGCACTCGTTGAGTAACGGCTGCGGGTTCCCTCAGAAAAAACGAAAAAAACTAGAATAACTTTGCCCTGAAAAGGGTAGCCGAGTTGGTGAAGTAAGGCATGCTTGTGACCAAAAGTCATGAGTTCGATTATCTCTGCAAACGTTTTCTTTAGGTGCGTCTGTCGGCTTATAAAATTTATTTTATTTATTTATTTTAATTTATTAAAAATATTTTTATAAGTTTTTCTTATTGTGTTTTTAGTTTTACTTTCCACACGGTCTAATAGTCATCTAGTTAGATCTCCACCTTGAAAATAGGTTTATTTGAGTTATAAGAAGAGGATATTATATATATATATATATATATATATATATATCACATTTAGCTACTTATAAAATAATAAATATATAACTTAAAAAGATCATGTAAAATTTAAATCGCTAGAAGCTAACAATTTGATATCACATTCTAAGTCAACTTGTTGGTTCGGAATTTGTATTTAGTTATAATACAATTAATTGCTACGATATAAAGTTCGGCGTAACGTCAGCTTAGTAGCTTACCTTTAACAAATTCCGGTAGTTTTTTTCATGATTTTATCTCATATCTACCACCGACCTCATGCGTTAAAGATTTATAGAATGATTTGAATGAGACATGCCTAACAACGTATGTATAGTATTAACTTAAAGTTGTCCGGACAACCCTAATATAAGGAGAGCATTCAAAGTTATGATAAAAAGAATTTATAAAAAAAACAATATATACATTTTAAAAAAATTGTCACACTTTCTTTACCATAAAACCCAAAACTATAATATCCACATTAAATTTTATTCTCATAAGTTATTAAATATTTGATATATTGTCAAAATATTACACAACAACAAACGCGCACCAACCAATTTTCTCGGCCACCGGCGTACATGTTACTCGTCGTCAAACAACATCCTTGATCGAACATTTTCTACAACAAATCAAAAAATCGACCGGTTGAATTAGATCGACGGATCGTCCCTCTCGGAACCTGTGCATTTCGCGAGATGTTCTCAATCAACTCCATATCACTTTCCTCGTTGATTCTAATTGGAGAATCGTTATGATTGCCTTCGTTTTCAATGATTTCGTTAAATGACTCAACCGTCAGTGGCGGATGGTCTAGTTGAGCTCGACAAACAGGACATGATTTTCTCGAACTCAACCACGGATCGATACATTCAACATGAAACACATGGTTACATATTGGTATCCGACGGAGCATTTCACCTTCACTGAACTCACTCAAGCACACCGTACACTCCGTCATCAACATTCTCCCTTCAGCCACCGAGGAGAAACAGAAAACAGGGAAAAACGCATCAATTGTTGCCTGATCAAATCCGGTCGGTGTCAAGCATTGATGTTCATAATCTTCGACGAGGACGATAGATTCTTCGTCCAGACCATACCAGTGACGCCATAAGATACAGAATCCGAAGATAAAAAGGGCTACTATGAGACTCACGACTATGGCCACCGCCCACGGATCAAGACCGGCATAGATATCGCCAGTATAAACTTGACCAACAGCAGGCGGTGGTCGAGCATTGACGGAGCGGAGAATGAGGAGAAAGGCCAGCCGTTTTACTAACCAGAGCATGATCGGACCGAGGTTCTGAGCTTTGGAGATCATTGTCTCAAGTCGGAGTAAAAACCAATAAGAGAAAGAAATGGAGACCATGATTATAAAAGGCATGAATGACCGTTGTGGGCGGGAAAGAAAGTGTATTGTGCAGTTGGGAAGTGATACAAATCACTTTTTTACTAATACTCCTTTAGTCTTATAATGCAGGTCGTTTTAAGGTTAGACATAGCTGTTAAAAAAAAGTCGTACTTGTTTTTTTCTTTTGTTTTTATAAAAAATTAAAAACAATTGGTGAAAAGTAGCAATAATATTAAATTTTATAATAGATGCCTTCTAAAGAAAAAAAAAAGAGGTTTGTGAAGGGAGGTTCAAGCTAAGATTCTATTCGTGAGCGTAATGGTATAAGTCTGCTACCAATATTTTTTTTTTAAATTATTATTTTATTTTTATTTTTAAAATAATTGCATTAAAGAATGGGGAGAAGACTTATTGATAGAAGTATATTCTCAAAATATGGATTAAGGTCCAATAAGAGTTAAAACATTACATCTCACTTTGAAAAGAAAATCATTCTCGCCTTGCATTTTCATCTTTTCACAAATTTGGAGCGAAACAGAAAGATAAAGAGACTTCGCTGATGAATCCCAGCTCGACCGAAGACACAAATCTAATATCATCGGTTCAATTTAGAAGATTTCCTTCCGAAATCAAAGATCGTTAAGTCATAATTCTTCAAGATTGCTTACATCAGAATCATGAAGGGTCTTCTACAGATTTGCATGCTAGATGAAGAAGATTTAGGCAATCGATTGATACCGGAAGCAATATGAAGCATAAACAAGAGAAAGAATTCCAAACTCGGTCATCAAAAGTGGATAACACCAAGAATGAAAACAGATAGAAGCAGAGATGAAAAGGCATATGATTTCTGAAATGTAGAGCTTGATTTCTGGGCAAAGACTGAAAAGATTGACACCTAAAATCTACACAAAAATAAGAACTAGGCATTGCTTGTCAGAGAATCTGCAGCAACCATAGTACCTTAAATAATAGTTAGTGACAAGATTCAGAGTTATTTCTAATATACCTCATGTAAATTCTTTCGAGGTAATGATTGATTAAAAGTGATTATGAGCATTGTTAGAAGTAAATTCTGATTTCATCTTACATTTTGAAGTTCATTTGGCTAGCCAATCGGAACCCATATTTTGGACTCTATTAATTTTATAAATCACTATGGAAGAGCTGATGAGCTCTCTATGTTTTTAAAGAATATAAAAAAAGAACGAGGATAATTACTTTTGGAGAGTAAATTAGCAATTATTTGGGAATCTGTCTCAATATCAACGTTAATGAGACATTTATGTTTACAGGTAATCAGTCCATCATAGAGTTCATGAGCTTCCACAAAGATTGGAGATAGTTTGTCATAGGTATTGTCAAGAGCATCAATTAAGTGGTTATTCGAATCTCTAATGACAATTTCATTTGAAGCTTTGCCATTCGCAAGGGAGGAGCCATCAGAGTTGAGTTTGACTCTGTTTCTAGCACGAGAAATCCATGTATGATATGAAGGCTTCTTTAAGATTTTTGTGTGGTTAAAACAACCCATTTTAGATGCAGTGTTGCTTGTGTTATGTAACTGTTTGTGCTTGATGATTGAAGCTTGATCTAGACCCTTTAAATCCTGCTTGATGTAGTTAATAGTGGCTAAGGAAGAGATAGATATAACTTTTATTTTGGTTTTGTTCCTAGCCTGCCAAATAGCCGAGAATATAATATGAGGAAGAATAGAATTGATATATATATATATATATATATATATATATATCTTTTCCAGACTTCCAAAACTAGTTTCTTAGAATGTGAGTATGAGTCATGTATCCATTATTGTTGATGTTGAAAATGTAGGAAAAATAATTCCAGATTTCCCAAGCAAAGTTGCATTCCACGAATAGGTGCTTAACATTCAATACTAGGACAGAATTGACATTTTAAGGCTAGGTTGATATGTCTCTTTTATAGAATAGTGTCAATAGACAGATAGTTATTGATAAGCCTCCAAGAGAGAAAGGAACATTTTAGAGGGTACAGGGTGATACCTTTTGCCCTAATAAATATTGGAGCTACTTACTAATGATTTGTAAACAAATATTTTGTTAGCCTGATCAGTTTAAATACGGAGGTATATATTGATGATATGTTGATCAAAAGTGTTAAAGATGAAGATCATTTTTATAATTAAGAAGAAACTTTTCATAACATAAAAGCTATCGGTTTGAAGTTAGATCATGAAAGGTGTACCTTCGGTGTGTGATCATTAGAATTGTTTGGATATATAATGAGTGAGAAAGGGATTGAAGATGAACCAGAGAAGTTGAACGTTTTAACAACCATGGACCCTCCTAGGTCAATAAAAGAGGTATCGATTCTAAATGGAAGGCTGACAGCACTGAATAGGTTTATCCTCAGATTTTCGGACAAATGTGCCCTGTTTTTTCAAGTGTTAAGGCACACGAATAGTTTTTTTGGATCCAAAATGTGATGAAGCATTTGTCAAAATAAAATAACATTATCCTCTAAGGATGTCTTAATCAAGCCAGTTTTGGGTGAAAATTTATTTTTCTACATTACAGTTTTGGATTTTGCAGTAAGCGTGGTTTTGGTGAAGGAAGTTGATAGTTATCCATGACCAATTTATTATGTCGGTAAAAGCTTTCTCTATGTCAAAAAGAAGTATTTCAACTTAGAAAATTGGCATTGGCTTTAGTCACAACTGTTCGAAAAATATTCCTCTATTTTCAAGCACACTCAATTATAGTTCGAACTTTTTTCCATTAAAAATGTGTTTCGAAAGCCTAATGTTTCAAAAAGAGTGAAAACGTGGTTTGTAGAATTATGAGATTATGATTGTGGGTCGAGTATCTTAGGTTGTGGAGTATGAGTCCATCTAGTAGATCTGATAGGGTTAACAATGTATCAAGCGATACGTTTTGGCTTTAAAATGTAAAATATGAAGTTAATTTAGTAGAATTGTGACTCGTAAAAATTTGTTGGGCTAGAATAGTAGACTTGATGAGTGATTCGTCGATCTTAGTAAATCGTGCATTTGGGAAACATGAGGCAAGAAAGGATCAGTTGGTGAAGTATTTAAAAGAATTAAGAGGATTAGCATTATTGTTTTAGAATTTTAGGTATGAGGATGTGCACAAGGGTCAGAATTCTATTTTTGATTCTTTAGAAACAATGGCATACTCTGAGGGGTATCTGTGGATTTGGTCATAAGAATTCCCATCAATAATTATGAGATCTGAACAATGTCAGTAAACCGAGGAGTATTCCAATATGGAGGATGATAGAGTTGGAGGTATGACCTCAAAGAATTTTTGGTTAGTGGAAGATTACCTGTTGATAAGATTATAGCTAAAAAGTTGAAAATTTATGGCACATGGGTTTATAGTTCTCTGAGATATTTTATATAAAAAATATTTAAGCCGACCATTGTTATGGTGTCTTGGAAAGAACGAATCTCAAATGGCGTTGTTTGAGTTACATGATGGGGGAAGGTTTGGATTATCATGGATACAAAACGATGGCCAGGACAATACTTTTGGAAGGATATTATTGGCAAACTGCCATGACTAACGTTAAGGACTTAGTCCAGAGGTGTGATATATGTCAAATTTTTGCTAATACGATACACATTCCACCAATACTGTTTAAGGTTATTTTTTAAGCGTTACCATTTCATAGGTGGAGGTTAAATCTGGTTGGTCATTTACCAAAAGCTTCTAGAGAGTGTCAAACTATTATTGTGAGGGTTGCTTATTTTTTAAAGCATGTAGAAGTTGATCCTTTGTCTGAAACCAAAGAAAAGAATATTATCATGTTTATTTTTTCTAACATTTGTTGTAGGTTTGGATTTCCGAGAATAAATACTACTGATAATGGCCCAAAATTCGATAACAAATATATGAAGGCTTTTTCTAATTCGAGAGTAATTCTCCATTCTTTTTTATGACCTTCTATCCTCGGGAAAATAAGAAAGTAGAGATGACCAATAGAACCATTATGAATGGTCCAAAGAAGAGTTTAAAAGGAGTTGCTGGGAAATGTCCAAATTACCTCCAGGAGGTGTTACGGGCTTACATAACGACACTTCGAGCGGCAAAACATGAATCACCCTTTGCCTTGGTATACGGGATAAATATAGTGACTCATGCAGAATTTACTCTTTTATCTTATATGGTACTTAATTACTATGAGGCTGACAGCGATAATGGAAGAATGACAGAATTTGACTTTATAGAGGAGAAAAGAACACAAGCACATCTAAATTCACTCAATTATCTAACCGTATTGAGAAACATATATGCATCTAGACTCTGACGTAGAGAATTTTAAGTAAGTGATAATGTTTTAAGGAAGCTTTTCATGCATACTAAATAGAAGAGGCTTCCAAAGTTGGGACCAAATTGAGGAGCGCTATATCTAGTAGATGAGAAAGTAACGCCTTGGACATATCGTTTGGAAGACTATGAAGGAAGAACTTTTCAACATCCTAGGATATTGAACACTTGGTTTTGTATTGGGAGTAACTTTGTATATTTCGATTCGAGAATTATCTTGGTTATTAGTGTAATGATCGGTGGTACACTTTTTCCTCTCCTGGTGACGCATGAAGGTTTTAATGAGGTTTCCACATAGATGGCAGGTATATATAATTCATTTTTTCCATTTTTTCATATTTTTCAGTCCTAGAAAATTCCAACCATGTCGTGGTATCATTTTGTTAGTATTAAAAAACTAAATTTCTTAAAGATCTATATTAAAAAAAGTTCAGAAATCAAACGGGGATTGATCACCCTTGGTTTGACAAAACTGGACAAATAATTTTAACTTGGTTACTAGTTATACATTGTTGACAATTTATAGAATGACTGGTTATACATTGATGACAGTTTACATTGTGACAATTTATATGGTGATTAGTTATAAATAAGTGACAAAAACTTTTATGGCGACTAAATTTATATGGTCATTGATTCTAAAATGGATGATTAAATCATATCATGATTAATTTCAAATGGTAATTAAATCATGTGGTGACTGAGGAGTGTTGAATAATGAAAGTTTAAGGAAACGTTCAGTGATGCTTAATCATCCGATTGAAAATATGAAGTGTTTCGGTTACATAGAAAACATGAAACTCAAAATACAACTTTTTGAGGAGCTTTCATTCTCTAAGTATTCATCTTTCGACGTATTGGAACCTTCATTTTTAGACTCTTCGGATTATACATTTTCTTCAGAGTCTCTGGATTCGTTGGAATTAGCTTTGGGGATATTTGAAAGAATCTGGTCCTCGTGGACCATATCCCAGTAGTCCTTTAAATTGAGATTCACAAATTTGTTAAAAATCGAGAATAAAAGAGATTTTGCCATATTTTTCACGTTGTCTCGGAGTCTTTGTCAACACCAGCTACCACATCATATATTTTTTCTTTGTGAGCTTGCATCTTAAATTTATCTAAGTTTTTAATAGTATTTGCGTTGGCAGGTTCGCTCTTTTTGCACAAAATCTTCAACTGCATCAAAGTTTGACTGCTCGTATTTAAGATCAGCTTTATATTTCGCGGTCATTTTCCTTTTCATTTTCATCATAACATTATGAAAGTTGGTTTTCTCTTTTCTGAAGGCATGATATTATCTAACGAGTTCAGTTTGAGCAAACTCAACCCATACTTTTTTGTCAGTAAATGCATTTTGAAATTGACTGACATGTTTATTTACAATATCATGTTTTTCCCAAAAAGATTTAGCCTCCTCAGCAAATAGTTACATCCTGCTCTAAAGGTTCGAAAGTTTGGATGTCTTTTTTCTCTTCATTATATTTTGAGGATGTTGGAGCCTGATTAGTGGAGGAAAGAGTTACAACCTGCTCCAAAGAAAGGCGTGTGGACTTGTTATCATCACAGGTTTTCTTCTTCCTTTAAGCAACATTTTTCAGCCTGAAGAACGGTCGTTTCATTGACATATTTCTTTCCTTTCTTCTCAACCTTTGTACTAACATTTTGGTTCTTCTTCTTGGATGATTCACCTTCAGATTTTCTCTTGACCTTATGACTATGAACCTTTTTCCTAGTTGGGAGGACAACTCGAGCATCTAGAGCAGCCAATCTCTCTACAACGTCGACTAGGCGAGGAGGATACATTTGTTTTTCCGGTGAAAGAACAGTCACATGAAAAATCCTCAATAAGTTGCTTTGAACCAGGTTTAATGAGTCAAAGCATCTGTGGAATTAGCTTGACCATTTTTCTTTGTCCCACTGATTCAGCTTTGTAAAAGTATCCTCGGCAACTAGTAGATGTTCTTGGAAACACTTAGTGATGTTTGCATAAGATAATTAAATGGATGAGTAATAGTTTTGCAATAAGTTTAACAAAAAGTAAGCTTACTTGTACTATTTCACTTCATTGGTAGTTTTAGGGGGTTCTCTTTCAAAATTTGTGTACCATTTTCACAACACCCACGACAGAAAAATAATTTTTGTTTTCATGTTTTATCTAGATGAGGTCATCTACCAGTTTGGAAGCATCCCCCAGAATAATGTAGTAGAATGAGAGGCATAGATTCTTTGACAAAGTAGTCTTTGCTATAAAGTTTTTGAATTGAAGCTCAATCAAGATAGCCTCGAATCTATGATGCACAATAGCAGAGTGAACCAAAGGTTAGGATAGCCTAACTTGGACAAAAGTTTATCAATTTGAAGTACCAAATGATGAGGGGTCAAAAGGGAAATCGGAGAACCCAGCTTAACATTTCTGAATATACAACCTACTCATATTTCTCACATAATAATGGAGTTTTGTCTTTGTTTGGAAAATGAACGGTGATTGAATCAGGATTCCTATATTTCCTTCGGAATTTAGATGCCTTGATTGTAAAATGTACTCGTATTATACCTTTTGAAATACTATAAGATATTCAGAAAGAAATTGATCAAGGTTTTATCCAAGAATTTTAGTTATTTATGAGGGAATGGAAAACTCTTTTTATTCCTAGGCTTCATATTCATATTCAAATCCTCTCTACCAGATTTGAATTCTAGTGTGTTATTATTGATTTTCACTTTTTCAGCATTATTAGTTGGTTCAATAGAGTCACCAACTCTTGAATTGTGTCTTTTCGCTTCTTCGGAGGATTCTCAAGTAATTGGGGTATATGTCTTCGAAGATCAATTTATGTCACTCTAGGAACAAAAGACTCTGATGAAAAGGATGGATTTTTCGAAGGAATCATCTGCGAATCTGCAAGAATTTTCCTTTCGATTCTAGTTGGTTGCTTCGAGGGGGGATTGGCCATAAAAAAATTTGCTCCTCTTCAGTTTAGAACCATATGGATAATATATATATATATATATATATTGAAGAAATTTTTGGGGAGAAATGTTTTGCTAGTTTCACACATCACAAGAAATTGGGATCGTTTGATAGATTTTTTAGAACAAACTGTTGGTTCTAGTGATGGATAGTGGTAAGAAGGTATCAATGAAGATTGAGGATTAATTAAGTTGGTATCTTTCTTTGTCAGAGGCCAAGGACTGAAGGTAAAGGTTTGAACAATTTGCAAGGGCTTATCAGATACTAACCCAACAGCTTTTAGAGAAATTGTTAGCCATTCTTAGCGTTTTTTATCCTAGACATATATAAAGGGAAGCAACAAAGTAAAATTAAAAGTTATTTGGAACAATATTATTCGAATAACTCTGATAGGGTTGCAAACACTTACAAGAAATGAATAAAGAATACAATTTGGACCGGTACGATGTTTCTGGCAAAAAGTGATTGGAAACTGGGTTTTTAAGGTGGTGGAATGTTTAAAGCTCTTCTTTTATCTCTATCTCTAGAATTAGTAAAGTAATGATTTATGAGAGAAGTTTAGGTTTCATAAATAAAGGCACATAATCCAAACGGTTACTTGATGAGATGTGTTAAGGTCTTAATAGGTGTCAAAACATGTATGAGAAGTGACGACACGTAATGTACACAAAATAAGATACTGATTTTAAGATTTTGTAGGCAGACAAATATTTTGCAAGGAAATAATTCATCCGCAACAACTGAAACGTATAGAAGTGAAATCGGCAATTATGACTCCACAGAGCATCCTTTAAAAAAGGCAGAAACATCACAACAAGAGGAATAACAAGAACCGAAGTTTCGAAGTATTCAACCGATGATAAATAAGAAAGAGCACGAGTATTGGGAGCCTGCAGCCAAACACAATATATGAGTACCGCAATAGAACCCTCATCCAGCCTCAGGCACCACATGTTTTTTTCCTCCAAGGGCTTCAACCAAATATTCACTTCCATTCATGAGGTGCCCATCAGATCTTCATCACCCAGTCGAGAACCCAATTGTAGACCGTGACTCAACCAAGCGCTCAACTACAAACCATGGGATACGACTTTGACTTTGAGTTTTGTTGTACTATGTTTTATTGTTGTTAATCTCAAATAAAACATTTTCAACATTATTGATCAATCGGAGTTTGGTTTCTCTTAATTCTTACAATTCGCATAAAGTATGAGTTTAAGTGGACTCTCACCGCATGAAGTGTGCGATCATAAGCATAATTTTTTGCAGGAAAAAGTAGGTAGAGAGGTTTTTCGCATATAATGTGCGAAAATATACATTTCCGTTGCGTGTGCGGCAACTTCACGGAATTTGGCATGGAAAATTAGGCAGTTTTCACACCCTCTATGCGACCCCTAGGCAACTTGATCGTGTATTTTATACGAACATGTTTAAAATATGAATTCCTTATAACTATTGTTTGTCATTTTGTTATTTTTTTATTTTGTCATTTTGTTAGTTTACAATTACTTCAGTTTACCAATGTTTGTCATTTGGTTACTTTACGATTATGTTACTTCTGATTATTTTAGTTTACCGATATTTTTCATTTAGTTAGTTTACAAATATATTAGTTTATGATTATTTGTTATAATAATAACTCACTTTAAAAAATTGTAATCATACATAAAAAAAACATACGACATAAACATGTACAATAACACATCCCGATAGAAGTCATGAAAGCATAACGACGAACATAAAACATTCCGATACAAGTCATGAAAATATAATGAATAACATAAAAATCCTTATACAAACACATAAGTGAACGACGTATATATCTCTGGACAATACTGACCATCTCACTTTTAGCTTTTAATAACTCCTCATACGGCATCATGGCTAGACGTGGCTCACACTCAGCAATCTGGTCATATCCCTCGGGATTAACATCGTCCTGAGTGTGCACCGGAGGACCTCTACCAACACACGTATCATCACCTACCAAATCTGGGTTTGACACTATATACCACAGGTTCCTCCTAACCTAAATAGGGTACATTAGGTCCATACTATCTTTCACACCTTTGTATAGTGAACCTAAAGTAGTAAAAATATGGTGCTGATAATTTGCCCATAATAAAGGATCCCAAGCATACTTTTGAGTAATCTTCTTACCTGTTTTTCTTGCAGTAGTATGACGTATCCAGAATGGTATCAGCTGAATGTGGCTCATCTGACGGGTGACGCGACTATGTCAACCGACTTGAGCGTAAGCTCAACCCAATTGACTTTATGGAATGGACGCACACCCCGTAGATAAACATACAGAATAAAAATCACATGAAACAAAAAATATAGTGAGCATACATAAATAATAAGAGTATTATGTTTATTAAGACAAACTATATATTAAATTTTATTAAGATTAAACTAAAATAATACAGCTTATATCTAGTACGGTGCACGTCGCTAGTGTGTGCTCAACTCTGAGCGAACAAGCTGCGAAGAACACACTTTCTGTGGTGCCTAGCGGCAGATGTGTGGTGACGCTAAAGTGTACCCGATGTACAAGGAAGCACTGAACGACCTAAAATGATCAAATATCCAAGTCTCTAAAAGCTCGATAAACCTGCATATACCACTAGTAACATGCATAGAATCATGGCTGAGAGAGTGGTAAAGTTGTGCCAAGACTATCTGACCCTAATTGTACCGATCCATAAGCTGATACTAGTTAACAAACTGTACGTAATCTAGGAAAATACTATTTCCAATTTTATTGGTGAAAATAGTGGATCCTAAGTGGTATAATATATAAGCTCGTGTAGCGTGATCAACCCTAGCATTGGTAGCCCTACTATCACTATATCTCTCATGTGTGAAAGTTGTACGTAACAATTTAAGATCAAACTAGTATTGTTCCTAAGGCTTTAACCAGCTTGGATGATCATACACCAAGCATACTAGTGTATGTCGTGCACATTTCCATCTCATCCGCAAAAGAGAGAACGTCGAAAGCCATACTTATAACCGGAAAGTGGGTGATAACGTTGACGTCATCGAGAGTGATGGTCATCTCACCAAAAGAGAAGTGGAATGAAAACGTCTCATCATGATAGTGCTCGAGAAAAACCTCTATCAGGTGGACGTTGGTATACCAACGGGATAATGGGTTGATAAAAGGAAAAAAATCGAATTTATACACGGACCTGAGTCTGATGCCTCAAGTCCCACTTACGAAGACTTTTCGTACACCGAGAAGAAACGTAAGTTGAGTCTCTTATGCAATATGTATCAAACATAAAAACCGTAAATCTAAAAGTTATTTATTAAGATTAAGTCAAAAGTAAATCAAAAAAAATCATATTTATTACAAAAACTTACATCTTCGTGGTATATATTGTACGCCACGTGTAAAGCATAATCGGGATAAAGAATAGGTACATGGGGTAGACAACATCGAACTTCACCTCCACCTCAGGTGCGGTCTATGAAGATGAATCTGCACCGTTGTTGCCAGCCGAAGCCCAACCATCGTGATGACTGGTATCATCCGGTACACCATCATGACGCAATTCCATGCGAGAGTTCCTCTACAGGGAAAATCTCCCTAGGAGCAGATGTATGGAGGGTATCTCATAACCACACTACTTCTTAACAGTCGTTTTAGTATGAACTATTCATGCAAAAAAGAACAAATACCAACAATGAAACAAATAGAAACAAATACCAACATCATGTAAAATAAAATTGTAATAAAAGCAAATTGAACATTAAAATGGAAAAAGTTAGTGTAATTAGACAAGTCTAAACATACATGTAGATGGCATAAATAATCAAGCAGTATATAACAATTTGCACAAAACGATTAATATTGGGTAAGTATATTGCATGTGAATCTGGGTAAGTCCAGTCGCATGCGACCCATGGTTGTACACTCGCACGCGACACACTACTTTATTGGTCGCACGACATATGCGATTCACACTAACCTAATCGCACATGTCGTGTGACAAACATATGTCGAACACTACAACCCTAGATCCCTAATTATTGCACCATTCTCCTCAAAATCAAAGCAAAAACATATAAACACATCTCACAAACAAACCTACGCTTTCCATAACTACAATCATGTCAAAATCCAAAATTTTAAAACAGAATATAAAACCTACTATTCTACAACATATAGACAACGAAATAGAGAAAAAATAGAGTATCGATGCTTGTATGACATACTTTTATCTTGTTGTGAGTTCGGATTGTTGAAATAAGCTCATTTAATTTTTGAGTGGTTTAGGGTTGTTTTTTTTACAAGAAATTTAAATTTTATTTCAAATGTGAAAGTTACAGTAAGTAGTTTATGTAAATGAGCTAAGTTTTACATAAAACAGATTGATGATAATCATTCTTCTTTCATTTCTCTTGTTTTTTAGCCTATTGATGTAGTCTCACATTGGTGTATCTTGTTGTTTGTTTTCCCTTCATCTATCATCTTCATGTCTGGCTTATGTTTTGATTGATCCATCTTTTCTTCTTCCTTATTTTAATCAGTCAGTCCTTTCTTCAGTTTCTTGCTTCATGTTTTTGTTTGTCTACCTTCAAAAACATGTAATGAATTTGGTCAAGTAATATATATTATCCAATTAGTAGCATATTTAAACATTTATATCTCTTATGTAGCCTACATTGAGGCTCTCAAGTAGAATAATTGCATTCATTTGATGAGAGAATTGAGATGGATTTAGAGAACAATCGGCATGACATTGAATTATATGTTTGGCAATCCAATCAGCAACTTCATTATGCTCTCTATATATATGCCTAATTACCATTGTCGATGCAATCAAGTTTCCGCGGCAATTTATTAACAATTTTAAATACCATGGTGATTGTCTTTTGCCTAATATGTTAAAAATGATCAGAGAGTCCAATTCAATGTCAACATTCTCGAATGATTTGCTTACAGTATAACAATCCATCTAATAATGCTTGTTCCTCTGCTGTTAAGGCGATTTTTACCATATAGTGCTTCACCTTTATCATTCCTTAGTATAAAACCATTGTTAGCCTCACCGTTTGTTAGACGGGGGCTATCATAGTTTAGTTTAGTTTATATGGTTTAAGATTCTTAGGAGGTTTTGAGAGTGTAAGAAAGACAAAATAGGGGGAAATGGTTAGAGACTATCAATTACCTTATACACTTTGTTTCCGTAAAAGGTAAATTTGTCCAAGATTAGATAAAAGTTCTATCAATTAAGTATACGATCAAACTGGTTAAAATCTGACAATCTATGTCTCATTTTTAATGTGATTCTTATTTATAAGTTTAATCAAATATTTTATAAATAAATGTATTTTGATTAATAAAATATGCTAATTGATTAAACATTTTGTATTCGTTTTATTAATATTAAATTGGTCAAGCGCCTTATCAATAGGTGAATAGTTTATGATAATTATGTATACATAATCTATTTTATTTTTGAAAGGAAATAAATTTAGGATATACATCTAAATCAGACCTGCTTCCTTTTTTATTGTGATTAATAGAATAAAACGAAGCTACCAGCTTTACCATAAAACTTATTCTTCTGCTCTTTTTTTAACATGAGGGTTCGTGTACCGCTCCTTTTAGCATCTTTAAAGGAAAAAGAGAAGCTATGTGCAGCATTACGGCCCAATGAAGATAAGGTGAAAGTTAGCAAAACTCATTCATGTGGGTGTTCAAGAAACCCAATTGTATATAGTTTGTTCTTGTTTTATCTAAAGTAAAATATATTAACATATTGGCGATGTGTGTTCTTGGTTGGATTATAGGATTTAGAAAGGGAGATTAAAAATCTATAGTCAAATAAACTGAAGCTGCGTACTCGTTGATGTGAGATTATGAGAGAAGTTGAAACATGAAGCTGATAAGGTATATATATACCAATGAACATTGGTCTGAAACTAAGTAGTTGTAATCTTGAACAAAATCTAAAAAGAATTTTAGAGAGTGGGTATAGTAAGAAGAAAGATGTATTCTTATAGCTCATTTGAGAGAATCTCTTTTTTAAAATACTTTGTCGAGATATTAAATTGGATATGTAATTTCTCTTTCAGATGTAAGTCGATTTGATTTAACTAGATAAATAAGTGATTCTGTTGTTTTCCTTTCGCATATTTAATTCTTTATTTTTATTATTATCATTGTTGTATCTTGTTTCTCTTGGTTTCCTATTTCAATTTTGTACCATACATCAAGGTATTGATGTGAGTTTTCTAAATGTCATAAAAATATGCAAGTACAATTCATTATCTCTATAGAATAAAAAACTCACACAAAGACACTTCGATCGTTTTCACTTCCATATACCTCAGAATCACCAACACGTATATGATGCTTCAACTACGCTATCGTGTATTACTTTTACTCACAAATAAAGATTTGTCGTTCTTTCAAACACAAACTTCACATGTGCAACTTATGGCGGTGATACAAATGACCATTCAAATGTGCAATGTTCCTAAACATCACTCGATCTTTTGATCCATCTTTCTTTGTGTTATCACATACGCTGAAAAAAAAATCTACGCATATCCTTTTCTCAATGTTATCAAAGAATATTTGGGTGTCCTCGTGATACCAGAATGATCTTACATGATCCTTCTTTGCTTCCGATGGAAAACATAAAAATTCATTGATCATCCTAGTACACTAACCCAATGCCTTGTTAACAAAGACATCATGTGACTCGGTCTTGTTGGAATATTTTGGACCGATATGTTAATTATATATTTTGTTACTGTTTTAAGACACTTTAATAATAAATGTGATAATAAAAGTAATTGGTTAATTATATTATATATATAATTAATTGTATTGGACCTATATGCGAATAAGGCGTTATGGATCTAAGTATAGTATCTGCGTTAAATTGGGAAATTGTAAACGAGAGGGGCCAAATCTTAACAAATGAGTCTGAATTAATAACTAAGGGTGTAAACTAATTTAATCATTTTATTGGGTTTTGGTCTCCGATCACAGACAGTACAAAGAAAATAGACTTTATAACTTTGGGCTTCATGTTATAAGTCTATAAATAGAAATTTACTAGGGTTTAACATTCCTTCGGTCATTGTCTGGCGATTGGAAGATCTGTCAAACCATGTTTTAGTTCCCTGAAATTGCATCCACCATTTGATTGATTCTCGAAAGATAAAAATGATCATTTGGACATGTCTAGTTCAAGTTTGTCAAATCGATACACATTTTCTACTTTGTATTCTTCTTCTCTACCAGTACTAAGTTAACTATCCATACAAGCTAAAATAATTCTCTGGTGTGGCCTACTACATTGAACATGTTTACCTCAACCATTATTTATTTATTTATTAGTTGAGATAATGATCTTATTCTTTTATTATCCAAACTTCTATATATGGATATTTTATGACACATTACGTTGGTGGGGATTACTGTTACATCATGGACATGACAAGAAAACATGTCTAAGTTCTTGAATAAAAAGTTAAGTAAGTTATGAATGAGATTGGTTGATATGTTTCAGAAAGGTGGAGGGCTTTATTTTATTCCATTCTAATGCACTCTACTATTTCCTTTGGATCGATTAGGTGAGAGGATTTTTTGGGGTCATCCATATCATTAAATAAAACTGGTTCATATAGGTTGGTGTAAGGATTATGACATCTCTTACCTTATCATACTCATGAATAGTATATTGGATTATTTGTTTGTGTCTATTATTACTCTGTTAACTTCTACATTTGGTATCTCAATTGTGATTATTATTGCCTCTTGAAACGGTGCAGTAACTCTTCTTAAATCATCATCAGTAAAGCTACATATTAAGTAAATGTTTTCATATAAATTGGTTGGTGTTTGACTGTGATATTATACTTATATATCTTTTATATGTCTCTTTGTAGGAAGTTTTGGAGATACATAAGAGTCAATTAAACCTGCTACCTCATCTTTTGGGGTCTGGATCCATGTATGCTTCCATTATGTTCTTGGTAGCCAAGTTTTCCAAGGCTCTCGGCAACTTCCGCAACTTATTGTTGTTCTTACCTTACTGGATGTTGAGGTTCAGTCGTAACTTGTATCGGCTCAGATATAGGTTTTATTTTTACAAATTTCAAAAAAAATCATCAATAAGGTTTCAAACTTCATCTTTCAATACATGACAGTCTCGAGTATAGCGTCCAAAATCATTATGGAACTTTTAAAAATTATTCGTATCCCTCACATCCCTAAAATTCCACATCTTTTCAGGGCATCAGATTTGACCATATCATTAGATCTTTCATTAATTACCCTCAAGTTCTTATTAATATATGTGTAGGGTCATCGGCTGAATCCTTCCTAGTATCATATATTTTTGTAGATGTTGTTCAAGATTACTCTCGGTTGTATTTTGGAATTTTATTTTTATGATGTCACGACTTTATAGAGAGTTTAATTATATTAACCTTGATTATAGTAACTTCAGTCATAGACTTTTATTTACGGACGTGTGCCACTATAAGTGGCTCATTAGTATTTTTCAAAAGGTGGTATGAAGGATATGCATTTGGAACTCCTTTTATCCTGGCTCTTATAGTCTCATTCATTTTGATTTATTCTTTCATATGTGTCAGTGAAGCCTGAAGTTTGTTGCCTTCTTTTTTATGATATTTTTTGTCAAAATATTATAGTTCGCTACTTTTATGGATGAAACGTTGAGCGTGGTCTCGGAGACTCTCTTATGGTCGGTTCTTGTAATGAACTATGTAGTCATCATCTCTCTTGATAACTTTAGACCTCATAAAAAAATTGAACAACATGTTGAAGCTTTAGAGGCTTCCTAGAGGAAGTTGGTTAGACTAGGACAGAGAACTTCCTTTAGAAGTCATGGAGAATTCTCTGCACATTAGCCTATCATCTTCTCTGAAGCACACTATTTCATTCTTGATTTTTTATATGTGGTGTTCTAGATCTCTTCCACCATCAAACTTATCCATATTGTGGTGTTTGAACTTTAATGGCGAATATTCATACAAGATCTTTAATGTAAACGAAAATTTCATCAAGTCAAAACTGTGGTTAACAGTAAATGAGCCCAAACGAATTTGGTTCCCTTGCGAAAAGAAATGATACGTTGATTGTTGCTACTAAGCAGGACACTGTGGAGCCGAATACATGAAAGTGTAATTTCCCGGGTTATTGTTGGTTTTCCCGCGAGAACGGTGGTGGTGTTAAACCTGCAAATTAAATACCCGACTGATATGTTGGATGTACCACTGAAGGGTTATGTTGGGTCATAGGTGGAACCTGAGGATTTTTTTTAATTTACTTGGTTCACTAGTGGAACCTGGGGAAAGTTATGTTGACGTGTTGAGTGCACTCTTGGAGCTTGGGGAAGTTTTAGTGGTTAGCTTGATTTATTGTAGAAAATTGGAGGAAATTTTATTCACTTTTTTTAGTGTATTGGAGGATCCTAGGAGATGTTTTGTTAGTTCGCTGATATAGCAATTTCATATATCTTCAGTTGTTGGTATCGTGTTGGTCGAGGCTCGATTTTTTTTCTATTCATGATGACGAGAACGCTCGCACGGGTGAGAGTAATTTATGGTTTTATTAGACGACTCTCAATCAGAGTTTTCTTTGGAATCGTTTAAGCAATTTTTTCTCGGGTGATTTACCAATGTTGGTGACATATCTCATTTCTTGTCGGTATTGTTTTCAAAAAAAATGAATTTCAAAATACACTAGTGGCCCAACATTTGCCACCATATTGTGAAACATCTTTATTTGACCAACATTAGTTCTCACGTAGTTGGTCCAATTTGCAGAAGATCTGCCTCTACGTTAGGAACATAAAGTGGATGTGCAACAATAATGGGTTTGAAACCTACATAAAAAATCACATTGTAACTTTGAAAGTTTCAAATTTAAAAAAAAAATAAAAAATATTAAGAATTACGAGCGATAATTTGATGAAAATTAGTTATCCACGTGTTCATCGATTAGAAAATTACGAGAGATGAAGGCGATAATAGTTTTGTGATGCTCGCGTAGTCGAAAAGTTTTGAAAAAATATGAAAAGGGAAGGTTTTTGTTTTTTGAAGAAAATCTAAAAAAATATTTTAAAAACATATCAAGTTATTTGAAAATAAAAATTGAATATTTGAATATAAAAAAAATTAGACATTTTAAGTTGAGATTTTTTGTTTAAAAATTTAGCATTAATAGACAGCGTGAACATGATTTTAATTTTGAAGCGGACTCTCTCTAAAGAAACAGAGCATCTCCAAGATTTCTGAGGGTTCCCGTCTCCGGCATCCTCCTCCCGGAAGGTTCCTCTGAACCTTAATCTTCTTCTCGCCTTAATCTCTTCATAGTGTGTTTAATCTTTTTGTTCCCTTTAGTTAGGAACTGGGTTTTAGACTGAAATAGAGTATTTTCAAAATTGTTATTCTGATGGAGAACCTAAGCGCAAATAAACAGAGTCAAGATGGTAAATTACGTTCTTATATAGAAGTTGTCAAGAAAAGCTTGATGAGTGAAGAAAATTTGGATTTTCAGCCAGAATTTTCTGAAATCAAGAAAGATCATCTTTCTTTGCAGTTCAATAAAGATGTTCTTCAAATCTTACAGAATAAGTCTAAACATTCTTTGCTTGGTAAGTTCTCACATGGCTTGCCAAAACGAAGTGTTCTTATACACTTTCTGGAATCTTTCAAATTCAGAGCTGCATATAGATATAGAACCTGGGACTCAAGACATATAGTTCTTGAATTCGACTCGAAAAATGATTATGCAAAGATTTGGAATAGAGCAGTTTGGACTATAGGTTCGTCAGTGATGCGCTTACTGAAATGGTCTGGTGATTTGAAAGTTGAAAGTTCTATAGCTCCGGTCTGGATAAAATTTGAATTACATGAACATTTGTATGATGCAAATGTTGTTAAGTCTATTGCTTCGTTGATAGGTGAGACACTGGTAGTTAAAATCCTAGAGGTGAACAGGTTATTCAATTATTGTTCAGCTCTTGTGGAGGTTGATGTTAATTCTCATCTGCAAACGGATGTTTGGCTTGGCTTTGGAGATAATTACGGGTACTGGGTTAAGATTGCTTATGTGAATGTTCCTCTGTACTGTAACAAGTGTTTGCATCTTGGTCACAGTGAGGAGAAGTGCAAGAAGGTCAAGAAAGGTTTAGTCGTTGAAGCAGTTGAGAAGGTTAATAAGATTAAATCTGTTATCACAAAACCAAACAATGTTCAAAATCAAGAAAAGGTCCAGGTTGATGAATCAGTATAATTCAAGACACCTGAGAAAAGAGAAATAATTGAGGCTATTCAGTCGTTAGCTCTGGGGATAGCTAATAATAATGATGTTAATATGATGTCTGATGGGGATGATTCGATTAATGATAAGATAGGAAGTATGCAGCACTCTCATATTAGCAAATGGAAATCTCAGTCTCTTGAATTCTTTAGAGAAACTAGTCAAGAAATTAATCAATAGGAGCAAAGGAGACAAGATCAAGACAGTACTTGTGTTCAAGTAAAAGTAATTTCTAAGGTAAGTGATGAGAATAGTTCAAGTCAAGTTAATCAGAAAAATGATATAGAACAGATTAATGAGGAAGAAGAAGAAAGCTTCAAGGAGATCTTAGACAAGAAAATCAAAACAGCTAAGAAGAAAACAAAAACAAGAAGCAAGATTATCAGAGCTCTTCAGTTTACTAGTTCAAGTAAATCAAAATCCTCTAATTATCTTAATGATTAGTATAATTAATTGGAATATCCGTGGTATTAAAGATAAAGCTTCTCTTCGAAGGCTCAATTTTCTTGCTAAGAAAAATAAAGCTAAAATGATTGTTGTGCAAGAACCTCTTGTTAATGTTAATGCTATAAGTAGTATTGCTTCTAAGTTAGGATTTGATAATTTTGCTCACAATATCACTAATAAAATTTGGATTTTTTGGAAGCATGATGTCTCTGTTACTATTTTAAATGACCTCAGTCAATGCTTAAATTTAAAGGTTAGTCTTATTAATGATAATAATCAGGTTATGATTACGGTGGTTTATGATAGATGTCAAAGATCTAATAGAGTTGAGTTGTGGAACTTCCTTAAGAATAATGTCAATAATGATTTGGCTTGGCTTATTTGTGGCGATTTTAATGTTGTTAGCTCGGTTGAGGAGCAGTTGGGCTGTAGTACTTTCTGTATTAATAGTACCAATGATTTTAATGATATGATTAGTTGTTGCAATATTGAAGATACTGGCTACATTGGTTCGAAATATACTTTGTCTAATGGTTTCAAATAGAAGAGATTAGATAGGGTATTTGTTAATAGCAAATGGTCTAGTTACTTTGCTAGTACTAAAATATATCATCTTGCTCGTACTGGTTCTGATCATATGCCTATTGTTATATCTATATCTAATGAGTTTGCTAGAGTAAAGTCTAGTTTCAGGTTTCAGGAAATGTGGACTATGGAGGATTCTTTTTTGCCTTTTGTTGAAGATAATTGGAATCAGGAGTTGATTGGCGATCCGATGTTTGTTCTATGGAATAAACTTAAAAGACTTAAGAAAGCTTTGGTTTCTTGGAACAAAAGTATCATTGGCAATATATTCAGCAAGGTTCAAAGTTTGGAAGATGTGGTGCTTGTCAAGGAATTAAACCATCAAAATCTTCAATATTCTGAATCCAACAGTGAGCTTGCCAAAGCTAATGCGTTGTTAATTAAAGCTCACAGAATGGAAGAAGTTTATTGGAGGCAACAGTGCTATTGTAACTGGATCATTGATGGTGATAAGAGCACTAAATTCTATCATAGTTTTGTTCAAAATAAAAGAAGAAGAAATAGCACTAAAGGTATTAAGTGTGGGGATGAGTGGCTTACTGATTCCAAGGATATTGGTCAGTCTGCTGTTGAATTCTTTAAGCAGGCTCTCACTGATTATCCTTACTCTCATAATGTTGAAGAATCTAGTCTCATGAATGATGATCTGTTTAATGTTATTCCTAATATTGTTACTGAAGATGATAACAGAATGCTTCTTAAGGATCCTGATGAGTTTGAGGTTTGGTGTGTTATCAATCACATGAATTCTGCCAGTGCTCCAGGTATGGATAGATATACTCAAATCTTCTTTAAACATTGATAGAACATTATTAAAGTTGATATGATTAAGGCTATGATTGATTTCTTGCGTGGTAAGAATATTCCAAGGGGTATTTTAGCTACGGGTATTTGTTTAATACCTAAGATCACCAATTCTAATAGCTGGAAGGATTACAGACCGATTAGTTTGTGTTCTCTTCTCAACCGTATCATGTCCAAAATTATTGCTAATAGGTTAGCTCTTCTCTTGCCTAAAATTATTTCTCATAATCAGGGGGGCTTTGTTCCTGGTAAAAGTATCCATGATAACATTCTGATTTGTAAAGAACTGATTTATGATATGAATAGAAAGGTTAAAGATAGTAATATTGTAATTCAGCTCGACATGTCTAAGGCCTTTGACAAGCTCACTCATTGCTTTGTTCATAATGTTATGAAGAAGTTTGGTTTTTCTTCTAGATTTATTTGTTTGATTAAGAAAATGACAAATGCTGTGAATGTCTCTTTGCTTGTTAATGGTGAAGTTTTTGGCTATTTTAAAACTTTGAAAGGTCTGCGTCAAGGAGATCCTATATCTCCTTATCTCTTCATCATTACTGAAGAGATGTTTGTTAGAGGTATCAATTCTCTTTTCAATGAAAATAGATTTATGCAGTATAAGAGCAGAAGCAGAATTAATATCAATACCCTTGTTTTTGCTGATGATGTCTTATTGTTCACTAATTGTAATGATAACACTCTTAATAATCTCTGTGGATTTCTTGAGAAGTATCACCTTTTGTCTGGTCGGGTTGTTAATAAGGAGAAGACTAAGATCTTGATAGCTAGTGGTATTGCTTCATCAAAGATTGATATTTTATCTAACATTTCTGGTTTCTCCTCTAGCCATTTGCCAACTGATTATCTTGGTGTTACAATCAACACAAATAATAGAATTTGTAACTATAACAAGCTTATATGTAAAATTAGTAATAAAATTAGTGAGTGGAATGTTTCTTGTCTTTCCTTTGCTGGCAAGCTAACCTTAGTTAAGTCTGTGTTGATGAGTATTATTCTATATTGGATGCAGTGCTCTCTTTTGCCTAAAGGTATTAATTCTAAACTTGAAATCATCTTAAATAGATTCATCTGGGGGTCCAATTTGGTGGATAAGAAAGTTCACTGGTGTAATTGGAGTAATCTTTGTAGAACTTATAAAGAAGGTGGCCTTAACATTAGAAACATTAATGATATTCAAACTGCTATTTCTTTTAACCTTTGGGCTGCATTTAGACAGAACAAGTCTTTCTGGTCTAACATTATGCATAGTATATATTGTTCAAATCATCATCCATTGCAGATTAGTACATCCAAAGTTGGTTCTGTAACTTGGAAAAGAATGATCAGAATTAGAAAGCAGGCTGAGATGCACATCAAATGGAAGTTGGGGAATGGTCAGGTGGATTTTTGGTTAGATTACTGGACTTTTACTAAGCCTATTTTAACTCTTAATGATAGTGATAATAATTTTTGGTTTACAACTGAAAATGTTAAAAAATATTGGTCTAATTTGGCTGGGATTTATCTTCTATATCTAACATGATTCAGCCTGAAATTGTTGATTGTATTCATATTCTTTATATTGATAATAATAAAGAGGATTTAATGATTTGGGGCCTTGCTAAGAATGGTAGGCATAATTTGAAAGAGACCTGGGATAGCATTAGAACTAAGTATAGATCGAATGATGTCTTCAATAAGTTTTGGAATCACTTAACTCCTATTAAGAGCTCTTTTATTCATTGGAAGATTCTTAATAATTATGTTGTTGTTGATGATATTATCCAAAGAATAGGCATTTCTATGGCTTCTAAGTGTCAGTGTGAAACCATCTCTCATCTCTTTGTATCATGTAAATTTGCTTGGACTGTATGGATTCATTATGCTGTTATTTTCAAAATTCATCTTTGTAGCAATATGAATATCACTCAGTTCAGCAGAATTTGGCAAATGCCTAAGACTTCCAAGATTCAGGTCAGAAATATTTTTCCTTCTCTTATATTACATAGTATTTGGAAAGCTAGGAACTTATCTAAGATTAAAGGTATAAGTACTTATGTTGGATCTATTATTAATCAAGTCAATTCTGTTATTCATACTCTTGATATGAAAAAAATTATTAACAAGTATCATAGGATTAATAACTCTAGAGCTGCTATGGTATTAGGTTGTGTAAATTAAATGAAATATGCTAATAGGCCTATATATATTAAGTGGTCTCTTCCTCCATCGGGTAGATTAAAAATGAATTCTGATGCTTCTTGCCTTAACAATGGTGAAGCCAGTGGTTCTATTATTTTTAGAGATAGTTATGGTAATCTGGTTAAGGCTTATAGTTTCTTATATGGTAAATCTACTCCTCAATTTGCTGAAGCCAGAGCTATGCTTGATGGTTTATTGATTTGTAAATCTAATAATTGGAATTTGGTTGATATAGAATCTGATTTTATAACTATTATCAATTGGATTCATAACTATAATACCAATGTTTCCTGGTATGCTAAGCCTATCATTGATTGTATTATCAGACTCATTAGTAGTAGCATGTCTGTTTCTCATATATTTCGTGAACAAAATCATATTGCGGATTGGCTAGCTAAGTATACTTTACAAACTAAATTGATTCATTGCATTACTCCTGAGTTGATTCCTAATGAGCTTAAGGCTATATTAATTTTAGGATCTCTTGGTCTGGGATACATTACTTGATTCTAATACCTGGTTATGTTGAATTTGTTTTTGAGGTTGATGATTCTATCATGGCTAGCTGCTGGTAGTCCATTTCTTGATGCTGCAAATAATTCTTGGTTTTCTAATGAGTGTTGTTGTGCTGATTCTTTTCGTGAATTGTGTGATGGCTGTTGCTGATGTACTTGAAAAGTGGATGTTGCTGCTTTCATAATGGATACTGCATTTTGTGAATGATTAGAAGTTCTTATATGTTGTGTTTGAAGCATTGAGGATTGGATGATCTTTGAAGCTGTTTTTCAGCCTGTGTCTTGATGTTGGGTGTTGTTTGAAGCTGTTTAAGCCTTGAGGTTGGATGTTCTCTGAAACTGTTTCAGATTGTGTCTTGATGCTAGGTGTCGTTTGAAACTGTTTAAGCTTTAGTGTCTTGACGCTTGTTGATGTTCGAGCAATGATTGATAATGCTATTGGAGTTGAAGTTTTGAGAAAAGAGGTGGTTCTGAAGTTCTAGAATGTTGATTCATTAGTTGATCTTTTGAGACGGAGGTTTCAATAATGTTGACCTTCCCTATTCTAGGGTTTTGTTAAATTTTTGGCGCCTAATTGATCTTTAATTTTACCGCCTTTGTAAAACATTATTATATCAATAAATATCTCATTTAAAAAAAAACAGCGTGAACATAAGGCCATGACTTGTAATGAACTTTTTGCTTTAAATTTCCAAACTTGCAGTTTGAAGCTGAAATGTACTTCTTACTTTAGATCCCGAAATTTATAGATTCAAACTTCAACTATTCATATCAGCCGAATCTTTCATTCCTTACGAAGACTGACAAAACATAAAAGGAAATTGAATACCGATTGATTCAAAATCTTTCATCTTATTCCATCAGGGCAAGGGCATACAAAGCTAATTTTACACCATAGCCAAACTAAAGATACCGCTAGCCCCATCCATAGCCAAATAAACTTCAAAAGGTAAAAAAGAAGACGCGAAAAGTAATTGAATTTGACCTGCTAATATTTTCTTTTCGGTGTGAAAAAGAAAAAGAAAACAAAAAGGATGGCATGATACAAAGCAGATCCCCAGTAGGATCTTTCTATCTTACATTCAGTTTTTTTTTAATCTCTATCGAATCTCTGCTGCATTTACGAGCCGTGGTTGTGGTTGTGGTCGCAATTTTACACCTGAAACCCGAGATATTTGTGTCAAGGTCACAAAAATAAGGGTCTGGTTGGCAGTTTGAAAGTATACCTCAAAATTTTGATTTGGAAAAAAAGTAACAATCTTTTTGTGCAATTTATGTATTTTCAGATGACTGTGTTTCCAAAAAAGATTTTAAAAAAACTGAGCTATGTTTTTTCCGTTTGGATGTAATCTCAAAGTCTTTTCTTTTTACTGTTGAAATATAAAAGTCTAACATACATGCTTTGAGCTTGAAAGAGCAAAAGGTTTACCAAAATGAACCCTTAGTTGATAAAGAGCCAGGGAGGGAGTACATAATACCATTGAGTGTCAGCGTCTAGGCCTAGGCATGAAACGTAATTCAGCTAAGAGTGCTATATGATCAGAAGACCATTCGGGAGAAGGAAGAGCCGTGTCTTTTCTTAAGCTGTCTTCATCCAAAAGTTCCAATAATGACTCCACGGATAGCGAATCGGCTGAAATAATAAATTACAACAATCCAATAAGCGGGCTTATTAAACGAGCAACCGAACCTAATTCATTTGCTTTCTGCTGGTGCGACTAATGATAGTTGGCAAAGACCCATAATTCTTTTACATGCGTATTAGTGTTTAGGATTAATTTTACAAATCACTTACAACTTTTTCATATATAACACATAAAAGCAACTTTTGTTTCACAGGAATTTGATTAAGCAAGTATATAATGTGCATCATCAAATCCGCGAATTATAGGAAAAAATGGAACAATATTACAAACCTGTGTAAAATATGTAATCCAGAGTTCCAAGAAAATCCCTTGTGCAGTTTGTGAACAATGGCTCGTTTGTTGATAAGTCCATTCTTCTTCTCTGTTGCTCCAGTCCAAGACCAGCTCCAATTCTTGCAAAGGATGAGTAAGCACTGACCTGTAATGCCACCATGTCAGCTATCACCCGAGCAACTCAAAAAAGGGCAGGCAGAAAAGCTAAAACTACATAAACTTCGTCTCTACAGCAAAATTGTCAAATTTATAATTGCACCAACTAATAACTAAGAAATATATAAAAACTTTTTTTTTGAAATATGAACATAAAGAGTTGAAATTAAATTTTGGGAGTCACAGTTCTTAACAAATACAGTTTTATTCGTGCTCAAATCATAATATAAAACCTTCTTCTGCCCTAATTTACATGATCAAAGAATATATTACCAGTATTAGTTGATGATCCAGACTAATACGAGGACCCAAGATACCAAGAGGATCAACTGCTAAATCAGGATGCATGGTTTCCACCTTTCCCATGGCAAGAAGTGAATGAGGAGCACTGTAATGGAGTTCAACGCGAGAATTAGTGATACAAACCGATAATTGGGGTCTGTTAAATAGGCAAAACTTGTAGAAACAGGTGTTACCTTCCAGGAACCGAATCGAAATCTCCACACACTAACATAGGAATGTCGGCACTGACAGCTATCTTTTCCAACCCTTTCAAGAGGGTATGAACCTAATTAAGCAGTAGAGTAGAACCTGATTCAGCTTTAATTTTAAGAACAAAATATATGGTTATGAAAGAAAGTTAAAAGAGAAAATAAACCTGCCAGAGCTTCACATCCTTCAAATCTTGGGGGACATTTACATGTGTGTTTGCCTGAAATCAATCCATTGACATTTGAAAATGGTCACAAGATGACTAAATCAGCAGATTTTAGATCTAAACAGTTACACATGAGTACATGACAATGGCACTTGATTGACACCGTGATGGGTGACTACTAATCCAAATATTGTTTACATTTTCGCACGACTGTTGAACTTTAAATCATTTCACATCACCGCTAAACCACCCCTAACCCAAATAAGCAGCAATATGCAAGTGCAATCTAAAAGCGACTATTATATTCTTACCACACAAAGAAGCTGCCTCTTGTTAAGAGGGTCGACAACCTGGTTACCGAATTTTGCCTCCAAAACCACAATTAAAGCAACATTATCCTAAGAACAAAAAGTGTCCAGATCAGTTCGGTCAGAAACATGCATACAAAAAAAATTAAACAGAGCAACACTCAAGCTACCTTAATCAACCGACTTAAAGCATTTTTCTTCTGATGATTAGGGATCCGAGCATCAGTCAAAGACTGTGCAGCCTTATTGAATTCAACCTGCACGCGAGGAGCTATCGCTTAAGCATGAACTAATACTCTGAAAAGTTTAACAGTTACAGCACCGACAAACCTCGTATTTTTTAACATGTGCAAACCTATCCCTACGGAAAAAAGTTGCACAGCCATCAATCGTATTCGTACTTCCGCTATAAACCTGTCACGACAAACAGCTTGATTAAGCAGTGCTGTATAGCAGTCAAAATATCCGATTACAATCAATCACCACTATATTCTAACTTTATATTCATTAAAATCAAAACCAACCTCATTAGTTTTCCTTTTGTACAGAGCCTGATATCCATGTTTGTCAAGCTCAGGGGAAAAAAACTCCTCAAAATGATCACTTTGAACCTGCAAGAAGTTAAAGACGGTCCACCATGGTTTAATATACTTCATTAACAGATTTAAACATAAAAGCCACTATTCAGTTCCAAAGACTTGACGGTAACATAAAAAGCAGGAGATGTTCCTCTTAATTATACTCATTGTGCTTGGCTATAAACAAAGAAACTAAAGTATGCTCTATACACAATAATAATGTTCTTCGTAGTTCATAAAGTACATCTTTAAAGATTCTCATTTGCTAATTTGTGTTTTCATTCCTTACCTCTTGAAGACAAACAATATCAGCACGGTACCCAACGATTTCCCTCAATATGTTCTGTCTGCGGTAAGTCCAAGAAAGAGCCCACGAAGGGCAGTAACTGTAAAGTTCACTAGTCGAACACATATCAGACAGAATATTATACGAGAGAACAGTGAAAGTTCCGGAGGATGAGAGACGACCGTCTGAATCCAGATGCCCCATGACATCCAAATTGCTGACGGGAATCAACCTGCGAGGACTAGGTGAGGGGGCTGGAATAACACGAGAAGTTAATATGGTGCTGGTATGTCCCACAGGAACTTTAGTTTCAACATCTACTACAAAACACTCGAATTTAAGAACATGGCCTATATCATCAGCCATTGGTGTGTATGTCTTCGAGTGTCCAACCTCAAACCACGTTTCTCCTCCATTCCTCTGTGGAATGGGCGCTGGATAAAGAGGTGCTGAACCATTAGTCAGACTAGGGCTAGAGGCAGATCCAGATAAACTAGCACCAATTACACCAGATCCTGAGCTATTAAAGCGCCCAAACAACTCTTCCTCCTCATTTCCATTCTCATTTGCAGCACTTGCAGCACGATCATGTAGAACACGGTGATGCTGCCATGCGTCAGAAAAACACTTAGGAGAGCAATGGTAGCTTTTGGCAACAGGAATTTTAGCCTTTAAACAGCCTAGACACTGCAGCGTAGCTGTTTCAGATGGATGTACACTACAGACAGCAACTTTTTTATCACTTTGCACACGGTACCTGCGAGGCCGTGAATGCAGCTTAGTCTATATCGACCAGACAGAGCATAATCTTTACAGGCTAAATCTAGTAATCAGACAAAACAAAAATGGCAATCTTTTGCAACCTATATAAAATCACAGAACAGAACACTTGGCCAACCTTTTACATGATATATCCTTAAAATATGGTAGACTAAGGCATTGCTACTAACATTCATCATTCCAACTGATCAAAGATTTTACATACAAATTCGAAAACTTTCACCATGAAAATCCAACAAAAATCGAAATAAATCAGGATCATTTATAGTACAAATTATATCAAATACAAAAATGCACTTACATAACCCTGCCCACCATTTATAAATAACTCAATTCAGCAAAAAAAATCACTAAAACCCCAAAATTCTAATACAACTTCAATAAACCATAAACCATTTGCAAGACTCACCACTTGTATTTCAAAAAGTAACCTTCCACAGGGGCGCTCTCCGGCACATCATCAGAAATTAAGTTCTTGTCCGGTCGCCGTAATAGCACGTACGGCGTGATATCACATCCAACAATCGGGATATCAGAGGGTAAATGCACCCGTATCACGCTAAGCATACTTAATTCCGCCCGTTCGAAAGAATCGTCACGTATCGAAAATTTGAGTTACAAAATCTCGAAGAAGAAAAAAGCAGCAGCAACAACAACAACTCGTATGGGGGCGGATACCTGACGGATCCGCCATTTACATGACCTGTTCACACGCCAGACCTCGACGAACCGAAGATTAATTAAAAGCCCTAAGCTTATCTCGGGATTGACAGATCTTATGCACACAATAAGAAGGGATTAACCTGAAAAACGATGCGAGAAATTCGCAAAAAGAATAGAGATTTTAGAATCAAGGCTTGTATATGCAGGACAGGATCAAGAATTGATGAGAAAAATGAACGAAAAGGTTCGATTTTTAAGAGATAGAGAGAGAAAGGGGTGTGATCGATAGTTAGGGTTTTACAGATGAAGTGAAGGAGATTGAAACTGAATAAAAACATAAATAAGAACAATTATTAGATATGAATTAGGTTGTCCCTTCATTTTATTTTTGTAATTTTTGCGATTTATATTTTGGGTATCTAAGTTTTACCATGATTTGAATGTCGAATAAAATTTTTTATTTATTTAAGTGATAAAAAATAGATAGAAAGAGGTTGAGTTATTCTTTAAAACTTATTTACAAATTTATCAAGGATAAAATGCCAACAAAATTAACGAACTTTACTTTCATAATTGGTCTGTTTTAGCATCTACCGTAATTGGATTAGTTTAACATCTATCACAATTGACACTGTTTCACATCTATCATAACTAGTATTATTTAACATCTATCATAATTGGTCTGGTTTTACATTTATTATATTTGCATGGGTTCGCATCTATCATATTTGTCTAGTTTCACATCTAACATCTATCATAATTGGTATTGTTTAGGATCCATCACAATTGGTATGGTTTCGCATCTATCACAATTTAGCAACTACCATAATGGACCTAGTTTCGTATCTATCATAATTGGTTTGGTTTAGCATATATCACATTTGGTTTGGTTTGGTTTCGCATTATTGTAGTTGACCTTGTTTTGTTTATTCAAACATCATAGAAAATTATGATAAATTACATGGTAAAAATAGAGAATGCTTAAATTGTTGATGCTTTATGAATATTTATATGTATATGTATAGATTATAATTTTATTTACCGAGTAGGTTTAATAAATTATAAACAACATATTTGTGATATGTATAACCTTGGAAAAAAACATAAATGTTAGTGGTCAAGATCCTCAGTGGAACATGTAACAACTTAATTTTAGAGAGCTGAGACAATCTTTTAGCAGACTGAGGATTGGATTGTCAAAATGAAGTCCTCTAGTTTTTGAAACATGATAACGTCAATTCGAGCTTGAACTCCATCAGAGCATGACAATTCTTGTAACAGTTTTTTCAATGTTCTTTATACTCCAATGAGAGAGCTCCTTATGCCACTTAATAACTCTGGTAAAGTTGGAGATGGCTCAATAACTCAATAAAAGTTACCTATATTTGAGCACAATCAAGACCAAACAAGTTGTCTGAGTCAAAAGAGTGAAAATATAACATTTAGAAACCTACTTCTTTATCATGAGGTATATCAACTTTTTGCTCTGATATGGCTATAGCTAGAGAAAGCCCACCAAAACCATCAACTAGACCTCGTGAAGCTACATTTTTACCAGTTCAAACTTTGTCTTGTGCAACTTCTTCCATGTTCTCCACCTTGAAAATTATAAGTGGGTACTTGATTGTAGTAATTTTTTACTTTATTATAGAAAACAGAAATAAGACTTGACATTACACAAACTTTAGTTATATTGATAGTCATTGCTCTTGAAGAAGTTGCTTTGTCTCGATATAGCTCATATGCATATTAAACAAACTTCGCAAAACGTTCGGCTTCATCTGGTCTAAAATTAATATTTTGGATTAGTTTTATACTGAGAAAGCACCAATGTAAAATTGAGGTCTCACGTTAGAGGAATAAACCACCTTGAACAAAAGCATGTTTCTCAAAACTAACAAAATAAAGTAAAAAATAAAAAATAAACTGTATGTTTTTCCATTCATCCTCATCTATTTACTTAGATGATACCACTCACCTAAAAGAACGTTCGCCTGCTAGAAGCTCTACATATTTTCCTTTTGAAATTGTTTCCTTGTTGAAGCCAATCTTTTCATATAGTTTCCCTAAACTAGAACTTTGCTGCAGTTAAAAGTTGTCATGCCTTAAATACATCTCTTATTAAAAAAACGTTACGTTAAAATTGATCAGATTAGCTAGAGGTAAGTATGCGTAGGAAAAATAATACATTAAAACAATAATTATATTCACAACACATTAATTAAAAAACGTGTTCGCTCAACAAGATGATGTTGTAAAAACTTTTTTGAAAATATAAAGTTAAGTTTTATGTTAATTATAATATTTCACTTGCATATGTAAAGTCACACATGTAAAGATAATTTCTAGTTTTTATATTGTTTAATATAACTTGCTCAAACTAATAAAAGTGTATTTAACTTTAAAAAAGAGTAGGCATGAAACCGGTAAACCACATACATTTTTTCAGGCTATCTCCAATGTTATTATTAATGAAGCGGAGGTAGAGAATGAACTCTATCTCAAGGTAAGTATGTAAGGAACAATAGATATATTCAGCAACAAATTCAGAAATCCTATCACTGTAATATATACCAGACGTACCTGAGACAACTCTAATAGATAATTTGTTTTCCGAGTTCGAGTTTTATTTTTTTTTTAAGTTGTATACCATAGTAGCGAGGAGCAGGTTTGTTTTCGTTACGACGAGAGTTGCATCACGAGTAGTAAGAGATCTAACTCACACTGGAAAACATCAAGTTGTCCGTAAAACTCGTTCGTCAATAAAAGGTTTAATGCCCCAATTATTTGTCGGTGAATCCAAATACTGGAGGAAAATGGGGAAAGAATGAGAGGCGGCGGTGAGAACAAGAAGAGGGGAGAGACGTGAGGATGAAGCACGGATCAGACGACGACTGTGTATTATCTAGTATATAAAATGTTTTATATAATTAACAAATGGTATTTAAGGTATTGTTGGGTCTTATATGGTAAATAATTGAGTTAAATGGGTCTTTCTCAGAAATACATTAAAATATGGGTAGCAGATGGATAATAATTTTGATTTTGGGTCTCAAATGGTACTAAACCCTAAAAAATGTCATAATTAAATTAAGTAAAAGTAGTTTTTTATATAAACTGAAGATATTTTAGTTAAATAGTATTTAATTTAAAATTGCATTACTGTAGTTATCTCCATCTAAATAGGTTGGAAACTAATACAATTAAAGATATGTCAAAGTAACCAGCACAATCGGAGTCCGCATACCCATTCAACACTATATCAGCTATATCATTCTCATTGTAACATAACCCCACAACATCCAAACTCTTCAAGCATCTCACAACCTACTTTAGTACATGTTACTACTGTTAAGTGTAATATATTTATAATATAAAAGTTGAATTATATTTATAATTCTAGAGATAAAATGAGAATGATTAAATTATAGTGAAAGAATCAATAAAAGCAAGAGTCAGTTCAAGAGTCAAAAGTCATAGAGCATTTCGAGGACAGTATTTCGAGGAAACCGACTCCAGAGAAAAAAGCAAAGAGAAAGAAAGAGCCAGTCGAATCCCCGATGACATTGCTGTAATCTTAAGCGTGAACCTAAAAAAGGTATTCCCTGAATTCCTTATTGCATTGAAAATATACAAGATAAATACTACAGTTAATCCCATGCAAGAAAATTAGTAAAATAATGGGGACTTTAAGATAATGTTGTACTTCGTTTACTAGAAGTATGAGAGACTTCACTCTTTTGTGGAGCAAATGAACTTGTGGTTTACCCTAAATTTATCAAGTGGGGATTTCGATTCCCGTTCGACCCAATGATAGTTGAATATTTTGAACTCATCGACTTATGTCTGACGCAAGCGAGCCCAAACCTATGGTTTACCCTCTTATCCACCATTATGGCCTCCAGACTTGGCAAAATTCCCCTATATATAAATGATTTCATCGTAATGATTGGCATTTCCAAAAAATTAGTGCTACCATTCTACTACCTCATCCTCGGAGATTCTTTCAAGCTAATTGACAATCTTTTTGAAGTTGACAAATTCTAGAAACAAAGGTTTTTCTTTATCTCTAGAGTCTGGGAAAATGACAAGGAAATTTTTGAAGAAAATTCGTCGAGGATCAATCTTGAATGGAAAACTACCAGTAAGTTAGTCAATTCTACTTTGTTTTATTATTATTATTATAATAATAATTCAATTTATTTTTATGTAATGTTTAGGATGTAGAAATTCTGAGGCGGTATAAATCTCGTCGATTTTTTTTTTATAGATATCTTTGTCAAACTGTCTACATGGGTGGAAAATGCATGGGGTAACAAATTTCACGTCGCCTTTCAGCCTGTGAATATTATCAACAACCATTTATAGAGGATCTCCACAGATTTCGTCCCATAAGAAGAATTATTAGAGCTCCAAAACCCAGATGATATTGTGAAAATATTGGTAGAACCTGATGGACGAGTCATACTTCCAGTTCGAAATAGAATGTAAAGCCACTTAACCGTGAAGAAGAAAGGGAAAAAAATAAAAGGCCAGCTCTTCTAAAAACCTGAAGTCTAAGAAAAAATAGAGGAAGCTCAAAAGGAAAGCGAGAGAAACTAATATTCCAATCATGGAATAAGGAACTGAGGTTGATACTTCAAAGAAAAGAAAAAAACTTTCGCCTAGAAGAAAAAGAAAAGTTCTTCGAAAACTCCTCCAGCAAAAAGGGGTGGAGAACAACATCGAAGTACCTGCTACAAAAACGGTGGAAAACTCCTCCAAATCCGACTGTAGATGTCAAAGAGATAACGAAAAGGCAAAGATTTGTCAAAACACATCATAAAAAAATGATAACTTAATGGACGATGAGGCAATTAGTGAAGATAAAATTCAAGACCTTTACAAGGACATGATCTTGAAGTTCAAACAAATCCAAAGAATTGCACAAATTGGCAATCAAACTACCACAACCAATTTTCCTCAAAATGTATGTTCGAATCCTTTACAAGCTTCATCATCAACTGCTCTTGCTATTTATAAAAATCGACATTCGCTCTCTATTGGGGATCCCTCTAAAGAATTATTACATGCGATCTAATCATTTTCTTACGTATAAGATGCAACAAAGCATTTATGCGCATAAGTTAAATTTACTCGAAGCAAACTAGAGGATATGCTTGAAGATGTGCTCCGGTGGAGAAAATAGTCTAATGGTGATAAAAAAATGAGAGATAGTTTCAGAAAACACATCCTCGAACAATTCCAGTTATTCCAAACCGCTAGATCAGAGTTCCTTAAAAAGAGTCGTCGAGATCAAACGCCGTTTGAAAGCAATCAATGAACGACAAAAAATGGAGCTGAACTCTTCTCATCAACGTGAGCTGGGTGAACTCAAAATGAAGCATGAAAGAGAGATAGGTGAAGAACAAACAAAGTACTCATCTCCAAAAGAGTTACTTAACAAAAGTGAGGAGGTGAAGAAGAACACAGTTGACGAGATTGAGTCACTTAAGGCAAAATTTGAAGAAGATAAACGTCTTTTTGTAAAAGTCGCAAAACCCAAAGTGGACAAGATAACCTTCCTGCAATAAAAAAATGTCGAAGAGCAAACAACAATTACTTTACTCTGCGAATTCAGTGTGGCAATTCCAAAGGTAAATTTATCAAGCTTTTGGAAATCAATTCCCATAGAAAAATTCCCTAGCGAAGCTTTCGAACCCATACCAACTGAATTCTCTAAAAAACTGAATTAGAGGAAGATTAAGATTCCTCGATCAAGAAAGAAGCTCAGACAAATTTTACAATGAAGACCAAGAGGACTGATCTTTATGTTGTTGAATCGCCGATTTTTGTGTTATTTTTTGTTTATGTTTATACAGTCCTTTGTAATTGCTTAAACGTTTGGCACTTGAAATTATCTTTTTGTATAACTTAAAGATGCCTTTTTATTTGCCTAAGGAACAATTCCTTCTTTTATTTCATAACTTATCTCATATTGCATAATTTATATTTTATGAATAAGGCGTTAGTAATTTGAATAATAATGCATTTTATGAGCATTCGTACCTTCAATATTACCATTACTTGAAATGATGCTTTTAATGAACGTTAAGGCGTCGAATACTACCAACTCTTCGAATAGTGTGTTTAACGAATGTTAGCACCCCGAATATTAACATCAGTTGCATTAGTGCTTTCAATGAATGTTTAGCACTTTAAATATTATCATTACGTAAAATAGTGCATTAACGAATGTTAGTACCTCGAATATTATTATTTCTTTAAATAAGTGCTTTAGATGGACGTGTAGCCCTTCGAATATTACCATCACTTCGAATAGTGCTTTAAATAGACTTGTAATAATTCAAAAATTATCATTATTTCGAACAGTGCTTTAAATAGACGTGTAACACTTTGAACAATATTATTACTCCGAATAATGTTTAAATGGACGTGTACTACTTCAAACATTTGTTATCCACCTCGTGCAAATAACTCATCAATTTCCCAATAACGCATGTCAAGTTTTTAGTTAACCCTTTTAAAATAGACTTATTAGTTACTTCCACTTGATCGTTTGTTTGCGGATGCAAAGGTGTCTAAAAACATTGTATTATACCCCTCGAATTACAAAAAGAAGTCATTTATCTATTCTTAAATTGAGGACCAATATCAGTAGTAATCTTTCGAGGAACGCCAAAACGACAACAAATATTATTCACAATAAACTTGATAACATCCTTATCTCTTGCTTGGATAGTGGTTCAGCTTCAACATATTTTGAGAAATAGTATACTCCCACAATATTCATTTGACGTCCTCCCAAATCCATAAGTAGTGGCCCTACTAGATCAATTCCCCATCTGTCAAAATGAACTGCTTCAGATATAGAAGTGAGTGGCACTGCTGGTTTATGAATAGAATTAGCAAAACATTGACAAGCATCACAGGCTCGTACCAAATTCTTAACATTACTCGTGATCGAAGGACAATAATAACCTGCCAAGATAACTTTATGCGTCAAAGACTTGACTTCACAATGAGTTGAGCCTTCCCCATCATGTAATTCAGATAAAATTTCTTAAGATTCCTGTTTTTCCTAACATCATAATAACGTTGGGTAAAAAACACCACAAGTCCCTTATGTTTGTCAGTTGTATCACGTCAGTCCCCATCCTTTATTTTTATATAAACAGGTTCCATTTGTTTAAAAAAATACAATAAACATGTCATTTTAACTCATTCCATATTTTAGTCCCATTTGCCCTTTGACTTTCCAAGTCATCGTCCATGTAGGACGCTGAGGTGGATGGTAAACAATTAAAAAATTAAAAATTTAATATATATTAATAATAAGCCCATTGAATAATCTGATCCGGCCCACGTCCAACCACTAAATAACCGATCTGGCCCACCTACTAACTTATTCATTTTGATAAAGTTTTGATAAGTTACCATCTACATCTTTAACTTATATTATATTGGATTGTCTTCATATATATAGTGTCAAACATTTTACCATTTTATCGATGTCGGATTGAGACAAGAAACCTTCATTCACCCTTTTCTTCTCATTTTATTTGCCTTCTACTTGAGAGTCGTGGGTTTGCTTTTCTGTTTGAAAAAACCTCCCAACAATTGATTGTTGGTCTGATATGCAGGTGTAGGTGTCAGAGAAGTTTCGAATTGTTTAGGCTTTATCGCAAGCCTTTTCTTGGATGAAGGATTTCTATCTTACTTTGCATCTTCTGGAACACATATAGATTATAACCCTTTGGCATGTTGCTGCACTTGCGAACCCAAGCAGTTGCTTCCTATATATTAATTTTTTTTCTTTAAGTTATAAATATTTGGTTGAGAATGAAACCTCAAATAGTACATTCATTATACTTCTTTCTTTCCTTTTGGAATTTCATGTTAGCTAATGCAGGGCTAAGGCTCTAACCAAGAAGTTACGTGGTAAAATATGTCTTTAATCTTGATGCTTAGTTTTAATCTGCTTGCTTTTTTCTTTCTTACGCAACGATTCAACACATGTGTTAAGTTTGAAATGATCATAACGTGAGGGGACTAATTTGGAGAACACGAAAAATCATAGTCAAAGCTAAATGTGTGTCACAGGGTGATATGGTAAGCAGAAAACCCCAGATTTTAAATGTCTGTGTTAGAAAATACAGACATTTAGATGGATTTGGAGAACACAAAAAATCATGGTTAGTTGTTTCTTGTGTGGATAAAGACAGAGCATGCAGATGGATCTTTCAGTGACAACCGACGAGGCTCAAGTAGAAGGCAAAGAAAAAGATAAAAAGAGAAAGTTTATTGTCTCAATCCCATATCGATAAAATGGTAAAAAAATTGACATTATATATATGAAGACAATACAGGATAGTATAAGTCAAAGATGCAGATGGTAACTTGTCTAAATTAAACTAAAATTTTATCAAAAAGAATGGGTTAGTAGGTGGGCCGGATCGATTATTGAGTGGTTGGTTGTGGGCCGGATCAGAATATTTATTGGGCTTATTATTAGTATATATTTTATTTTTTTAATTATTTACCATCCATGTCAGAGTCCTACGGCAAAATGGGACTAAAATATGTAATGGGTTAAAAAATGACCTGTTTATTGCATTTTTTGAAACAAAGGAGACCTGTTTATACAAACATAAAGGATGGGGACTGACGTGATACAACTGACAAACATAAGGGAGTTGTAGTGTTTTTTACCATAATAACGTTTTACTTGTAGACTTCTTATACAAAACCCATCTAGCCCTATCTAACTATGAGCCTTGTACCTTAACCTCTAAGCTGACTTAACATCTTGAGGCAACGTTCCTCTAAGAAAAAAATCAAGTATATCAGATTGTCATGCGTTTCGAACTACTTCTAGGGTGACAACTCATCGGCATACTTACACTATTCTGATCTTGTTAAAATCGAAGGACTTTCATGTAACAATATCCATGGATATTCTTTTGTGTATGCAATATTTGCTAAAAATCATCGATTGTGTTATCTGCAAGATTGATATGCTCAACAATCACTTTATCAAACAAAAGAGTTAACCCTTGAAGTTCACGAAGATGCAAAACTAACTCATCTTTCTTAGCTTGAGTTATTCTAGTCATGTGATTTGGCACATACCATGAATCTGTATCTAATCGAACTTATTTTTCCCCACAAATACTTGCAAGCCCTAAACCAACCAATGCAACCTTGTTATTCGATGCATGAAACCCAAACCGAATATCATGGTACATAGGTTCTCTAAAGAGAGAGAGCAATCAGTTGAACCCCCACGCTCGATCCCAATATGCTAGAACCACCATCAGTTCGAACCACACATGTTGAAACTTCTGGTCATAATTCTTTAATTATCCCCTCATCTGGTCGACTTGAATGAAACTCGACAAAAAAATCTACTAAGACTTGAGCCTTAATTAGATAAAAAAATATGTTAGGTCCTCTGTGTTTTCCAGTTTTCTCACGTCATTCCCTTTTCTTTATCTTTGTAATAAACAGGTCCCTCACGTTTTCAAAAATGAAACAAACATATCTTTTTTGTAATAAACAGGTCCCTCATGCTTTCAAAAAAGGATACGTTTGTTGCTTTTTTGAAAACGTAGAGGACTTGTTTATTACAGAGGTGAATGAAGGAGATTGACGTGATAAAATTGACAAATATGGGGGACCTGCCATGTTTTTTAGCCGCCTTAATTGTTGTTCGAAGAGATAAATTTATATCGTAATCTCCAAACTCCAAACTCCACTGACCATTTATTAATTCTACCAGAAATATCTGGTCATTGTAGCACATTCTTTAATGGAAAAGAAGTTCGAACAACATGGTATGAGCCTGAAAATAAAGGACGCATCTTTCTAGCGGTCCTCACTAAATCCAAGGCCAATTTTTAAGCCTCAAAATTCTTTATTCTGATGCTAGCAAACTATTGCTCACGTAATAAATTGACCTCGAAGTTCCCCTTTCATCTCTTATCAAAACAGCGCTAACAGCAAAATCTGACATTGCTATATAAAAAATACTCGTTCTCTTATTCGAGGCTTTGATAAAATTTCAGGCGACAACAAATGTTCTTTAATCTTCAAAAAATCCATTTCACACTCTGGTATCCATATAAACTCTTTGGGCCTTCTGAAAACTCGGAAATATGAACACACTTATCAGAAAACCGGTAAATAAATCGATTAAGAGCAACTAATCCTTCCTGTCAAAATTTACACCTCTTTGTTTGTACGAAGTGATGTCATTGATACTAAAGCCTTTAACTGATTAGAATCAACTTTTATTCCCTTTTCACTTATAATATACCCCATAAACTTCCCTGAACCTACACCAAAAGTACACTTCTCTAGATTGAACTTCAATTGAATAACTCTTAAATTAAAAAAAAAAAAGTCTCCTCCAAATATTTTAAGTGTTCACCATCTGTTGGACTTTTAACAAGCATATCATCAATGTAAACTTCCATGTTTCTCATCTGAGAAGCAAATGCTTTATCGACCAATTTTTAGTATGTATCCCCTGAATTCTTTCGACCAAATGACATAACTTTATAACAATATAATTCTCAATTATTTATAAACGTGGTAGTCTCCTCATCATTTGGATACATCTGAATCTTGTTATAACCTGCAAATGCATCCATAAAAGAGAGAATTTTATTTCGTGAAGTGGAATCAATCATCTGATATATTCGAGGAACATGAAATTGGTCTTTGGAACATGCACGATTTAAATATGCAAAATCAACACACCATCATTTTTCGTTCTTCTTCTTAAGTAATATTGGGTTAGCCATCCAAAGTTGATATTGTGCCTCCCGAATATGTCCGACCTTGGATAAACGATCCACCTCTGCCACCATGGCCTCAGATGTTTCCACAGAAAAAGCTCACATCTTCTGAATAATAGGTCTGGCCTTTGAATTTAAAGCTAAGTTATGTCATATCACCTTGGGTGGAACCCCTACTACGTCCACTGTTTTGCAAACAAAAACATCCAAATTATCAAACAAAATTGCAACAACTGAGAACGCAAAGCAGGTGACAGTAGTGTCCTTATCCGTACAGATTTCCCATTAGCAAATGTATATTCCTCGACATTCTCGCTTAATGCTAAAGGACCCGGGGGTTCCCTCAGATCATCCACTCCATCTTCATCCGAGGTTAATCCCCCTGATTGTTATTCAGTCATATGGTCGTTATAAATTGGTCTTCGAGCATGAAGATTTGTTGCATAATACTTATTGGCTATTTGATGATCACTTTGAACCACCCTGAAACGATCCCCAATGACATATTTCAAACACTGATGAACAAAGAAGACAACCAAATACATTCTCGACAGCTAAAATCTCCCAATGATAGCATTATAGATGGTTGGGCATTCGACCGTCATAAATAAAACTTAGATTTTATATTTAAAAGGGTATTTTCCCCAAAATACTTCTCCTTCAAATTCTCCAATTACATGAGCAGTCACTCATGTAAACCCAATTATGGTACGATCATATTGTAGAATCTTAGGTGGATTATGCATCTTATCATTCATGAACTTGAACAATACATTTGTTGAACTGCCTATATCTATTAAAATACGTCGAATTTAAACCATAACGACATCTGCATATAACCACTACATCTTCATGAGGTTCTGCTATTCCCCTTAGATTATCCTTGTCGAACAAGATAAAAAGAGTTTCCATCTTTCCATATAAATGAGTAGACATTCTACCTTCTAATCGAGTAGTCAAATTTACTACATGGTTTTCCTAGAACTATTTGTATTCGAACCATACCGTCTCCCTAAACAATCTGTAGAGATTCAACAAAATCACATAAGCTCTGAACTCGTCCACGAACAATTGGTTCATCCACTGATAACAAAACCAAATGATCTGGGTCTGAATCCAGATATTTCGATGTTGAATCAAACTTGTCAAATTTCGAATCCATGATCATTAACGTATTCTCTTACTTCAAATTTGTATTGACACAACATGCTTGGAGGTTTCTGCCCACTGCTTTGTCCTTTAATAAATGTTGTTAACTTGGCATTATCTATCAAAATATGTCTCTATTTCTTTAACGTTATACAATCTGCATTGTTATGCCAAAAGTTATTATGATACTTGAAAACCTATTATTGCGTTCTTCTATTGGTCTATTTATAAGAGCTTATTTTCAAAAGTTCACATGACCTTTGATTTCTCAAAAATAGCAGCAACATTCTCAATTAACTCCATGGAATATTATGGTCTTATACAATGATTTGGCCTCGGTCTATGAGATTGATAGCTAACAACTTGAAGTTGACTCTTCTAGTTTAATATATTCTTCAACCTGAGCCATAAAAGCTCCAAATGTCAAAGCTCTTTTTCTAGTAGTCTTGTTTTCCAAATCTTCTTGAAGAAATATTTGTCTGAAATCTGCCATAACAACAAGTTCTTCACAATCTTCCAATTATGTTTTTGTTAATATGAACCGTCTAGTATAGTCTTTTTTTTTAAATTCCTATTGCATTGTATGATTGTACCGACATTGGCTCACATTTCCTTGCATCCTACAAATTATCTTCGGAAAGCAGTGTAAAAAATTCTAAAGTTGGTAATAGATTTCCTCAGAATCCGATTATACCACTTCAAAGCAATACCCTTAAAAGTATGAGAAAATGCTCTACAAACCAGTCTATCATCATCCTCGAAATTCATTATATAGTTATTGAACTGTTTAATGTAATAATCAGGATCTTGCATTCCATCAAACTATTCTACTTTTGAAATATCAAAAATCCTCAAAAGCGGTATTGACCTAATGTCAGAAGACAAAGGTAAATTCTTCCAATCTACTCCTTGCATATATTGATCATCTCCCATGGTTCTCATTACTACATACAAGTTTTGATTTGTTGTGTTAACGTATTGGTTGGATGTATTCCCCTCATACTATAAATTGTCCCTCATATTTCGAGGTCTACTTTTCTTCTTTGATTTATGTTATTTGCGTGACTTTCACTACCGTCTTCCTTCTCCTTTTAAATAATTTTTGTATATTCATTGTATAAACAAAATGCCCTTGAAATTTGAGCTAGAAAATTTGCTATCACTCGATGAAATATATTGATGCTTATCATTATTGTTTTTCCATGAATAATAATGTTCTCTATCTGATTGGAAATGCATATTCTTACGATCACTTCGAATTTGGTGAGCTGTATAACACTCATCAGATTGGTTTCCCAACCTATCTTTTTCCTCAACTGAACGTACTTCAAATTTCAATCTGTCGGACTGAATTTGTTGCTCTCTTCAAACGTACTCATCATTCAAAACAATTATATTTTCCAACAATCGGTTCATTTGATTTTAATGTCAGATTGATCACGTTACTTTGGAACCTCACTATTACCTCAACTTTCTTCCCTATGTAAATCTGATTTAATAGCTTCAATTGCTTCACGAACTGCAAGATCAGTTTTTCTTTTCTTTGACTCCATTATGATCAATATTACTCCCATTATGGATGCTAATATTAACTGTATATATATTTCTAATATGTAAGTTGAATTGTATATGTTATTATAAAGAGAGAATGCGAATGATTAAATTGTATTGAGAGAAGCAAAAACAAGAGTCAATTCAAGAATAAAAAGTTAGAGAGATTTATTCATAGTCTCCAACCCTATTTATAGGAACGTTTGGAGACTAACTGAAGCAATTATACAAATGGACAAATTTCATTTTAGTCCATGACATTTATAGTGAATATAAATCCCCATCTGATAACTTTATAAAACTACTTATTACAACTTTTCTCTAATTGTATAAATTCCATAATAATTTGTATCCTTATCAAATACGACTTTCCTGGATCAGGTATGAATCTGTTCAAAACACTTACGATGCATTCAAAATGAGGTCCATTACAATTTTAATAATATAAATAATGATACCAATAACATTGGCATAACGTATCTCTAACATATACTTCTTATCTGGAACTCTGGTTGGTGCTTGAATGCAACTAAGAATATATTCTTATTAAGATAAGAATAAATACGCTTTCGGCTTGTTCATCCTGATATAAACACCAGGTATCCTCTTAGTCTATGTCATATCCTTCATTTCAAACTCTCATTTTAGTTGAGTCTACATCATTTCAATCCGATTCCTATCTTTTATAGCTATTAGTATGTCATCCACATACAAAAATAATATGAATTATCTCTTTATGTGCGTTTCACATTCCAGTATATACACTTGTCATAGCATCTACAGACATACTTGATGGATGTCATAAAGTAATATAATATTTTATTCCACTCCCTCAGTGACTATTTCAGTCCATATTTAGTCTCTTCAACAAACACACATCACTGTCATTCACTTATTCAAACCCTCTCAGGTAATACATGTAAATTGTCTCTTCTAATTCACCACGCAAGAATAAAGTAATAAAATCCACTTCATCTAACTCATGATCAAATCTAGAAACAATTGAAAACATGATCTAGATGAAGGTTTATTTCACAACTGGTAAGTATATCTCATTGAAATCAACACCCTCTTATTGCGTAAGTATTTTAGCCACCAAACTAGCATTGTATTTGGGTAATTCAACACTAGAAATACATGACTTCCTTTTAAATATTCATTTACTTCCAACAAGCTTCCGACCCTTTGGATGTTTCATAAGAATCCAGGTTTTCATATTTTTGAGAGATCTCATTTTTTATTTCATGACTGTAAGCCACTTCTCTTTATCACTACTCTTGATAACATCGTGATAGCTTTCGAGCTCAAGAGTATCTCCCTACTTTTCAGTAGATCAAGCATAACCAATTATATCAATAAAATCATACTTATGCGGCTATATGCTTGATCCTCGAGCTTTATCCCCCGTTAATTGATAACTGAAAAGATCATATTTATCTACAGTCTAATCATTTGAAGGCCCGAGAACACCAGATCATCGACCATCTTCAGACTCATGAAGTAGTTGAACTTAATTTGTATGAGCCGGAGCTGAATTATGTCCAAAAGTATTACCGACAGAATCATCGACAACTTCAGTCTCTAGATCAGACCCATTATTAACTTCACATTTATTATCGATAGTACTATGTTGGATCTCTATTGCCTTATTCACTAGCGAGTCCTTCTTATTGAAAACTACGTCAATACTTATCATGGCCTTCTGACCTCCATGTTCAAGGAACCACAACGTATACCTTCTTAATCCTTTTAGATAGTCAATGAACAAATTATTTAGTGTTCTTGCTCGAAGTTTGTCTTGTTTCACATGTAAATATGAAACACGTCAGAACACTCTCAAAATTTTTTTAACTTGGGTTTCTCTCAAATCCATGCTTATTCAGGACTAAGAAATTTAAGCACCGTAAATGGAATCATGTTGATAAAATACATATTCGTGGGCACAGTTTCTCTCCAAAACTTTGTGCCCGCTCCACCTGTATGAAGCATATACCTAACCCGTTCCAGTAAGGTCTGGTTCATTTTCTCAGCAAGCTCGTTTGTTAGAGAGTCTTATTCACGGTTTGGTGTCTATAAATGCCAAATGTAGCACAATAGCTAATGAATCAATTATTCACATATTCCAAGTTATTTCCAGTCTGAAGCTTTTTCAGCATTTTCCCAATTTGATTATCTATAAATTTCTTCATGTTCACAAAAGTATTAAAAGGTTCATCATTGGTCTTTGAAAGTATAACCTATACTTTAATAGAATAATTATCTATCAGCGATATAAAGTATATAACACCACCTATGGTAGGTTCTCGTGTTGAACCTAAAGGTCTGAATGAACGTAATCAAGCACTTAATTGGTTGTATAGTTGTTTGAGAAAAAATTTACCCTCTTACTTTTACCCAATACACAACTTTCACAAAAGCTAAGCTTTTGAACTATGATACCATCTAACAACCTCTGTTTGTTTAGTTCACAAAGTTCTTTCTTACTCAAATACCTCAGTCGAAGATCCCACAACCTGGTAGAGTCTTTCACCACACTAGATATACCTGCTACCAATACAGATCCCTCAAATTAGGCTCGCACAACATCAAAAGATCTTTGGAAGACCCTAAGTCTGCGATCTTTACCCTTATAGGCAAACCATTCCTCATCTAACATCCCAATAGAAAGAAGGTTACATTTAATTTTAGATATATACATAATGTTATTAATAACCCTCTCAAGTCCTATTGAAACCTTGAGCTAAAAATTTACAATTCATTTGACATCACAAGATTCATCATTGTTGATAATGATCATTGCACCATCAAGCATTCTCAGGTCTTCAAACAAATGCTTATTGAACTCATACATACCCACGAGCCCGAATCCAACACCCGTATATTTTTGTACCTGTAAGAGTAACAAGTCATTAACGCATCATAGTACTCATATTCATTAGACATCATTCTAGTATATTCGGCTTTGGTCTTCTAATAGTTGTTACCCTTTATTTTCTCAATTCCTACTGATATGCTTTTTTTATTACATATCAAACATGTCACCTTAGAACCAGTCACAAACATCTTGGAGTTATACCAATATTTTCTTCTATTATTACTTGAATCTCTCTTCCATTTCGTGTCCACCACACTCAGTTTATGCTCTTTGAAGTTCAATTTCAAAATTATTTTATTTTGAAAATCTGTGGATCCAAGGCACTTTTAACTTTGAACATCGTAAGGGAGTCTTTATCGTAGATCATGGTGTTCATAAAGTGTTTGTACGCCTTTGGAAAATATCTTATGAGGATGATTGTTTGGTCATATTCCTCCATTTTTACAGTAATAGTATTCAAGTAGAGTATGATTATGTTATAATCATCTAAGTGCCTTAGGATCTATATGCTACTACCGATATACAACGTACAAAGTTATTTCTTAATATATAATATGTTTGTCAAGGACTTCTTCTAACCGATTCCATATCCATAGCGTCGTAGGCTCTTCATATACTTCACACAACACTACATCTCCCCAAATTTTTATGAGTGCATTATGGGCTTTAGACAATACCATAACATCAATCAGAGTCGATTTCTCGTCAATAACAACAACCAGTATATTCTATACTAGGTAAGACTTAACCTAAATTCTCTACATATTAAAGTCATTCGATCAGCCAATGTTTCATAGTCTAAGCTTTATAGAATTTATATTTTTGGCTTTTGGTTTCAAGTTGAGATATGTTTCTTCAACCTTTAGATCATCAAGGAATCTACTTTGTCCTCTATTAATCCACGCTCACCGCACCACTCTTTGGGAAATCAATTTTCCGAAGATAATAAAATAAAAGAAAGATAATACACAAGACAATATTTAACACATTTTATATTGTTGAAATAATCATACATCTACGAGAAATATACACTATATTTTCATTAATCAACGAGGTTATAAAAAGACTCTCCATACAAAAATGGCCTAATCATTATATTCTACAAAAATCTCACAATTATAAAGATGACAAGATTCACATAACTCTATTTTGAGTGTTAATTTCTCACCTTACTTATATACATAAAAGACGAAAACAATTTCTCACAAGAAAGAATACAGACATGTCCCATGAGTCAATCGTCTCTCACATCACAAAACCTTAACTTTATGTTTCTTTTTCTATTTATAAACTTAGGGATCCCTAAATTATTTAACACACGCTACTCATTCATCAATAGCGGTATTAAAGTCTTAATCATAAAATAAAGAAACCTTATAAAAAAATCCATATTAATATGTAACATAATTAATAGAAACTCCAATTAATATGAAATATAATTAATAGAAGATTCAATTTATTGAAAACATAATTAAATAGAAAACTTTAGCAATACAATGAGTATAGTTCAATCAAGAACTTAAGCCAACATCATCTAAAGTTTTGGTCCATGGTTATTCGACAAACAACTTTGGGTCAGGGCATCAACACCAACCAATCAGCTTAGTCCATACTCATTTGGCTCAGGTCTTCGACCTAGTAAATATCAACCAATACGTGTTCAACCAAACTTAGCTTTAGGTTCCATCTTAGCACCTAAGTTTTAACCACAACATTGTCTAGAGAGAATCCCAATGGTTCATGGCTATACATGTCTCCGACTGATCCACTTTTTGCCCATGTAGTATTTTGATAATACCTCTATTGACGAGTTACTTTTAGCTTACAGCGAATAATTATATATCTCATGGTTTTATGTGTCTAAATGTCATTTTTATGCATCAAATAAGTAATTTTTAAATTGTTACATAATGTTTATATTCTTAATACTATACATGAAACTTTAGCGGGCCTAACGTTGAAAGAGGTTATGAATAAGAAAATAAAATATATGTAGAATAATGTTTTGATGTAAAAGAGTACAACTAAACCTATAGTAATGAGGAAGCTTTCACCCAAACTAGGGGAACTGATTATACAAATACATTTTCACATATGGGTAAAATCAATCAAGTTTAAGTCCGATTTTTTAAAGTTGCAAACCTGGATTGACCATTATAACAATTTGATGTAAAAAATCATTTATGTATAGAGAGTTGTCAAAACAAGTGTACATATAATTACAACGAAAATGTATGATACAAGAAGTGCATGGTCTAAAATTGTATAAATTAAAAAAATCGTTATATGGGCTAAAATAATCTTTGAGAGCATGGTTTAGAAAGTTGAAAAACTATATGAAATATTTTAGCTACCATCTTAGTAATTAAGATCATAGTTTATCCTTAAAAATTGGATGCTAAAATGACATCATATTGTGTTGTTGATGGTATATTAATGAACTCGATGAAACAAACACTTGGTAGAAGTATCTTTAAAGAAATTCAAAAGGAAAGATATCGGCCACTTGATATATTTTGTTAGGATCAAAGTGTCTCAATATGATCATTTGTTTCTCTTATTTAACAAAAATATGATTTAGAATAGTTGGAGGAAACTAGTTTGTCAACGTGTCAACAAACTCAAAACATGTCCAGCAAGAATTATAGTTATATGTTGAGTTTAATTAATTGTTTGTTAAAAAGGAAGATATCATTGAAACATTAATGCACCTAACCCATACGAGGCTAGATCTAGCATATGCATTGATAATTGTTCGAAAGTTTTAGCATAATATGTACAATAACATATGGTTGTAAGTATGTGTATTTTATAGTATATATATGATAATGGAGAATTTCACTCATATTATCAATGCCTTCTCACCAGCAACCCACCAAGCTGCTGATTCCTCATCATCACCTGTGCAAGAAGTCTGGCCTGATTCCTTCTAGACGATGGCCCGTTGGCCAACGACACTTTTATCGATGGCCACCTAGCTGATTAAACGACTCAGTTGCAGGTGTAAATCAGTTACAATGATATTGAATACCTTCTTAGATACATTTCTTTTTACTAATTTAAGAACATATGAATAAAATATATCATGTTGTTACAATCTTCCATAATTATGATGGTAATCGATACATGTTCATAAATGTATTTCGTTATAATTTGAATTTCGTTATAATTTCCCTTATATAAGGGAAACAAATTCATGAATAACAACATCTTACAACCTTTTCATCACTTAGTGATACTTATCATTTGGAGATTACACTAGGGATCAATGATACATTTAGTTTATTCTAAAACCCATTACACAAACATAATCAAACACTTAGTTATAACATTATACTAGTAATAAAAAATGAACCAACAAGTAAAAGGAAGCCAATGAGTGATGAGATCGATCTATCGAATAAGGAAAAATCCGTCATAGAAACACAATTCAACAACCTAGCGGTAGAGATACGAGAGGATAACTTGGAAATGATAAAAATATACATCGATGCTATGAAAAAATCATTCAGACGAAGAATTAAATTCCAAATTCATATAATGGAAGAAAGAGATAGGGATGAAGGAGACGACATTGGCAGTCACTGACCGATACTAATATATAAGTGTTAAACGTGAATCTTATTTTAATAAATACAGGCAATAACAAATCAGGCATCATCATAAAAGAGCAAGAAACAAAGACTAAGCCAGACGGCTCCGGTAGGTATCATACCTCCACAAGTAGCCGATCCCAATCGACAATAATATCAACAAACATCTCCCCATCATGGCCCGACTTTCCCCACTGCACCTCCGGCTATATTCCATAGCCCCCAGGCCTTAACGGCCCAAGTTAGAGTCCACTTTAGTACCTATTACCGTTCACTCATTGTTTCTCCACAAGCTCAACAAATGTATCTATCGGGTGTGGCAATGACTTATCCTCGAATGCAACACGAATCCCATTGTCTCAACGGAACAAACGTAAGCAACACCTATGAGCTCATGTCAACTTACCATGAGAAACCACCCCAACTGGGATGGAACAAACACGTACCGTCGCCGCTTGTCCATTACCTGCATGGACCATATACGAAAAATCAATACAGCAATCAGGCCTCAACGGACAAGACAATAGGCATCAAGAGGCACCATGTGGACAAAAATAGAATCTTCTATGATGCCTATGATGAACTTATGCCAGACGACTCCCCATTTTTCCTGAAATTTAACACACACCGTTATCACCACAATTCAATACATACAAAATCAACAAGTTCACCAAAAAACATAACCTGAACCACCACATTGGTAATTTCCAAAATGAGATGTTGTAGTACTCGGGAGCAGATGATGGATTCAAGTGTAAAACTTTCATTTTCACCATAAAATAAACCGTCATCATATATTTTAATGGCCTCCCCACGGGTGGTATTAGAACTTCAACCAAATTTGTATTGATTTTCACAACCATTACATTAGATGTAAGTCTAGTATGAGAGATTCAAATTTAATCATACACTGCAAGCAAATACGAAATGAGAGTTTGTGGCAATACACATAGTAGTGTGTGAAAACAAAAGATTAGCTATTGGACTGCCCATACAACGTGGATGCCTAGTATAGAAACAAGTAATTATGCAAGGAACGCTATCCAAATATATGATGATGAAAAATATCTATGTTTTTCAAGATCTGCTCGCACAAGTGAAACAATATATAAAGCACGACGAGACAAAGAAAGAAACGTTAGAGGTAGATCTAGGAATGGTGATAACTTATGACCAAGGTGATGCGTATTTATTCATGGCCCAAATCAATTCAAAGAACTGGAATGACTCTCGAAAAAGTAATGCTCTCAACTCTACACGACCACAATACCCCAATCAAGGCAAATAATACTAAGGTAGCAACTACAACATGAATTATGGTAGATGCGACAATGACATATGATCTGAACGTCCCCCACGTGGACTGTTTACCAAACTTACTGACAACCTGTCCTCATTCTTCTTCGAAATAAAGGACACTTCCAACTACCGTATGCCTCAAATGATCGCTGGACCTATGGATAATAAGGACACATTTAAAGATTTTATATTTTATGATAATATAGGCCATTACAATAAAGATTGATACGCATTTCAAGACCAAATCAACCAGTTACTAGATGAAGGAATTTTTTCAAAGTTTATAAATGAAAAAGAGCGACGAAAGCAACCGAATGTTTAAAAATAAAACAAACCGACAAAGAGATTCCCCGACAAGAAAAGAGAGAGGAGATCCCGAACATGTGTAGGAAATGTGGGCTGATGCACCACACGCTTTGGTACCACAAGCCTGAATACTTAAAACATGACCCTGATCGATAGATGGTCGAATTTATTGATAGGGGAGATCCCTTCTCAAGAAATTTAAATCGCTCAAAGAACGATATATTGATGACCAAAAAATTCAACATTCTGATCAAACTTCACCATATTTTTATCATCCACCGTACCCATTCTAGCTTTTTCAGATGATGACCTTTGAAGCGTAACAGGACCTCACAAGGATTCCGTACTAATCTATTTAGAGATATTAAGAGTTGAAGTTGCTTGTGTCATAATCGACACCAGAAGCTTGACGGACCTCTTATAAAAAAACACCTATGATCGGATGACATGCGTGCCGCCACTCACACCATCCCATGAAATTCTCACAAGATTTAGTGGCAAAGATACCGAGTGGTCGACGAGTTGACAATGGTTTAAGCCATGTCTATTTATAACGTTCTTTAGGAAGTCTTGAATTTAAGAAGAAAGTATGTTATCGCCTTATGATCGTTTAAGCCATGTCTATTTATAACGTTATTATAGGACATTTGCGGTTGGACCAAATACACATGGTCGTATCCATGGTGCATCAATGTTTGAAATACTAATTAATGAAAATATAACAGATATATGTGGAAACCAGAAAGCTACACGAGAATGTAATGAAATAATCTTGGCCTGCAAAAAGAATTAGTCATCATAATAGCTATCAATGAGAGAAATTATCCTAGATAATGTGAATGATCCTCGAGATTCCCCTCGCATAATTAAACATGATGAAGAAATTTAAAAGGTAAAATGGAATATAACAACAATATGCGCCTAGGAAAATACATCCTACCAATCCTCATGAACAAACTTTTGGATCTTATAAAAAACAACTTGGTTCTCTTTGTTTATAATGCAAAAAATTTAACAAGTGTCTTGACCGAATTAATATGTCACAAGCTGTCAATTAACCCTAACCTTTGACCGATAAAACAAGAACAGAGATTTTATTCAATGGAAAAAACCAAGGCAATTGTGAAAGAAGTATACAAATTAACGATTATCAGCCACATTTGAGAAGCTCATTACGCTCTTGGACGACCATTCTGATCTTCATGAAGAACAAGACAAAAAATTGGCAAATGTGCATCAATTTGAACAATCTCAATAAAGCATGTTCTAAAGATCCATTTCCTCTTATCGAGCATTGACCAACTGGTCAACGCAACATACGAAAACCGTATGCTATCCTTTATGGATGTTTACTCCAAATAAAACCAGATTCAAATGCACGTGGACGATCAATAGCACACAACATTCATCACCAAAAGGGGGTTATGCATTTTGGTTTAAAGAATGTCGACTCCACATACCAACGCTAGGTCAATAAGTTATTACAAATCACATTTGCATAAACTTGTAGGTTTGCATTACTTACATGTTGCTTACAAGCAAAGAAGATGATGACCATATCGCCGACCTGACCGAGATATTGAAAAACCTGCAGAAGGTAAACCTGAAACTAAACTTGTAGAACTGGACACTTAGTGTACGATCAGATAAATTTCTTGGCTACATGGTCAGCAAGAAAAAAGTTGGAACAGATCCCGCACAATTAGAAACTTTGGCAACCATGGCTGCTTGGTAACAACAAAATAAGTTCAAATATTAACCTACTTGCAAAGAGACATTCCACAACATCAAGAAATTTCTTAAATCACCAGAAAGTCTCACAAAACCAAACCGAGAGAACTCTTATAGCTCTACCGAGTTATATCTAATTATTTCGTAAGCGCCATGCTCATATAGGAAGACGTGACTGAGTCCAAATCAATTTATTTCGTTAACAAATCCCCGATAGACTCATAAACATGTTACTTACAATTTGAAAAACTAACCCTCGCCCTTGTGGTAGCCGCGATAAAAAAATATGGCTCTATTTTCAAGCGCACACCATCATTTTCCAAACATCATTCCCTCCAAAGAGTGTAATACAAAATTCTGATGTGTCGAGAAGATTAACAAAATGGTCTATATAGCTTGGGAACTATGACATCCAATACGATGCTGGAAACAACAATCAAGGCTCAAACTTTAGCATATATTTTTACTGGGTTCCAGCTAGAACAACCAATGCCATCACCAGAATAAAAAGAGTAAACTTGGCAAGTCTAAATGGATGGGGTAGCAACAAATAAGGATCCGGTGCAGGAATACAACTTTACCTGACTTACATAAGAAATCATAACTGAAGCCATTGAGTATGGTTTTCTCGTCTCCAACAATGAAGTCGAGTACGAGGCATCTATTATAGCGGATCTGGTTGGCCCAATCCGAAAAAAGACTACGTAATTCAATACCTCAAGGCTTTGCATGAGCGCATAATAATCCAAGGCTACTATTGATTGGTTCTTCTCACATATGCGACGAAGCAAGTAAAACACTACGATACTTGCTAACACTATTTAAATTTGATTCAAGTCCCATAAGTTCTCCTTGAACAATATATTAAGGCATACCATTCAGTCGGCAATGAATTGATATTATCGGCTCATTCCTTCAACATTATGAAGAAATTTTTTTATCGTCGTGGTCAATTATTTTTCAAAATAGACAGAAAGCAAAATATTAAACGGAATTACAGCCAAATAAGTCATAATCTTCCTCAAGTCCCACATCTATTGTCGTTATGTGGTACCAATAATCCTTACTTCTCACCTTTTGATCCGCAAACCAACAACCAAATAGAAGTACTAACAGGTCAATACTCGATGGAATTAGAAAAACAAGGAGCGGTCGACAACTGGCCAGATCTTATCCCATATGTATTGTGGTCTTATAGGACAACTCTATAGCGATCACAATTTTTTTGTTTTACTTCAACTGAACTTTTGATATATGCAATCTTCTATAGGATTCACTTTAAAGCTGAATGATGTCGTTGTATCTAAGATTGGTGGTACCAATGGCGAGATGTTTGTTTAAGGACATATGTAGATTTCTTTAGTTTACACACCAACGGTTTTGGTTCTTCGTAAACAACTTTTTTTTGTTTATTGAAAGTAAATCATTTTATCAATAATCAACATCGAAAAACACTGTCCTACAATGAAGCTATAACTAAAAATGGACAACACGAGTCATGATTGTCCTATACAACTCATTTAACGAAAATAGAAAAAATGTCTAAGAATAGTCGATCCACTCCCGTTTATTGTAACTTTTGCTACAATACACCATTTATATATTTCAATTTTTTCTGAAACACCACATTTAGTTTTAAACAATTGTTTGTAGTCATGTGCTTTCTTCCTTTCAAGTAAGGGGGTAAGAATGTCTTGCGACAATTTGGTACTCTTAAAAATAGATTTAATCCAAAAGTTATTCTGAAACTTTCATAGAATTATGAAAGGTGTTTGGTTCATCTTCTTTAATATTTGAATTTTATTCACGTTGGTTAGAAATCTTACGTATGAAGGTAAGACACTAGGGGATGTTAGCAATTTTCAGATCACACGAAAGGAAATTTATCTCACATTAAGCAAGCATATGTAAATAATCATTATTTGTGTGTTAATTCTTCATAAATTAAATAGTTAGGTAAACAAATATTTGTAAACAAATATTACATCTAAGGATATCGGATATTTTCTTTTAAAGTTTGATTATAAATGAAAACTTAACAATACCCCATAAGTAAACTATCACCACTATAGTGAGATTCTGACGAACTATAAGTTTATGGATTTAACAAGATGTACGAGGAGCTTATCATTCCACTGGATAGTATTTATGATACTGATGCTACTGAAAGACTTTTAATTTGGCTATAGCCATCCTGTTAGGTTCTTTCTTCTCGTTCGAGCATCTACTTCAGATGTCAAGAGAATATATGAATCAGCTGTGAACTTTGAAGCATGTGAGGCGCGGGAATAACTCGAGCAATTGATCACAGCTTCGCTTCTGCAAAAACATACAGTTAACTCGCAAAAAATCAACCCAACAATTCGTGTAGATATTAAGGGCAATTCAAAAAAATTTAGCATATAGGCTTTGACTGTATCGAGCTTATACCTTAATACAGATGCAGCCATTTACATCAAGAGTTGTTAACGAATTCGAGCAGGAATTCGAAAGTGCTTCCAGGCATTTATCAGTTACCCCAACTATACCGAACAAACTGTATATATTATTGAAAAAAAAACAACTTTCAACTCAAGATTACCAAGAATATTAAAAATACGAAGAGAGAAAGATCTTGATAGACTTCGAGCAACTATACAAAAGATGACATATATGATTGAAATGTTTATACATATTTATCGAATAATATACCTGAGAAATTCAAGAGATGTACAATTCTGAGCGACGACAAGAACCCCCACATCGGTGACACGTACACACCTAATAAGATCGTAAACATGGCTAAACAACTAAGGTTGTTGTTTGGTGTCATTAGGCTTTTTGGGTTAACACGAGCTAGACTGTTAAGCTTTAAGATCAAAATGCCGAAGCAACTATAAAAGTATTAGCTTTCTCTGCCTTTTTCGACTTTTTACTTTCTTTTTTTCTCAATATCATCAACAACATAGTATTCTTATATTGTTTGCTACTTGTTTTCAATTTCGATCTTCATTTTAACCTTAATTATTGGCTTGTTTTGTTATGCACCGTATGAATGTACAACTTTTTTCAAAAGGCTAACCATTTCTAATTTACTTATATAAGCTAATTCACATGTGTAACGGAGCTTCTTATCTACGCTTTACTTACCATGTCAAGTTTAGAGAGACCAGGTTCTTACATTTAGCTATACAAGAAAGGCCTTCATCGGATAAATTCTGAAAATTAACATTTTCATTAGTACCGATTTCTAGCCAGTAGCGTTTTGCATAAAAAATATTTTCGACGAAATAAATAGATATATACCTGGGAACCACATAAATCTAAGAACTTTAGCTGCGTTAGAAACGAAATCTTCTTGTAAGCTTTGTCTGAGAAGCTGTCAAATCTCATCTTCAGTTTCACAACATAACAAAAAACTAGTTTTACAATTAAGGAGTTGTTTCATGTCAAATGTCAATAGTTCACAAAAAAATTATTTATTTGGTTCAAATTTTCAACCTTCAGCAAATGTAGCTCCGTAAGTTTTAGGGTTAAATTAAGATTTAAAAAAGCCTAAAAAGCTAAAAGCTTATTTCTTTTAGCTTCTTGGGATTTTTCATACATCCAGTTTAAGCCGCAATTAACATCCATGCCGAAATATCAATATTTCACTTTAGAAAACCTTCTTTCATTGGATTTCGAATTTTCTTTAAAAGTAAACTTTTTTTTTTATTAGCTTAGTTTGAGCTAGCTTTTTAGTTAATAGATCATGCACCAAACAGACCCCGAGTCCAAACACAGATAAAGCTACAATAGTACACCTGGAAAGAGCGTAAAGGTTTAATATTTGCAATGATGAGCACTTGACGGATATTATCTCCAAGCCCTCGTCCGTAATTTTAGTGCACCTGGTAGCATCATACTATCATAAGTACTTAAAGCACAAACACAAAGCTAGTGTGTTCTTATGTCCTTGCCTTTTGAATTTTGATGTTCACCGTACAATTTCTTAAACTAGTCATGGTCTAAAAATTTAGATCGCGGGTATGTATCATGACTCTGTAACAAATACTTACGCAAAAAAATGAACTCGATAATTACCTGGTCAGGTTCAGTGACACCAATCCTTGATAAAATTCAGCTACTAAATGCAAACCTTTGTCTGTAATATTCTGTGATCATAAGGAACAACAAATTCAATCAAAGTCGTTGCTTCAAAGAATCTTAACGTGAATGATTTATACTCTACATCTACTACATTGCGTCCAAAAGTGCATCTTTATACTTTAATAAAAACAGAACTGATTAACATATTCATCATTTAGTTTCACCTATGTGACCCTTAACTTCAAAAATAGACAAGAGTAGAAAAACAATGCAGATATACACTTAATTTAGGACAAAAACTACGGAACATTCTAAGAAATAACGCAGTTGTGAAGCAGAATAACAGCAGGCAGCACTTAAAAACGTCATTATATCTAACTCATACCTTACAGCCACTTAAATTCAAATCAACTATGTGTTTGCAGTTCATCACGAGATGGTTAATAGCCATGTCAGTAACCCTGATTAAACAATGGCGGCGTGATCATTGGTCTGACATAAAATCTAAGTACGAAAAGTGTAGATAGAGAATAAATCGTACCTTACATTCCAATAGATAGAGAAAATCCTCAACTTAGGACATGAAGTTGTCATAGCTTCAACTCCCTTGTCAGATATCTTTTGACACACGTTCAAATTTAAAGACTCCAAATTCTGAAGTGAGCTCAAACACTGAATAGAATCACAAAAAAAGAAAGACATATCCTCATACTCGGAAACCGGACAAGACTGACAAACCATAGATCTATTGATTTATTAACATAGCTTTACCTTGCTTTTAACCATTTCGAGATGTTTGTCTTCGATATCTTGTGCGAATTCAAGGTTTATTTGCTTTACTTGCTTATATCTCGGCTGCATGATCGAAAATTTCCGATTTAAACACTCATTCACTTGTCAAAGACTCCATCTAACATTGTGAACCTATAAATCAGTTTCTCCTCTAATTGCAAGTGTAAAGCAAACATAGTAAAAAAATCACAACTTTAGACAAAAAAGTTCGAAACTTTATAGTAAATACCAATCTTTTATTCAATTAGACAATAATTGCTTAGTCACACAAACAATAAGAAGCAACAATGATCCCATAAACCTACTTTCCTTCACTTACACTAGAACAACAAAAACAAATCCAGAAAAATCACAACTTTAAACAAAAAAATCAACACATATACGCATTACCAATGAAAGAGCAGCTAAAAGTCGATCCCCAGCATGGTTCATTTCACGCAAATCAATAACCTAACAATGAAAAACACAAACCCAGAACAGAAAGAAGGTCAGAAACCCATCAGAAATCATATAAAAATAATATCTTTATGCTTGGTGATTACCTGCCAGAGAGATGGGATAGAGAGAAGAGTACGGTGTAGCCAAGGACTAACAAGAAGAAGAGATATAACGTCTTTTTGAGGGAGCATTGAGCTCACTATTTTCATCACTTTGGGGATAATTTCTGTGCTCCATGTCTGGTCTTTGATTTCTTCAGTTGCTTCCATTGATACTCTTTGATGAGTCTATTGAGCTTCGTTGTGCGTTGAACTTGGCTGCTGCTGAGCAAAAATTGAATCACGGGTACTATAAAGGCACTCCGCTTCTCCTCTTACATGGTTATCTAAGATTTATTCACTTACGGATTTAAGGTATCATTTTTCATAATATTAATTATTTATTTAATAAAAAATAATGTTATGAAGACAAATATTCTAATCTCAAATTCATAATTAAAAATAATATATGTTATAAAATTATTATTTTTTGTAATAATATAAATAAGTTCTAAATAAAAATATTATATATATTAGTAGACATGAACAGTAAACAATCTTCCTCTATATTAGTATAATTCATGATTAACTAAAACAAAATAACAAGAAATAAAAAAATTGTGCATAATTAAAATATGGTGATCATTGAATTTCATGTTAGTATGTTCGACATTTTAAATATTTGAATATTGAGGTATCGGGATTTTTGGGCTGAAGCTATCAATACAACGTGTTACTTGGTGAATCGGTCTATATCAACGAATATTGATTGTAAAACTCCTTTTAAGATTTTGTTTGGATCGTCAGCTGATTACGAACAATTGAGGGTGTTCCGTTGTCTAACTGGTATGCTCATCTGAGAGATGGTAAGCTTGAGACGTGGCAAAGAGGTGCATATTTCTAGGATATGCTATTGGTGTAAAGGGATATATGTTATGGTGTACCTCTCCAAAGTCTCCAAGTTTTCTCATCAGTAGGGACGTGACTTTTAACGAGTTTGCTTCGATAAATTGTAAGAATAAAGTAGGAGAAATTGTCGAATCGGGATCGGTTGTGAGTAAACAGGTGGAGCTTGAAGTAGATTTAGTTCCGAGGAGGTCCAATAATTTAAGTGGTTCTGAGGTAGATCCAGAATCAGGAGGTAAAACGTCATCACCGGATGATAGTGATGATGATGCACCCAAACCAGAACAACAACCTTATAGCATAACATTGACAGAGAAAGAAAAGATGTTAGACTTTCAAAAAAATACATGAATCGAGTTGTATATGCTCTGTCAGTTGCAAAAGAAGTTGATATGCAGGAACCTAGTAACTATAGGGAAGCTATAGCTAGTTCAGAGGCAGATCGATGGATTGGTGCCATGAGGGAAGAGATTGAATATCTTCATAAGAATCAAACATGAAAGCTTGTTGACTTTCCTAAAGGACATCTTGTAGTAGGCAGTAAATGAGTGTTTTAAAAAAAAGTAATCCAAGGGTTGATGCATCTCGATTCAAGGCAAGACTGGTCGCTAAAGGTTTTACTTCAAGGGAAAAAATCAACTGTAATTAAGTGTTTTCTCCACTGGTGAAGCATAGTTCGATTTGAGTTTTGTTAGCCATAGTAGTTTTACAAGATTTAGAACTTGAGCAATTGGATGTGAATAATACGTTTCTACATGGTGAATTAGAGAAGCGAATCTACATGAGACAACTAGAGGGATTTATCGAACGTAATATGGAAGACAAAGTTTGTCTGCTGAAAAAGTCACTGTATGGTTTGGAACAGTCACCTAGGTAATGGTACATACGTTTTGATACATTCATGATGTCAAAAAAGTTCGCGAGGAGTCCATATGATAGTTTTGTGTATCATCAAAATATGTCAGATAATTTGCATTTTTACTTGTTGTTGTATGTGGATGATATGCTTATTGTTTCTTGTAGTATGTCACACATGGTGCAGATAAAAAAACAACTTAGTCCCGAATTTGAGATGAAGGATCTAGGTACATAAAAAACGATTCTTGGTATGAAGATTATCAATTTAAGAAGTGTAGGATCATTACACTTGTCTCAACAAAGTTATATTGAGAAAGTGTTACAATGATTCAACATGTTTGATGCTAAGGCAGTTAGCATCCCATTTGCTATTCATTTCAAGTTGTCTACAACAGGAGCGGGCAAAGACGATGCTGAGTTGGAACAAATATCGAAGGTTCCCTATTCAAGTGCAGTTGGTAGTATCGTGTATGATATGGTATGCACACATCCGTATATTTTACATGCGGTTAATATAGTTAGCAGGTACATGAGATGTCCTGAGAAAGAACACTGGCATAAAGTGAAATGGATACTTTGGTATTTTAAGAATACGGCAAACATTGTCTTAACTTTTAACAAGACCGATATTGATGGATCGCTGAATGATGTTGCAGGATCAGTGGCTGGTTTTGTTGATTCTTATTTTGTAGGTGATATGGATAAAATGAGATATCTGACAGGATATGTATTTACTCTAGCCGTGAGTGCAATTAGTTGGAAATCACAGTTGCAAGCTGATGTAGCTTTGTCTACAACAAAGGTAGAGTACATGGCGGTAACAGAAGCAATTAAAGAGGCAATATGGTTGCAAGGTTTGGTGGCAGATTTGGGCTTGGATAGGACTACTACAAAAGTGTATTGTGACAGTCAAAGTGCCATACACCTTACAGGAAACCAGATATACCACGAGCATACAAAGCACATAGATGTCATGTATCATTTTACGTGATATAATATCAAAGAGAATTGTTAATATGAAGAAAGTGTCTACACACGATAATTCAGAAGATATAATGACCAAAGAAATATCAGTTCGAAAGTTTAGGGAGTTTCTAAACTGGATTGGTGTTCGCAGTATAGACTGAATGCCTTAATGGCATTTGGTGAGTCAGAAGAAGAAAATTTTATCTGTTGATAGTGAAGAATGATATTCGCCTCAAGGGGAATATTTGTTGTGAATGAGTCCATTAATGCCTTGACAGTGTAGTGTGTTTGGCAGTACAGTTTTGTCTATTTGATATTGTCATCTTTAGTCTTGTGGTATTAGCATCTTCAGTCTTGTGTATATGAGGCAATTAGGGCCATTATCTAGAAAGTTCTGTTTATTTTATATAAATAGACTATTAGGGCTACACAAAACACATTTGAAATCTGTAACCCTTTTCTATCATAGTGAAACACTTTTCTCTCGTGGTGTCCGTGAACATAGACAATTGTCGAACCACGTTAAATCCTGTGTTTTTTTTTGTTCTTTATCTTTGTTCTGTTTTATCCACGTTAAATTCTCGGTCCGATTCTTATCGGTTCGGTTCGGATCCGGATTTAGGTTCCCCGAAACCGTTGACCGGTGAGGGTATGACGATATTTAGGTCAACAAACAATCAAAATAGTGTTTTTTTTCAAAAAGTTTAATTCTAACCACTAGCCGGAATTTAATGTTGTTATATTTCTATTTATTTTTATCGAAGTCCATAAATGTAGCTTTGTAAGCATATTACATATTAGTTACGTGGTTCGTTTTCGTTTTCGTTTATTTATTTATTTCAAATTTATTAAAAATAAATGTTAAAATCAAACCAGAAATGTGTTGAACAAAAAGTTCGGAGTTTTAATATCCACGTGGCAATCAATATCTCTTCCAGCTTATCATTCATTGCACCGTAACTATTTAAATTTGTAATTGTAATTTTTATTCATATCAATACTCGTAAAACCGCGAAACGGCAACGATGTCGCAGCAAATGCAACTCTCCTTCTCTTCTTCTCCTCTTAGTCCACTCAACACCAAAACCCTAAACCCTGCCACCTCCATCCATAACCGATTTATCTCTCCGATCTCAGTCGAACATACTCGGGGTAAAGGAATTTTACCGAGAGGTCATGTTTTTTCGACTTAGGGTTCGACGAGACGTTTCGTGATTTATCTCTCCGATCTCAGTCGAACAAATCGGTTTCGCTAAATCACGAAACGTCTCGTGAAACCCTAAGTCGAAAAAACATGACCTCTCGGTAAAATGCCTTTACCCCGAGTACCAAGATAAACCGAAGTTCAATAACTCTCCTCCTGCTGCGTTCAATTCATCATCTGCTTCGACAACAACTGGTAACATTTTTCATTGTCTGATTATGATTGCTGAGAAATTTTTGAAATTATTATAAACTAAAAGTCTATGAACACTTATATCAACTGAAATGCACAAGCGTGGCATTTTTTTATATTGATTTCAACATTGTTTGTCGAATTTTGTGTAGTTTTTTTTATGTATTTTTGGCTTAAGAGAGGATGGAAAATTATCCTGAAGTGAAGATAATAATGACCACAGTTGTTATTGAAAACTCATGACTCCCGCTCATTCTCAAAAATTAAAAACTCTCGCTCATTCTCAAAAATTAAAAACTCCCGCTCGTTCTCCAAAACCAAAAATCTCGCTCGTTCTCGAAACTAAAAAACGCCCTCCAAACTATACTTCCCTATATAAAGGGACTCCAAATCCATTAACATTCATAAACACTACTCAAACATAAACAATTTAACAAATGGAGTTTACTCCTCATGAAGACTACCATTTGCTTGAGGCCGTGAAGATTTCCCGCCGAGAGATGGGGGAAGATACTAGCGATGCGTTTTTTGATCGAGTGCTTTGTAAGTTGTACTACGACTACAGACGTTTATAAACCGGAGGTCTTGTTGTGCGCAACCGTGAACAAATCAAACAGAGGTACCTTTTTTGTAAACCGCTCCAGCGTTTGTTGTTCTTGCCATATAAAATTAAGCAAGAAGCAGCCGCCGTCTGGAACATGACGGTGGTAGACTACATCACAAGGGATATGGTAGCTTATCTTCAAGACAAGATTACGGAAAGGGAGGAGGGGGTTGACTCTGATGACAACTTGGAATATGACTTCGACGATTGAGCATTTTGGCTGTTGGCATGTAGATTTTAATTATTATCTTATGTTTGTTTAAGTTGAAGTATGAACTTATTGTTTTCGTCTTTATGTATTTCCTTCAAGTGTAATGTCCAACTTTAAATTTATAATTTCCGCTTTTTAAAGCTATCTTACTCCAACAATAGTTTAAACCGCGTTGTTTAGGCCCCAATATATTAGGGTTTGCGTCGCATGCGATATGGCCCAAAGGCCATCTCATTTTGGGCGTGCGATATAAGCTCTCTGTCTGAAAATTAGAGCCAACTTTTAAGCCTTGCGTCGCATGCGACCAGGGCTAAAGAAAGTCGCATTTTAGGCGTGCGATATAAGCCCTATGTCTAAAAAATAGGGCCAACTTTTTAACCTTGCGTCGCATACGACTAGGGCTGAAGCAAGTCGCATTTTGGGCGTGCGATATAAGCCCTCTGTCTGAAAAATAAGGCCAACATTTAAGCCAGTCGTCGCATACGACAGGTCTATAAGTCTGTCGCGTGCGACTGGTACTATATGGTATCTTTTAAATGAAACAACTCCTACTAAAGGCTTCTATTTGAACTCCCCCAACATCATAAAAAATACATCAACTATAATACCTCAAAACGGTTGTAGGGATAAATTACTTGTACAAAATAATTTCAAACGTCGTCTCTAATCAACTATATACAACTCCTACCAAAATAACTTAAAGTGTTGTACAAAATAATTTCAAACGTCATCTCTAGTCAAATCTGTTACATGTGGTTTTTCGTTCAAGTTTATTTTCCTAGCGTGCATTATTTGTGTAAACTTGTTGAACCGAAGGTAGTAGGGATGCGCCCATTGATTCGCCTTTTCAGTTGCGTAAGCGGCCCAACAAGGGTATAGTGGAGGCAACGGTCCATCGGGTGGAGTACTTATCTACAAAAAAAAATGAATGCGTTAGTAATGATAGCGTAACAAATATGGATTGGAAACGAAATATACTTACATTAACAAAGTGACATTCATGTACGAAAGCTATCCCAACTTCTACGATCGTTGAATTGTTGACGAGTGGCCTTCCACGGATCGGTAGATACGTTAACGGGGCTGCTTGCGATACATGGTATACCATGCATTGGTACCTTGTCGCGATGACTAGTCTAATGTCTGGAAATGTCATCTAGTAGTGGCTACTAGGGTTGGGCTTGAAGTAATCTAACCTATGTACCAAATCGTCAAACACCTTCGTCGAACCATATACATCCAACCAACATGCACGGCTGTCCCGTAACTCTTTCAACAACTCACGTTTAACATCCTCCCATCTATCTTCGTTGTTGTTTATTGAATGCGCTACAGAACGATATTCGCATTGTCCATCCGGAAGAACGTCAACTAACTTTAAAATGTAAGTGTGTAGGAAGACAGGGATGCAATCCGGATATAATGTTAACTTCCCATCCTTAAAACTTTTCTTAGGCCTTCCAACTTTCTTTTCTGCTAATAGCGGTTTCGATGGTACGATGGGAACCACGTTGGATGCAGCTGTGCTCCCTAACGTGTTTATGGGTGTACTACCTACCGAGTTAGCCGGAGTACTAGCACTAGCGGTTTGTTCAATGGGATATTCCCACGAACTAGGGTTCTGTTTAGTCAATTTATCAACGCCTCCCTTTGGTCTACCCTTAGCTCTAACCGCTTCTTTAGGATCTTGAATATGACTTGTCTCGGAACTTAATATTTGCATTAACCTATTGATAATGTGGTCCTGTTGGTCGGGTCAGAAACTACGAATAGAGTTGTCAATTAAGGAAAGTTTTTTTTTACAATTCCTCTTCACGAGAGCTAGGATCTCTATGAACAATATCTAATCTTTTCCAAAATACATCCACATCTTCTATGGGGATGCACCTACCATCTCTAGCTATAAACGCAATTTCACATGCACAGGGTAAACCATGCGTTTTCCTAAGGAAACAACCTCCACATGCTACCCGATCTACTCCTATATTTCGAGCACGTACAATAGCAACAATCAATATATTTAGCCCCGCATGTGACACATGACCTTTAAGCTTTTGGGTCAAAACACCATCAAAACCGGGAATTGTTCTAAACTTACTTCGCTCGAATGATTCGACGATACCCGCATGCTGCTTCGTTAATAAGTTATGAACTTTTTCACAAAAAAACTCAAAGTTGCATTGATTCATCCCAAGATATTTTTTAGGGATGAGTGAGCACCCTCCGCCCTACATAGTAAGTTCCTTATCAGGTAATCTAGTTACAACTTGTCTATTAGTTTTCATTAGAAGAATATTAGTCAGATGTTTTGTTTATAGTATTATATCTAAGTTTCTCATTTCAAAGGTAGAATTTTGAAGTATATATTATTTTTTTGTTGCTTTCTTCAACAGAAGTAGAAATATAATTTTTTTGATAGTTTATTTTAAGATATATATATATATATATATGTGTGTGTGTGTTACAACTGATTTATCATTTCAGTTAGCTTTAAAATTTGGTGTACAAGTCTAATAAGCTTCTAAGAGTAGCTTATATCTGTCTGCCTTTATCAGCATAGCAATGATTTACGATTCACATGTTTAACCCCTGATTTGTGATTCATATTTAAACATTGATTTTCAATTTAGATTTAATAACTCATTTACAATTTGCAGTTAACAAATAATTCTCAGTTTGAATTTAACAAATGATTCTTAGTTAAAAATAAACACTTTATTTTAAATTCTTATTTGACTCATGATTCTTAGTTTGCATTTAACTCATGATTCTCAATTTGAATTTCATGCACTATTCTCAGATCATACATGATTCTCACTTCCTATATATCCCTTTATTCTCAATTTGGATTTAACACTTGATTCATGATTCGCATTTAACAAATGATACTCATATCCGATTTAACCCTTGATTCTCTATTCGGATTTAACATATGACTTATGATTCACATTTAACCTATGATTCTTAATTTAATATAACAAATGATCTGTAATTCGTGTTCAACCAGTGATTTATGATTTATATTTAATTAAACATTCTCAGTTTAGATATAACAAAAGATCCGTCATTCGTGTTTAACCCATAATTTTTTATTCATATTTAACCATTGATTCTTAATTCAGATTTAATAAGTAATTCAAAATTCGTGTTTAATAAATATTTCTCAATTCAGATTTAACATATGATTCTCATTTCAGATTTCACACATGATTTTCAATCCATGATTCTTAGTTTGCATTTAACTTATAATTCTTAGTTTAAATTTCATACACGATTCATTGTTCATATCCCATTTTTAGTTCGTATATAACTGATGATTCTCAGTTTAGATTTAACATTTGATTCACAATTCGCATTTAACAAATGATACTCGGTGAGTTCACACAGGGTAAGCCTTCGATCTTGCAATAACCTGCAAACCAACGCTAGAAGGTAAACAACACAAAGTGACAGACTGAGCCAAAAAGACGTTTGTAAAGGAAATCGAACTCATGACTTTTGATCACAATTTGTGCTTACTCCACCAACTCTGCTTATTTGAATAAGTAAAATGTAGATAAATGGACCTAAAATCCCTACACAAAAATAGTTCACGCATATAAAAAAAACTAGTTTATACAAACTAGATACATGGACTAATGGATTTTTTTCACACAAAAAAATGCACAACTTACTTGTTTAAGATGAGTAGGACTTCTATCGTGAGTTAAAAAATGTTATCTCAGACACAAGATGTCTAATCTCATCCCTACGAGTTTTGTGACCTTACTCACCTAATGCCTCTTCCAACTTTTTGTCAATATCATTGATTTTCCTTTAACAAATTATGGCATGCCCTTTTGTCAAATGTTAAAACTATTAAATCTTCATGCCAAATTTTCAAGTAATCCGGACTAAGCGAATCATAGTCATAGTCGTTATAATTATAATCATTAAAATAAGAATCGGAGTCCAACAATTAGCTAAGTGAATCTCAATAAGTGCACATTTTGCACAAGTAAACTTATGTTTCTTGGTTTTGTTGTAGGTAATATCGAACTTAAGATAGACAAGGAAAGGGTAAAGGTAAATCGAGATTGGCTAGCCCTAACAACAATTAGCCAAATGAGGAGTTTTCATGGCTTAACTAAATTCTATTATCGGTTTGTGCGAGATTTTAGTAGCTTAGTTGCACGCTCTACCAAAGTTATTAAGAAAAATATCTAATTTAAGTGGGGGAAACAATATGAATATGCATTTAATGTGATAAAAAATCTAAGTAATGCTCATTTTCTTGTCCTCCTTAACTTCGCTAAAAGCCTTAAAGTGTGATGCCTTAGGAATTTGAATTATAGTCACTTTTATTCAACAAAGTCGACTAATTGCTTATTTTGATGAAATTTGAGTGTAACAACTTTAAAATTACCCAACTTATGATAATAAGATGTATGCATTACTCATAAATTTGGAAAATTAGTAGCACTATTTATGGCCTAACACACATATATCATGAATCTTCGAAACATTTGAAAGGACAACGAAAGTTGAACAAGCGCCTCACAAATGGGTTAATTCAATGAAACATTTTTATATATGATCATATACAAGAAAGGTAAAGAAAATATGGTGGTTGATGCATTGTATCGTAGGTATGCACTACTTTATATTTTGGATACCAAACTTATTGGTTTTGAATATAATAAAGATATATATGCACAAGATTCTCACTTTGGTGATGAGTTTAATGTATGTGAAAAAGTGGTATTTGGTGTGTATATAGACATGATGTGTTTCCATTTTGCAAAAATAAATTATTTGTGCCTTTGTGTTCTTCACATGAATTACTAGTGAGAGAAACTCATGGTGGTGGACTGATGGGTCATTTCGGTATAACTAAGACTTTGGAGATTTTATGATCATTTTTGGCCTCATATGAAATGTGACGTGGTAAGAATCTATGAGAGGTGAATTTTATGTAGAATAGAAAAATCTAAGTTCAAACCTCATGAGTTGTATACCCTTTTACCGATACCTATTGCACATTGGAATTATATTTCTATGGATGATGATATAGGATTACTTGGGACTAAAAGGGGATAAAAATATTTTTTATGGTGGTTTATCTATTTTCCAAGATGACACACTTCATTGCATGTCATTAAACTGATAATGCATAATATACATAGCTAATTTGTTTTTTGAGAAAATTGTTAGGTTACATGGAAATGGCATGCCTAAGACCATTGTTTCTGGTATATATGAAAATCATTTAGTTACTTTTGCAAGATTTTGTTATGGGATTTGGAACTAAGTTGATTTTTATACTAATTGTCATCCATAAATGAATGATCAAACCGAAGTACTGAATATAATATCATCTTTTTTGTTTGCCACATGTTAAATTGGTTATAATGAAATTATACATTATCAACAAACTATTCGTCATTTGATATTGTTTATGATTTTACGTATTATCTCATTCAGATTTAACTCATTTACCTTATGTGAACACATGGGTTTTGATAGAGAATGGTACATTTTATCTAATCAATTAATAAAAATACAACAATATAAATGAAAAAATGACTAAATAATATGCCAATTAAGACAATAAAGTATGAAATAAATGGTGTTTGAACGAGAAGATTAAGTTTAGTTGCACTTAAGGAAATACCAGTTTTTTTTAAAATGACGCTCAAAACTTCTCCGTTAAGGTGACATACCTATTCAAATCAGAGAATGTATCAAATATAATTCTTCTGTTCTTGACTTATCATGTGAATATAATGTTAGTGCAAGATTTGATATTCATGATTTGTCTTCTTGGATTATTTAAGGACAAATCCTTCTCAAGAAAGGAAAAATGATGCAAACGAAAACTGAATATGTTGATCATACATGTGCCTGTGAACATAGACAATTGTCGAACCACGTTAAATCTTTTGTTTTTTTTTTTGTTTTTTATCTGTGTTCTATTTTATTTATGTTTTGGGGTTGAACCATATATAATAAATTGCATAGTAATTTTGAAAAGAAAAAAAATTGATTTCGTCCGGTTTGGTCCAGGTTTTGCTGGAACCGGACTGGACCGCTAAATTTATCGGTTCGGACCGGACGGGACTGCTAAACTTTCAGTTCTATTTTTTGGAACCGGACCGTTAAGTTTTGGTTTGGTTTGGTTTGGTGTGGTCCGATTCGGTTTGGTTCCTGTTCTAATTTGGTCGACGTTTGGTTTGGTCCCGTTTCGACTCGGTTTGGTTTCGGGTCGGTGTGTTATAGGTATGGCTTAGTCCACTTAAAAAAATTAAATTAAATTATAATTTAATTTTCAATTATTTAATTTAAATGAATAACATAAAAATTAAAGTTTATAAATCAAATTTTGATTTTTATTAAAAAATAATAATTAACAATTAATTTTGACAATATAATATAATGTAAAAAAAATAGTAATAAAAAAATAGTTTGTTTTAACGGTTTTACGATTTTTTATCAGTTCTACCGGTTTATTGACTATACCGATTAGATTCCTTGTCAGTTCTTTACCGATTTTATCGATTCACTTCTGATTTTACAGATTTATCTGTTCGGTTCCGAACCAGCTTTATTATTTGGATTTTTTATGAATTTCGGTTCTTAGGATGGAACCGCAATCAGACCACTAAAATTCGATCCGATTTTCGGTCTGATTCTTATCGGTTCGGTTCGGATCCGGATTTAGGTTCCCCAATATAGTTGATCGGTGAGGGTATGACGATATTTAGGTCAACAAACAATCAAAATAGTGTTTTTTCTAAAAAGTTTAATTCTAACCACTAACCGGAATTTAATGTTGTTATATTTCTATTTATTTTCATCGAATTCCATAAATGTAGCTTCGTAAGCATATTACATATTATTTATGTGGTTCGTTTTCTTTTTCGTTTATTTATTTATTTATTTTAAATTTATTAAAAATAAATGTTAAAATCAAACCAGAAATGTGCTGAACAAAAAGTACGGCGTGGCAATCAATATCTCTTCCATCTTATCATTCATTGCACCGTAACTATTTAAATTTGTAATATTAATTTTTATTCATATCAATACTCGTAAAACCGCGAAACGGCAACGATGTCGCAGCAAATGCAACTCTCCTCTTCTTCTCCTCTTAGTCCACTCAATACCAAAACCCTAAATCCTGCCACCTCCATCCATAACCGATTTATCTCTCCGATCTCAGTCGAACATACTCGGGGTAAAGGCATTTTACCGAGAGGTCATGTTTTCTCGACTTAGGGTTCGACGAGACGTTTCGTGATTTATCTCTCCGATCTCAGTCGAACAAATCGGTTTCGCTAAATCAAGAAACGTATCGTCGAACCCTAAATCGAAAAAACATGACCTCTCGGTAAAATGCCTTACCCCGAGTACCAAGATAAACCGAAGTTCAATAACTCTCCTCTTGCTGCGTTCAATTCATCATCTGCTTCGACAACAACTGGTAACATTTTTCGTTGTCTGATTATGATTGCTGAGAAATTTTTGAAACTATTAGAAACCAAAAGTCTATGAACACTTATATCAACTGAAATGCACAAGCATGGCATTTTTTTATATTGATTTCAACATTGTTTGTCGAATTTTGTGTAGTTTTTTTATGTGTTTTTGGCTTAGGAGATGATGGAAAATTATCATGAAGTGAAGATAATAATGACCACAGTTGTTATTGAAAACTTATGAGAGTTTGTATCGTGTGTAGCTCCTGGTGGATCACCGGCTAAGTTTTTTGTGGAACATTCCATATACAAAGGGAATGCTGTTCTTACATTTCAGCCAAGAGCACCGGAGTTTGGGTTGTTAGATGCATGTTCTGAGTAACATACTTTTGTTTTGTGGAGTTTACATTATTCAGTTGACATACCTTGTCTCATCATCTTTGTGATTCTTTTGCAGTCAGGGGCCTATAAGTTGTCCAAGGAGGGTTTTGTGCTGCTAGAGTTCGCTCCATCCGCAGGTTTTAGATCATATGATTGGAGCAGGAAGCAGGTATTCTATTTGTTTGACATTGGAAAAAATCAATAAACTGTGTGTTCCTTTGGATTTTGATTATGTAAAGATGACTTCCGATATTTAGTGTCAGGTATCTAGCTACAGTCTACGCCAAAGTTTTTATATTTTTATCAGAATATTGTATTTGTTCTTTCATAGCTTCAATGTATTTGTTTTGCGAAATATATGCTGCGCTTCGACTAAATCTTGTTATGCTGGGGTTTCGAATCTTCAGCGATTTTGTCTATCAGTTACAGAAATTGGAAGTCTAATTAGCCTCGGCTCCGGGGACTCGTGTGATTTTTTTCATGATCCTTTTAAGGGCAAAAGGTACTTTCTTATCTGTACATCCCTAGTTACGGTCAAGATTCAAATTGTTGATATATGCTTGTGACAAATCTCATTGTAATTTGTGTATTATTATGACAGTTTTGCCATTAATTTTGTTACTTTGTTCTTTCTGTTAATATATCTTTTTAGATATATAAATGTGCAGCATCATCTCTAAACTTTGCAGTGATGAAGGTAAAGTCAGGAAGCTGTTGAAAATAGAGCCACTTCCTGATGGATCTGGCCACCTTTTTAACCTAAGTAATTTCCTTTCCGTTGCTCTTATCACCACAATTCAGGAGACTGTGTTTTTTTAGATTGCATGATATATACATTTGATGTTTACCCCTCCATACACCTATTAACTTGACAGTTATTGTATCTTGTCTCTTCTAAAGTCAAAAGTTACCGGTAGTACTTCAACAAATTGGATTTAAGAATTATAGATATGTCATTTCTTCGTTATCTAGATACATATCGATTTCAAGCCTTTGTGTGATCGTGTCTGTGGATGTGATTGTGAATATGTATCTCCACTGCCTGTGTATCATTTAATATTATAAGGGTATTGTGCGAGGGACAACCCAACCTCATAATAAATTCTGTATGATCGCAATATAGTAGCAACTAACAAGTAGTCTTGTTGACTTAATACCATCTACATATAGACCTTTTGATTTGTTCAAATTATGACTCTCTTACCTGCTTTTAAATTCTTGTTGTAAAGCTGGTCACATCTTTCAAATTGACTGCAATAATTCGTCTTTAACTAAAAATATCTTATTTCAGCTCTATATATCGAAACAAAGATTACAACATGAATTTATTTATGTATACTACTCTTTGATGAATATAGTACAAGAGCTATATATAGAATTTCGTAATATTATTGAGTTTCTTACATGTAGTATATTCTTTTGATAATACATGCATGGTGTACCAGCAAATGCAAGTGTATAGGCCATTTAAGGCGGATCTTATTATTGCAATTTTAAACTTATATTTGTGTTTGCGACTGCGGTCTACACCTGAATATCTATCAACATTTGGCATATCACATGTAATATCTTATGAGCTAAAATATGACATAACTTGGAGCTAGCTGCACTTTATTCTCTGTATATAGAAAAGAAGATTTCAGTTGACATTTCCCTGTTGAACTCGTCTAACGTATTCTTTTTTATGCTTTTTGGTTTTATAATTACTGAAGTTGTTCACAACAAGCTTCTGAATTAGGATGAGAGCATTTATATTCGCGTTAGCAAGGCGAAGTATGCTGTCCTGGTCTCAGCCTTCAATGTAGGCTCTCTCTCTTTCTCTCTGTCATAACGGAGAACTTTGCACATGCCTGATGGTGGTAATTGTTATGGATATATGCCATTTAGTGATTTTATATTCGACAACAGCGTTTCTATTAACCCTACTAATCGTCCTCGCCTGAGCGTACCCTCTCGCAAATCGGAAATCTCCAGTACCACCAACAATCGGCATCTCCCTCACTTTATTTAAAGCCACATTTCGTCCCAACAAACTAAGCATGCTACCTTTAAACTTCCCCTCAAAAAAGGCAAAGTTAAACACCATCATAAACCCTATCTCAGCTTGCGAGGCACCTGCGTACATTCCTTGTGCTTTTCCTATAAGTTTGGAGCTGATTTCTGGCCCGGAGGTTAAAGGGTCGTCGGCTATCGCGACCGATCCGAATACCGTGGATGTGTTGGTTATGGGAGCCTCAGCAACTATGACCGCGGTAGGGTCTTTGGAGTCAAGGATATCATGGAAGTAGAAATGGAGGTGTGTGAGTATCTCTTTGTTGAGGTTAAGTGATGATGGAGATATAAGTTTAGAGTATGTATCGGATTTTGTGAATGTGAAAGTAATGAAAAGTGTTAGAAGAAATAAGGAAAAGAGAGTTTTAGCCATGGTGACTTAAGTTTTGGTTACCTCCGTTGCTTTCTTTGTTTCGGTATTCCAAATTTCCAACGTGTGTGTATATATATAACTAAAGATGCATATGTCACAAATTGTATTCATATTTATATATCAAATGGATCTGAAATGAGTAAAGGAAAACAAGAATATATAAAAGCTTTTGACTTACATAAAAGTAATATTCATAGCTGTCCATTAATATATTTGGTTCTCGTACGACTTGAAAGTGGATTTGGTGTAAAATACTAAAAACAATAACAAGGAGATACCTGCATATGCTGGGGATATCAAAAAATTGAACTAGAAAAAACGTTTCAAGAACCTTTTTTCTGGTCTAACCGTCTTCTTCTTTCCATGGATTCTTTCAACATTCATTAGAAGTCTATTGAAGAATTTTCCGTTCTTCATTCAAGCTTACAGAAAAATGATAGACCTCATCAACAAACCAAGAAATCTTATGTTGACTTGTTTAAACCCTGCAAAAACTCTGTTTCGATGAACCCATAATGGATTAAAAAAACCAGAGAGTCATTTTTGATTCAATTTTCTGATGATGTCAAGAATCATCTGCTCCAACAGTCCAAAACTACTTTGATTGGAAAATTTAGCAATGGTGTTCCCAAGAAATCAAAACTGAATAGCTTCTTGGATTCTATGAAATTCAAAGGAGGATACAATTATGAAGTTTGGGATTCTCACCATATCTTTCTTGAGTTCAACTTGAAGGAAGATATATGCATTATATGTGTTATAAAATACTATGCAATTATCACAAAATAGCTCAAGCACAGAATATATGCGAATGAAAGATTTAAATGAAACACAGGATTTAAAAGGTTTCACTATGATAGAAAAGGTTACAGATTTCAGATTGTGTTTTGTGTCGCCCTAGTAATCTATTTATAGGGAATTAATAGACTTACTAGACTATGGGCCTAATGGGCTCATACCACAAGACTAACTCAAGTAGTTGGACAATATCACTATCACAACACAAAACTGTACTGCCGGACACAGTACACTGTCAAGGCACTATTCCACTCATTCACAACAAATCTTCCCCTTGAGGCGAATATCCTTTCTTCACTATCAACAAAGAATCTTCTCTTCTTCGGATTCACCAAATGCCCTTAAGGCATTCACTCTATACTGCGAACACCGATCCAGTTTAGGCATTCCCTAAACTTTCGAACTGATACTGCTTTGGTCATTATATCTGCTGAATTATCGTGTGTAGACACTTTCTTCACATCAACAATTCCCTTTGATATTATATCACGAATAAAATGATACCTGACATCTATGTGCTTTGTACGCTCATGGTACATCTGGCTCCCTGTAAGGTGTATGACACTTTGACTGTCACAAAGCACTTTTGTAGTAGTCCTATCCAAGCCCAAATCTGCCACCAAACCTTGCAACCATATTGCCTCTTTAACTGCTTCTGTTACCGCCATGTACTCTGCCTCTGTTGTAGACAAAGCTACAGTAGCTTGCAACTGTGCTTTCCAACTGATCGCACTCCCAGCTAGAGTAAATACATATCCTGTCAAAGATCTTCTTTTATCCATATCACCTGCAAAATCAGAATCAACAAAACCAACCAATGATCCTGCAACATCATTCAACGATTCACCAATATCGGTTTTGTTAAAAGTTAAGCCAACATTCACATTATTCTTCTGAATAGATTCAATCTCTTCCCCTATAGCACCAATCCATCGATCTGCCTCTGAACTCGCTATAGCTTCTCTGTAGCTACTAGGTTCCTGCATCTCAACTTCTTTTGCAACTGACAGAGCATATGCAACTAGATTCGCATACCTTTTTGGAAGTCTAATATCTCTTCTTTCTCTGCCCAATGCTATGCTATAAGGTTGTTGTTCTGGTTCAGGCACATCATCGTCACTATCATCTGATGTTGACGCTTCACCTCCTGATTCTGGATCCACCTCAGAACCACTTGAATTATTGGACCTGCTAGGAACTGATTCTACTTCAAGCTCCACCTGTTCACTCACAACCGATCATGATTCGACCATTTCTCCTACTTCCTTATGACTGTCTATCGAAGCAAACTCATTAAAAGTAACGTCCCTACTGACGAGAAAACCTGGAGACTTTGGAGAGGTACACCATAACCTATATCCCTTCACTCCAGTAGCATATCCTAGAAATATGCATCTCTTTGCCCTCGGCTCAAGCTTACCATCTTTCACATGAGCATACGCAGGACAACCGAACACCCTCAAATGTTCATAATTCGCCGACGATCCAGACCAAATCTCAAAAGGAGTTTTACAATCAATAGCCGTTGTTGGAGACCGATTCACCAAGTAACACGCTGTATTGATAGCTTCAGCCCAAAAATCCTTTCCCACACCGGAATGTGAGAGCATACTTCGTGCCTTGTCACAAAGCGTTCTGTTCATTCTTTCTGCGACTCCATTCTGTTGTGGTGTTCTAGGAACAGAATTATATATTTATTTCCTTATATTCTAATTTAGGATTTTGAGCAGCTCTTATATAAAGCATCATATGTCTTAAGTTTTAAATAAGTTTTTGAAATAATATTTTTTTATGACTAAAATTTTCAGCCTTTGTTATCCTTGGATTAGGATTTTATCTATCATGTTACCCTTGGATTAGAGTTTCATCTATCGTTCTTTCTTTTCATCATTCCGCTGCATCATATTGCCGATTTTAAAGCTCACAAACTGTATGAGACTGATCAAGTCTGGGATGGAATTGAGTTGGTCCCTAAAAAGTAGAACATTTGGTGTAACGGATGTTGAAGTTACTATAAGCCTATGTAGATAATTTATAGGTGTAGACTAGAAGTAACTCATCAACAGAGGTATTGCAAAAGGAGTGGATGAACATAGTTGAGTCTCTAATGAAATGTATAAGCGAGAGCTGTTGATACTCTCTATGAGAAGCTTGAGTTGTGGCTTAGTGACAGATATGTCTTATGGAGTCTAAGGGATGAGACACACTTACAAGACTGGTGACCGTTGTTTCGAATAAGATATGTGTTGATTCAAAAAAGGTTGGTCTGAAGCATGTTGGTCTGAAGAGTGCTAATCCAAAGCAGTATGATTTAAAGCGAGCTGGATGTAAGTAGACCAAATCAGACTCATTTATTTGCTAGGTTTCTTATTTAATTAGGTTTTCTATTTTGGTCTTTTTATATTAATTAGATTTCATATTAATCGGGCCTTCAATATTAATTAGGTTTTTTAATGAGGTTTCCTATTTTAATGGATAATGAGTTATCATAGTCGATGATTAATAGACTTTAATATTAGGTGTCTAATGAAGAATTAGGGTATTCCATAAACTAATATATAGAAGAAGATATGCAATTGCAATGGTGCGATGTGATAAGACGATGAATTACGTGAGCAAATTATTTCTCGAGTGAAAGAAATAACTCTAGATTTTTTGAGAGATAAGTGATATGAGAGGTAAACACTGAATAAAAGGTTATGTTAATCACGTCATCTTTTGTAAGAAAAGATATTTGAGTTATTTATGTTTGAGAATATTTCTGTAGCATACTTGTTTATAAACAAATGTTTGTTTTTCATGGATGTAAAATGTCATCATAGTTAAAACCACGCTAAATATGTATTGCATGGAGTTGCATAGCCAGGATCAAAATATTATGGTGTCCTGACCCTCGTTATATCAAATCAACATATATATTCATAAAAATAAAGTGAAATACAAAATAGTCATAACAAATATGGTTTATATTAAAATCTCAAATATTGAATTGCCATTCTCATGATATAATATACGTTACACAAATAACTAAAATGTGAATACAAAAGAACTAAAATTAAAATATAAATCTAAGTTAATTTTACTTGTACTTTTCTTTTATTCATAGCTTGAAATGTTGAAGGATAGTTGATCAGCCTAGACCAGCTTTCAAATGTTCCAATTTGAAGTTTGATCTTTGACTTGAGGTTGTGGATTATTGACCACCTGAACATGTTCCAATTATTAACATGTGTTTCTTCTCGGTTAACTTCATTAATTTAACTAGAGATATTTGGATTTTCTCTTTTATATTTATAAGTTCTTTTAAAATATTTACGCATCCTATACTAACACACGTAAACCTATGATTTAAAATCACTTCAAAGAATCAAATTACATTCAAATGACATTATTAAAGACTTAAAAATCATAATTGGACGAAGGGGAAGCACTTCGTTTATCGAATTGAAAAATTTAGCCAATATTAAAAATTTGTCAGAGAATGATTTCTGATTGATTCAATTTTTCTCCTGTAAAATGTCAATACGTTTTTACTACTTCCAAACTAGTTTTGCCACTGATTATCACTGCTGATCCTTATTGAACAAAGTTTAAAATTTAAGAAAAAAAAACTAAAACGAGTTTTGGACGTTGCATGTTTATTTGTAGTTATAGATTGCAGCTTGTAGTTATAGGTTCTGTTGTGAATGAGTCGAATAGTGCCTTGGCAGTGTACTGTGTCCGGCAGTACAATTTTGTGTATGTGATAGTGATATTGTGCACTGTGTTCGGTTGTGACTTGAGTTAGTCTTGTGGTATGAGCCCATTAGGCCTATTGTCTAGTAAGTCTAATAAATCCCCCTAAATAGATTACTAGGGCGACATAAAACACAATCTGAAATCTGTAACCATTTCTATCATAGTGAAACTCTTTTCTATGGCGGCACCCGTGGACGTAGATAATTATCGAACCAAGTTAAATCCTGTGTTTCATTTAAATCTTTCATTTGTATATGTTCTATGCTTAAGCCATTTTGATAATTGCTTAGTAATTTAATAACAAAATTGGTATCAGAGCCACGTGGTGAAATTAGGGCTTTTGCAATTAGGGTTTTTCACAATGGCGTCTACAGCAACAAAATACATGATTGAAAAATTTGATGGGGGATCCAGCTTTGCGTTGTGGAAGATTAAACTGAAATCTTCATTGGTACTGCAAGGGTTGTGGAAGACTGTGGAGAATAAGTTACCAGAAGAGATGAAAGATGAGGAGAAACAAGATCTTCAAGAAAGGTCTTTGTGCTGGATTTTAATGAGTGTGAAAGACAATGTGCTTCGCGAGATTAGTGGTGAGAAGACTGCTGCCTGTGCATGGAAAAAGCTATGAGATCTTTACTCAGAGAAATCAGTAGTAAACCGATTATACTTGAAAAAAGTGTTTGTATGATTTCAGATTGAAAGAAGGTATGTCCATAACAGAGCACTTAGACAATTTCAAATTAATTATAATGGACTTGAAGAACATAGATATCAATATTGAGGATGAGGGTCAAGCTTTGTTTGTATTGAGATCGTTACCAGCTCCCTATGAAAACTTCGTAGATACCATTATGTATGGTAAGGATAAGTTATCGCTAGCAGATGTCAAAGGGGCACTGAAATCAAAGGAGATGAGACAGTTGCAGCCAGACAATCAAGCTGAAAGGAAAAGTCTTATGAATAGGGGAAGATCTAGAAGCAAAGAGAGTTCTTTAAGAAGGAAGAACTGGAGGTCCAAGTCAAGGGTGAAGCACTCAAACTGTTATGCATGCGGTGAGCAGGGTCATTATAGGAGAGATTTTCCGAAACTGAATGGTAAGAAGGGAAATCAAAAGGAAAATGCAGGAAACATTGTTGAAGGCGTGAACGATTCCGACGATAGTGAAAATAGTGGTAAAGGAGATGTATAGTCCGTGAGTTCAGACTTTGGGCAAAACTCTTGGGTACTCGATACTGGCGCTACATATCACATGTGTCAGTTCAAGTAGTGGTTTGATACGTACAAGCCAATGCATGAACTGTCTATTTAGGGAACAATCATTCGTTTACTGCTGGTGGTATTGGTAACGTCAGAATCAGAATATTTGACGGGGTTGTTAGAATCTTGCAGCTGGCATGTTCCTGGGTTAAAAAGAAACCTGATTTTTCTTGGGACTCTAGAATCTCGGGGTTACAAGTACCGTGCAGAAAATGGTGTAATCAAAGTGACAAAAGGCTCAATGGTATGCATGAAAGGCAGTTTGCAGAAGGGTCTTTACATTCTCCAGGGGAGTGTTTTATGGGCGATGCTGCAGTAGCATCGTGAGGGAGTAATAGCCAAAGTAGGCAAGATCAAAATAAATCGTGGCATTGGCATCTTGGTCACATGAGGGACAGAGGATTAGCTGTTTTTGGAAAGAGAGATTTGTTGAAAGGGTATAAAGCAGAATCATTGGGATTTTGTGAGCATTATGTGTTTGGTAAACAAACTAGATTCAAATTCAGCAAATCGGCTGTAAGAAAGACTAAAGGGACATTGGACTACATTCACTCAGATCTTTGGGGTCCAAACAGAAATCCATCTAAGAGCGAAGCAAGATACTACATGAGTTTGATTGATGATTATTCAAGGATGGTGTGGGTTTACTTTCTGAATACGAAAGATGAGGCATATTCAACCTTTGTCAAATGGAAGACGATGATTGAGAAGCAAACAGGAAGAAAAATCAAATGTCTTAGAACAGATAATGGGTTAGAATATTGCAGTCGTGAGTTCAACAAGTTCTGCGAAGCTGAGGGAATAGTGCGCCATCGCACTTGTTCTAGAACACCACAACAGAATGGAGTCGCAGAAAGAATGAACAGAACGCTTTGTGACAAGGCACGAAGTATGCTCTCGTATTCTGGTGTGGGAAATGATTTTTGGGCTGAAGCTATCAATACAGCGTGACACTTGGTGAATCAGTCTCCATCAACGGCTATTGATTATAAAACTCTTTTTGAGATTTGGTCTGGATCGTCGGCTGATTATGAACATTTGAGGGTGTTTGGTTGTCCTGCGTATGCTCATGTGAGAGATGGTAAGCTTGAGCCGAGGGCAAAGAGGTACATATTTCTAGGATATACTACTGGAGTGAAGGGATATAGGTTATGGGGTACCTCTCCAAAGTCTCCAGGTTTTCTCATCAGTAGGGACGTTACTTTTAATGAGTTTGCTTTTATAGACAGTCAGAAGGAAGTAGGAGAAATGGTCGAATCATGATCGGTTGTGAGTAAACAGGTAAGTTTGAAGTAGAATCAGTTCCTAGCAGGTCCAATAATTCAAGTGGTTCTGAGGTGGATCCAGAATCAGGAGGTGAAGCGTCAGCATCGGATGATAGTGACGATGATGCGCCTGAAACAGAACAACAACCTTATAGCATAGCATTGGGCAGAGAAAGAAGAGATATTAGACTTCTAAAAAGGTATGCGAATCTAGTTGCATATGCTAGTAAGTTGCAGAAGAAGTTGAGATGCAAGAACCTTGTAGCTACAGAGAAGTTATAGCGAGTTCAGCGGCAGATCGATGGATTGGTGCTATGGGGGAAGATATTGAATCTCTTCAAAAGAATACTGTGAACGTTGGTTTAACTTTTAACAAGACCGATATTGGTGAATCGCTGGATGATGTTTCAGGATCATTGGTTGGTTTAGTTGATTCTGATTTTGCAGGTGATATGGATAAAAGAAGATCTCTGACAGGATATGTATTTACTCTAGCTGGGAGTGCGATCAGTTGGAAAGCACAGTTGCAAGCTACTGTAGCTTTTTCTACAACAGATGCAGAGTACATGGCGGTAACAGAAGCAGTTAAAGAGGCAATATGGTTGCAAGGTTTAGTGGCAGATTTGGGCTTGGATAGGACTACTACAAAAGTGTTTTGTGACAGTCAAAACGCCATACACCTTACAGGGAACATCCCTTTACATCCCTTTACATCACATTAACTTGTAATTTTTAATAACAAAAAGAAACTAAAAAAAGTCATTTAGCTAACCTTTTGTATCCCATGTCAATCATTAACTGTTGGTAAATTAAAGTTAAATGTATGAACATGACTTTAACATCACAATTTAGGCCGATTATTAACAAACAAAAACTAAACAAACACATTTTACAGACCATTGTATCTCATGATAAGCATTAATTGCTGGTAGGTTTTAGCTACATCTAGATTTAATATTTAACCAAACATAACTAAAGAAAGCATTCAATTTTCCATTAATTTCTTCTTCCAAATATTTAGTTGTTCGTATGTTACGAATATATATATGAACATGCTTTTAATGTCATATTTAGCTTCACGTTTGAACAAAAAACAACTAAAAAAGCATTTAACTTTCTCTTGAATTCTCATGCTAAATATTTAGTTGCTGGTAGGTTTCAGGTAAAAGTATGAGCAAGCCTTTAACATCACATTTAGTTTTAATTTTTAACCAAAAGCAACTTAAAAATAAACATTGAATTATCCCTTGAATTATTTTACAAAACTTTAGCTATTAGTACATTTTTAGCTGTCATTTAAAAATTACTAAACAAAGATATTCAGATGATCCTTGTATTCCTCTACCAAACGTTTAGGTGTTAGTAGGATTACAACTAAATGCATGATGCATATTTTTAACCAACCAATTTTGGATTCAAAATTTAACCTAACACCTATATATATATATAAACATTTAGTTATCCATTTACATCTTCAACCAAACATTTAGTTGTTTCTTCAAAATGCATGTAATGTATTATATTTTATGTGCAACTTGTTTTAACAATCATTTATGAGTATATTTATTGCTGGTTGGATAGGTAAGTTCAAATTTTCTAAATAGGCTTGTGACATTTGGACTAATATTACGAGATATGTTATAACTTTGTTTAAATATTTCTTTATAACATTATATTTTATGCATTTGAAACTAAGTCTATAGATCTCCCCTACTATATATATAATTAAATTATAAATTAGTGGAGAATGACATTTTAGTTTAATATAAAATCAATTTGTAACCGCTTCACCGACTCATAAAAGAAATATTATAACTTTGTATAAAACTTTTCTTTAAATATAATATTTTACACTAGAAAACAGACTCGTACATCCTCCAACTATATATAGAAATAAATTTTAAATATTTTAAATTAGTGAAGAATTACATTTCAATTTTATATAAATACATGTTAATGCAAATCATGTTTTTTTTAGCAATTTGATTCGTGAAGAAAAAATAACTAAAAAAGCTCTCTCCTCTCTCCTCCTTTCCAACGTTCTTGTTGCTCTCCTTGCTGTTGTTCGAATCTGAATCAATGGAGGAAGCTCTAGTTGATTGATGGATACTCCGTACAATCCTCCATGTCTTCATCCACCATTACCACCATGGTCATCTCCCAGTCTTTCCACTTCAAGTCTCTCCTCCTATCGAGCCTTGCTTCTTGTATCAAAACCTTGGATATCTGCTGGCTCAAGCTGGGCTTCTACCCTATGCTTCTACCTTCTGGTCACTTGGATCTGCCCAAGCTGTCTAACCCTGAGAACCAAAGGGATGGCCTCCAGTATGATTGGATGTGTGCTCTGGCTGTCTGAGCTGCATTTTCACATCAACCCATTCCCCCACTGCTGTAATCTATAGTATTATCTTTCAACTCCAGCAAATCCTCTCCTCCTCCCTATCTGGCCACATTCTCTCCCAACCACCAGGTCTCAATTCGGTTTTCTTGTCAGCCTAAGGACTTTCAACTCCAACCCACCATATGTCTCTAGCCCAAGCTTGTTGACTATCAGTTCTAGGCTCTGTCTCACCCTCCATCTCTTCTCTCTCAACCAAGGAAATAGAAAGTGTAACTCCTCTTATTACTCGATTACAAAGCCTAGTTCTGTTCTAGTTAGTTTTACTAACTATCCCCTCGACTATCTCTGCTTCTGGTTCCATACTCCTAACCAAACCTTGTCCTCTTTCTCTATCCTAGCTCTCTTCCCAGTAAGTTTAACAGTAAATCTCCCTCTCTCATCCTTTGGTAATGTCTCTCTCCACTTTCCCCCTCTGCCCAACCCTCTTCATCCCCAGTACACACTCTAAGCTATACTGGATTCTCTCCAAAACCAAATCCCACAGTCTATCTCATAGCCCTGTTTACCCAATGTCATGTCTCCTAATAGTCCCATCTTTTATGTCTATAGGTTATAGTCTTCCCTCCACTCTCAAACAAAATCACCAAGCTATTAATCTCCCTCACCTATCTCAACTTACCAGTTCCAACCAACCCAGCAGTCTCAAAATATTTTCTCTACTTTCTACCAAAATATCTCTTTCACAATCAAAGTTTGTGTTTCATACATGATGGCCTCTTCTGGATCAAAGTTGTCGAATCAGCCTGGGATTCACTCACTTATTCGAACCCAATGTTTCTCTTCATCGCTCGCCTCCTTCCCTAGCAACCCCGATCCTCTCCAAGCTGTTCCTTTTGCCCTGGATTCCATCTCTATAAACCCAACCCCACCCCTCAGCTATCTCACAGAATCCCTTCCTCCCACGAGACTTATGTTCGTAACACTCTGGCCCTGGCCAGACACCATATAGAGTATGGCCAAGGGCAAGTTCTTTTCCAGTATTCGACCAGAGACCCTCTAGACTTCTTACCTCCTCTGACCACCCCATGCTCTGATCTGCCCCTAGTTTTGTTCTTCTCAGCCTCCTCTGGTGGTAGCCCTCTCTCTCAAGTCAGCTCTCTCCCTCTCCGATCCAGTGATCTTCCTTCTTCAGAGCATGGTTTTTATGCCAACCTAGTGGCAGTGATTGGGGATCTGCCCCATCCCACTCTACCGGCCTCATCAAATCTCCCACATATCTTGGGACTGGCTAGCCTTAGTCACTCACCTCTCCTGCTTGCCTCCCCCACTCCTAGCTCCCCTCTGGATTTAAGGTCCAGAAGACCTGCATCTCTGAGCAAGTCCCCAAATCGGGCCTATGCTTCTTCTTCGTCGCACAAGCAGGGTCAATCTCCTTTGCAGAGTGAATCTCTACCCTCTCCTAAATCCAGTCGCGTCTCTAGTATCCTTTTGTTGGAGAGACCTCCATTGTTGGGAAAATAAAACATCCTTGACAGAGCCCTATTGTCGCCGATCAAAACCGATATCGGAGTAAAGAAATCGACAAACCAGATCGATATAGGGTTCAGATATGAAGATCCGATTAATTTATCATATGGGTCTCTCTTGAATGATAATACAATGGGTATGAAGCCTTTTGGAGTCGATCGAAAGAATGTCTCCGGTTCTCGAGCTGGATTTATTGGTGGGCCGGTCAGAATCGATATCGGAGTAAGGAAATCGACAAACCAGATCGATCTAGGGTTTGGAGATGAATATCCGATTCCTTTCTCATCTGGGTCTCTCTTGAATGTTAATAAAATGGGTATGAAGCCACTTGGAGTCGATCGAAAGAATGTTTCTGGTTCTCGAGCTGGATTTATTGGTGGGCCGGTCTCAAACCCAGTGGAGCTGGGTCAATCCAACGACTCGAGCCTAGACAAGAGGGTCTATCACCCTGTGGGTCGGGTTTCAAAATTCATTGGTCCCACTCAGATCCTCTCTATTAATAAACTTGGCCCAAACAAGAGTAAATGCTTATTAGAAGGTGGTAAACCTGTTGCCCATCACTATTGAAGAGTTGAAAGATAGTCCGAGGGTGATTCTGTTGTGAGAGGATTTGTTGATAGAGGATTAAGAAGTAGAAGAATATTTGTGTTAGATCTAGAGAGAGAAAGTGCTAAAAGAGTAGAGAGAGAAAGTCGTACTATTCATCTCGAAATTCGTGAAGTGTGTGTGGTCCTTTTATAGTACAATTGCGGACCCCACACACTTTAATTCGGGTTAATTACATCTTTTGGTCCCTACTCTAAAATTCCTTCCTATTTTGGCTATATCTTTACAATTAACGCATTTTGGCCCTTATACATTTATTTCTATGCATTTTGGCCCCTATACGTTTATTTCCATGCATTTTGGCCCCTATACATTTATTTCTATGCATTTTGGCCCTTGTCTTTTATTCTCCCTCATCAGTAGCCCCCCAGTCTTAGTAAAAAATTGTTTTGCTAAAACTGAATAATTCTTCTGACCGGCCAAAATCTCTTCAAAAAGTTGTTCCTTCGAACTTCATAAGTCCCTTAGGCACAAAAGGTTGCTCCACGAAACCTCTTCGAATAACTTGAAATTCGAAAAGTTGCTTCTTCGAACTTCATAAGTCCCTTAGGAAAAAAGTGAATTACTTGAAAGTCTCCTCGAATATCTACCAAGACCCCTTCGAATTTCTGCTATACCGAGTAGCCCCCCCAATCCTTGGAACTTTTTTAGCCTGATCATCGTCGGATAATTGGGTACTTAGGCGAAAAAATGTTGCTAGGATTGATGATGTCATTGTACCAGCAGCGATGTCAGCATGATTTTGTAGAAACGGTACCAATTCTTTTGTCAGAAAACCCTTCCACTTCCCATGACAATCTCTGACACGAAACTCTTCATCTTCTGCTATAGCTAGGTTGCCTATATGGACCATCATACCCCTAGGCAAACAACAGAAAAATGTCCCCAGGCCTCTTCTGCACGAAAGCCCACTAGGATTCTATAAATACCAACATTTTCCTTCATTAATGCAACTTTTGTTCAATTAGTTCTAGAGAGATAAACTGGCGAACAAGCCCCGTCGAATTCCTGAGTGGTTATTGATCAGTAAACGATTCGAAGAGAGGGTTGCTGCTGGTGAGGACGTAAGACCTCGTCCCCCTCCACCGACTACAACTTTTTTTGGTGCCTGGCCCCCTTCGCACAATTCGACCGCCATTATCCCTCAGGAAGTAGCTCGTCAAAGCTTACTTACCGAAACAAACCCGTCAAGAGAAATGGGCAAAGAAAAATCTCACAAGCATTCATCAGGTTCGAAGAGGAAAAAATCCCATAGAGATAAGAAAAATTCTCATGAGCGAAAACGGGCCAGGGGGGCTTCCCTAACCATTCGAGAACCCACTGTCCCAATTAATGTTGAAGATCGCCCCCGAAAATCTCCAAGCCCTCGAAGGACTTTGAGGAGTCCTCCTCGGAACTCAGTGAGTCCTCCTCGAAGGCAAGACTTGGAGCGCAATATCGAAAGTCCTCCTCGAAGGCAAAAACTACACCAAAGTATTGAAAGTCCTCAAAGGAAAAACCTAGAACACAATACTGGAAGTCCTCCTCGAAGGTAAAACTTGCAACATAGTACCGAAAGCCCTCCCCGAAGACAAGGAACGGAAGTGTCTAGTCTGCCCTCCACACCGTCCATGACCATCCATGGTACTCAATTCTCACCTTCAAGAACACTTATCACCGAGGAGGATATGCGGATTAGGCATGAAGAAACGTTAGACCCCATAGTTATGGAACCTTTCAACAAGCTCCTCGGACAGAAAAAGCCTATTACCTCCTCGTCAGGCCCTGCAAATGGTGGTACTTCCTCTTCGGCAATATCCGAGGAACAAGCTCGCCGGATTGCGCCAAAATCGAAGGGGGATGTGACTTTGCCCTTGGAGTTAGATAATATTGTTGGCAACAATATCAGGGGTATTGAAAATAAGCACATGGTGGCCCTTGCCAATATTAGGTATAAGTATTTTTCGAAGGCAGAGGAAACCATGCTTAGGGCTCGATGGGGCATCCCTCAATATGTCAACATCCGATTTCCCACAGACGGCGCCATTGAAGAGTTGAAAGATAGTCCGAGGGTGATTCTGTTGTGAGAGGATTTGTTGATAGAGGATTAAGAAGTAGAAGAATATTTGTGTTAGATCTAGAGAGAGAAAGTGCTAAAAGAGTAGAGAGAGAAAGTCGTACTATTCATCTCGAAATTCGTGAAGTGTGTGTGGTCCTTTTATAGTACAATTGCGGACCCCACACGCTTTAATTCGGGTTAATTACATCTTTTGGTCCCTACTCTAAAATTCCTTCCTATTTTGGCTATATCTTTACAATTAACGCATTTCGGCCCTTATACATTTATTTCTATGCATTTTGGCCCCTATACGTTTATTTCCATGCATTTTGGCCCCTATACATTTATTTCTATGCATTTTGGCCCTTGTCTTTTATTCTCCCTCATCAACTATATTATTAGAAATTTTGGAAATGCGGGTAAAGGGCCGAAAAGGAGAAAATACATATTGGCCCATGCTAAGCCTCCCTCCCTTAATTCTCATATGTATTTTTCAAGAGGTATCTCAAATTCGAACTCGTTCTCCAAATCATCCTCTATCCCATCGTTTGCAAGTATTGTAGCGGGACATAGTGATAACTGATCCCCGTTGGTAATTGGCATTAGCCATGTGGAAAAAGTGGGTAACGAATTCATTATGATGACTCAACTCTAGGATCCCCGGAGTCTTAGAAGGCTTGTCTCTCAGGATATTTTCTAAATCAACCATCTAATCTTGCCTTTCTAAAAGCCAATGTGGATTCTCTTTGGAAAAGATTTGGTCTTTTGGAATTCAAGCCCCTTCCTGAGGGATATTTTCTCTTCAAATTTGGATTTGAGGCTATGGCCAAAAACGTGTTGGATGAGGCTCATTGGCACTTTGGTGGAAATTTAATGATTTTGAAGTTATGGGAACCTCTTACCTCCCTAATTAAAGACCCCCACAATGAATTTCCTATATGGGTCAAGGTTTTTAATCTACCCCTTGAGTTATGGACAGCGGAGGGCTTCAACAACATTGGTTCAGTCATCAGAACCCCTCTTTATGTGGATCATCAGACGGAACGAAAGGAAAAGCTTCATTTCGCCCGCATATGTATAAAGATCAAGGCAGGTGCCCCCATTCGATCTGAGTTATCCTTCAAGATAAGAGGCAAAACCATCATGGTTTCTTTTGAATACCAGGGGCTCCCTCACGAGTGTGATAATTGTAAAGTTTTTGGGCACCCTACCCGTCAGTGCAAATTAGGCCCTATCAGACTCTCTCCCTTTGCTATTGGAGCCTCGTCCTCTGAGGAAGATCCCTCTGAAATTGAGCCAGAGCTTGTGGTTGAATCCCGTCTACCATCTATTAGCGAGGATCAGGAGGTGGATATTGGCGAGGAAGTGGATTCCCCTCCTAAAAGGGCTTGTACGGACGAGGCTAAAGGAAAGAGAAAAATGGTATTATCCTCCGACAGGACCAACGACTGACTCACTGTAAGTGTTTCTTATGAATATTGCATCCTAGAATGTGAGAGGTCTAAACGACCCTGTTAGGAAAAAAGATGTTGCCGATTTTATTATTAGTAATCATATTTCATTGATTGTTCTTGTAGAAACTAGAGTCCAAATTCACAAAGTCGACCTAATCATTAGACAAATGACCCCCTATTGGCATGTAATAACTAACCACTCAAATCATCCCTTAGGTAGAATTTGGATTCTATGGAATCCAAGTGTAATTACGATAACTAGAATAATCCAATCCCCCCAGCTAATTCATTGTATAGCTAAATGTCACAATTACAGAGCTTATTTTAAGCTCACTGCTATTTATGCTTTCAATGAAGCTAAGGACCGTATTCCTCTTTGGAAAGACCTCATTAATATCTCCAAGATAGACAACCATATTCCATAGGTTTCCCTTGGAGATTATAATGCGACCCGTCATCCCGATGAACATATGGGATCCTCTGATAACTGGTCATCATCAATCGATGATTTCAATGACTGCTGCTATCAGTGCGAACTCAGTGATCTTCGATTTATTGGTTTTCCGTTTACCTGGATTAACAAGCAGCCAGCCTATCCAATTCTTTCTAAAATTGATCGTGTCCTGGTCAACCCGGATTAGGATGATTTTTTCCCAATGTCTAGTGTCCACTTCGGATATCTGCGTACGTCTGATCACAATACTGTCACTCTCAACCTTGGACTCCCTCGGCCAAGGCGGAAAAAACCCTTTCGCTTCTTCAATATGTGGCAGTCCCACCCTCAGTTTAAGGACATCTTCACCTCGAGCTGGAATGGCCCTTCCTCATACTTAGGAATGAGGATGGTCTCTGATAAGCTAGCTCTTCTGTAAACTGAGCTAGCTTCTCTCAACCACAAGGAGTTTAGCGACATTTCTTCGAGAGCCTCTGCTGCCCAGAAATCCTTGTTTGAGGCTTAATCAATTCTAGCCTCTGATACTCTCAACCCTCTACTCGTTACTAAAGAAAATGAGGCTTCTGAAATCCTTCATCTTTCTTAGTCGAGCGGAGGAATCTTTCCTAAAACAAAACTCTAGAGAAAAATGGATCAAATTGGGTGACAGTAATACCAATTTTTTTTATAAAAGTATTAAAGACAGGCTCTTCCGTAATAAAGTTATCACGATCACTAATAATCATTGAGATATTGTTTCCTCGCCGGCTAGTGTCTCTAAAGTCTTCGTGAATTTTTTCGAGGATTCACTGGATACCAAGCATTCTGCCAACTACCCAGGTCTCGAAAAAGTCTCTTTTCTGATCTCTTACCATGTTACTCGTACGGATAAAGAGTCTATGATCCGCGAGATTACCCAGTTTGAAATTAAATCGGCTATTTTCAGTATTGATAGTGGCAAGTCTTCTGGTCCGGATGGTTATAATTCCACCTTCTTCAAATCCACGTGGAACATCGTTGGCCCGGATATCTGCAAGGGTTTCTAAGAGTTTTTCCTCTCTGGAACTCAGATCGATTCTTGGAATGCAAACTCAATCGCCCTTATCCCTAAAATTGATTCTCCTTCCGTGCCAGCGGATTATAGACCCATTGCTCTTTGCAATGTGGTATATAAAATTATCTCTAAAATTCTGGCCAATAGAATTAAAGCCTCATTTTCCTATTTGGTCGATTCTTCTGAGTCGACTTTCGTTTGGGAATGAGCATAGCCGATAACATCCTCCTCTCCCAGGAGCTTCTTAAAGGCTATAACAAAGACGATAGAGGAAAAAGGGTTGCCCTTAAAATAAATATAATGAAAGCCTTTGACAATGTTTGCTGGCACCCCATTCTTGATATTTTAGTTACATTGCAATTCCCCGAGAAGATGATTACTTGGATTATCAAATGCATCTCTACCCCCTCTTACTCTATAATTATTAATGGTGACCTTCAGGGTAATTTCAAAGGCAAAAAAGGTCTTCGGCAGGGGGCCCCTCTCTCCCCTCTCCTCTTTGTACTTGTTATGCAAGTACTTTCAGGCATCCTCAAAGAGGAAAGTCCAGATGGGAAATTCCGTTTCCATTCGAAATACCATAACCAGAAAATTATCAATCTCTGCTTTGCAGATGATCTAATGATTTTATGTCATTGTGACCCTCGTTCCTTCAATCTCATTAAGGATGCTCTGGATGAGTTCTACTCCCTCTCGGGTCTTAAAGTTAATCCCTTGAAAAGTCACATTTTTTTCTCTGGAATTGACCAACCCCTACGATTAAACCTTTTACCTATCCTGAATTTCCATGAAGGTACCCTCCCTGTAAAGTATATCGGGGTTCCCCTCATTACTAGTAGACTTTCCCACTCGGACTTCCAACCCCTTCTGCACAAAATAACTTCCCGAATTGATTCTTGGACTGCTAAGCACCTCTCATATGCGGATAGACTCCAACTAATCAAATCGTTCTTCTTCGCGGGTCAGGTTTATTGATCTTCAATTTTTATCCTACCCTCTAGGATAATTAAGGAGTTAACCCAATATCTTCGCCGTTTTCTCTGGTCTGGCTCGTCAATGATAATTTTTAGGGCAAAAGTTGCATGGTCGACCGTTTTCACTCCTTATAAAGAGGGCGGCCTTGGGATCCTAGACTTAAAAATTTGGAATCAGGCGGCCGTCCTAAAACATCTATGGTCTATTGTTAGTAATAAGAATCACTGTATCTGGTGTGAGTGGATTAGAACTGAAAAGATAAAAAATAAAAGTTTTTGGGAAGTTTCTTTAGCCTCATCTGCCTCTTGGATTTGGAGGAAAATTCTCCGGCTTCAACCTTTGGCTCGTAATATGTACAGGGTAGCTATCAGAAATGGATTGAACACTTCATTTTGGCATGACCCATGGCTTCTCTCCTTACCTCTCTCAATCCATTATGGAGCTGACATCATCAGTGACTCCCGATTAGGAAATAATCTAAAAGTCTCGGACATTATCCGCAATGGTGAATGGAATTGGCCTGCAAACCTGAGATCGGCGCGAGCCAGAAGTCGGTACCACCTGGTCGAAATCCACAAGCTTATCATTTCCCTTCCCCATCCAAACACCCTATCGAGGGATGTTCCCTATTGGGCGGCAAAGGCAGGATGTAACAACTTCACAATTAAGGACACATACAACGTCCTTCGTAAGCATGTCTCTGAAAAGGGATGAGCGGGGTTAGTTTGGAATAAATACAATATTCCGCGCCATTCCTTTATTTCTTGGTTGGCAATCAAGGGCAAGCTTGCCACCAAAGACAAGCTCCGAAATTGGGGTTATAATATCCCAGCAGAGTGCCCCCTTTGCCTCTCTGATCCGGAAACTATATCTCATATCCTCTTTGACTGTAGTTTCGCTCATAGCATCTGGTCCTTTACCAGCAACAAATTTGGCTTTCCTTATCACTCTTTGTGTTGGCTAACTTGGATTGATGAGGCTTCAAGATGGTCAAATTCTCAAAACCATTATATTTGGCGTACTGGTTTCAATGCGGTTATATACCACATTTGGAAATAGAGGAATTCAAGAATTTTTGGATCTTCTCCGACTTTGGCCTCATCAATATCTTACCATATCTTATCAGATCTCCGATTTAGATTTCATGGTACCAAGATTAGCTGGAAAATATAATGTATTTAAATCTAACTTACTCTTTGTTGTGTCTCAGGTATTCTCTGTTTGGACTGGAGCATGGATTCCAGATGGGATGCTCATGGAGTCACCACTCAGCCACCTCAGCCACCTAGTCATTTGCATGTTACTTGCTTCGATTTCCTCCTATGTGCCATTCTTTATGGGCACCTCTATGGAGACTTCTCTATTTAGTTGTTTTATTCTAGTTGTTTGATGTTGTATCCTTGTGGGGCCTACCCCAGGATTATGTATGAATTTTCTAATTAATTTAAGCTTTTCATTCACAAAAAAATCATGTTTTTTAAATTCTTAATCAGTGCAAAATTACATTTCAATTTGATAAAAAATGATGCATTTAGATATCCCTTGAATTCATGTGCCAAACATTTAGTTATTGGTAAGTTTCATCTAAAAGTATGAGCATGGCTTTAACATCACATTTAACTTCAACTTTTAACCAAAAAATAACTAAAAAAGAAGCATTAGATATCTGTGGAACACATTTAGTTGTTGGTACACATTTAACTTTCATTTAGAAAAACTAAAGAATCACATATTGATACTTTGAACTAGGTTAAAGTATTTATTCAAAATGTCATTGAAAATGTTATACAATTCATTATATCTCATGTCTCAAATCATATCATCTCGTTGTTGACCTGCTCTATAATGGTCCAGATTTCCCTCATCATTCTACTTGTCAATTTTGTGTCTATTATAGTTGGATGGTAAGTCGTCATACAAGATTTTCGGGGCCAACGGGGATTCGTTATTTAATTGGTCGTCGTCATTGTCAGGAATGGAGCTATTATCGTAATAGTTTGGATACCATGTGAATGGGTAGGATTGGTGAATTCTGGGACCATACCATTTGTTGGTCGTGTTTATGTTGTTCCTAGAGATGTATGATGGCATGTATACATGCGGTTATTGGTTAAAATGCATGCTATACATGATTCTTTGATGAACCACTCCATTATTCAGCTGAATTTGGTATTGAATGGTGTTTGGTGGGAGTTCTAAATGTTGTTAGAGGTTCGGTGAGATTCCAAGTTGTTGTTAAAATTTCTTTAAGCTCAAGATAATTTTTATAGCCTCCGAGCTGAAGAAGAATGTTAGAGGAGATCGCTGGCTACTGTTGGAGAATTCCAGATTACGACTCGGTTCTCTGCTAAGTCATGGACTAGATGTGGATGTTTAGGTGGATTATAAGCTATAGTTGGGTGCTCGGTTGGGGCCCATGCAATTGCTGGGGAACTCCTAATTGCATCTACACACTTGGCTGAGTGACAGGCTGCAGATATACTCTCCGCTAAGTTATGGTCTTAATTTGGAAGCTCTGTTAAGTCATGGCCTATAGCTAGGTACTCGGCTAGGTGATGAACTGCTAGTGGACACTTTTTAACTGTAAATGGTTGTTCGGTTGAGGCTCCTAAAGGAGGTAAGTGCGTGGTGGCTGAGATTGGGTATATTTTCATGTTGCGATACATATCCCCTATGCTTAAGGGTCCCGATGCTCCGATATTTAGTTCTTTATCGCTAATGGCAGGATTTTATGTTGGGGTTCTTACTTTTTGTTTGTTTATTCTCTTGTTGTGACGTTTTTTTCCTTCTCTAGAGGATGCGTTGTCGAAGTCATCATCGCTAGTTTCACTTCCCTCTGTTGTAGTGCTTGCGACTGACTTCTTTCAGTGCGAATGAACTATCAACAAGGCCTATAAAATCTTAAAATTAGCATCATGTTCGACGCATAAGTCTTACGCCAGCTGCTAAAAAATATGTGTTTGGAATCGTCGGAGCCTAAGACAATGTATGATTGATGGTCAGAGCTGGTGGCTAAAACTGCCGAGGCCAGAGGCTTCGTTGAGATTTTTTTTCTATTGAAGACTCGATCAGCGGGGTCGTCAAGATCGGAAGTGAGGCTGATGGGGCCGTCGATATAGTCAGTTGATCTGAAGGGTTCATTAGAGTTGAAGGCGTGATGTTGAAAGCTTTAGTCATTGTTTCGTCGTCGATTGGAACATCCAAATAAATGCATGAATTTGTCAACCATTATTTTTATATCACTTCATTTTTATGTTTTTGTGTGAATAAAAAAAAAAACAATTCGTTTCTACAAATGCCATCAAATGATGATAAAACTATAGGCTATCAAAAATCCGAAGATCGAAAATAATATATTTGATAAATAAATGATATGTAATATAATTTTTTATTGACCGAAAATATCTCTTACTTATTGGAATATTTTTCTTTTATAAATTTAATTATTTTTTAACCGGATAATTGTTAATGAACAAATTATAAACTTACAATACGTATAATGTATAATTTTATTTAATATATGCAATAAATTAGTTTACCGTAACCATTTATTAACAAAATAAAAAAATCGTTTTATATCTAATATATAACATCTGTACTATTGATGTAATATTAATTTAGTGATTCTATGGTTGTATCTTCTTTGCTGAATTCTTTACTAGCTAGAGTGAACAATATAAATATAAAACTCCACCTCCAAAACAATTATTGTTTTGGAAATTAAGTGAAAATTTTGCAAATAATTGTTTGTTAAACTTGATTTAAGATCAATGACTTTCTTCAAAAACTCGCATTTATTGTGTAGATCTGGATCTAATAGTACTTTGCTTTTGGTCTCCTCTATCTATCTATATATCTATATATATATATATATATATATATATATATATATATATATATATATATATATATATATATATCGGATTAAAAATATATAGTTTTCAAAGGGGTAGCCGAGTTGGTTGAGTATGACATTTTTATGACTAAAAGGTTATGAGTTCGAGTCCCTCTACATACACTTTCTCGGTTGAGCCTGTTACTTTATGTGGTTTACCTTCTGGCATTGGTTTGCAGGCTATCGCGTCAGACTGAGGGTTTACCCTGTGCACACTCATTGCACTCTGAGTGTTCCCTCCAAAAAAAAAATAAAAATATATCAAATTCGAACTAAAATCTAGATCTATACTCTTATTCTAACCAAAGCTGCAAGTTGAAAATTTATGTATTCCACCGACTAGTTTAGGGAGTTCAAAAGTCTAAACTACATTCAAAAGAATAAATTTTGCGAGTCTCGTTTCATCTAATCCGTTAGTAAAACTTAGCAATTTTAGTTGTCTGCGAAGAGTATAGGAAAGTATTTAAATCTGTAAAATTTGTTTGAATAATTGAATTTTTATTCATAAGTTATTAAAAAAAAATTGGTTAAAGTATTAAACTAAAATAAAAATTATTTAAAACATCATAGATTGTTGGATAATTTTTAGATTATTGGTTTACGAAAATATGTTACGATTAAATAGAACATGAAAATGTTTAAAATACATATAAAAAATAATAGTGGACACAAAATTATTCTAGACACAAAACAAGACCGAAACATCAGTGAGCGGAAGTAGAGAGCATAAGCACATTTGAATTTGTAAAAAAAAAACTTGTAGTAAGTAAAAGATAACTGGAGGAGGAGATTTTTTTGTGATGAAATATGGAAACAAGTTGGATATTAAATATTTTGACATTTTTATGAGACCAAAACTGATAAAACACTGCACGAATTCGAAGTGTCGGAGATGACCTCATTAGAGGGGAAGGATTTCAAGAATTACTGACTACTTGTAAATGACCAATATAAAATGAAAAGAGAAAGGAAAGTTTTGCCTCCCAAATTGAATAGAAAAATGACATTAGAGGAAATGATTGATAGTTTACACAATCTTGGGTGAAGTTATAATCACACGAGAGGAGTTTGTCTCACGTGGTGGTGAGATTTTCTTGGATAGTTAGCCAAATAATAAAGAAATTTATGAAATATTAAATTGATTTCAGACAAGATTGGTCCAACGAACGGGATGGGCTGAGTTACGCAAAAAATGATAAGTACTATTAATTATAAATATCTTAGTTTGGAACCCTTAACATTCTCGAAGTTTGAGGGGGTGGGGAGTAGACTAATAGTATTACCATTTTTTTGAGATGTCTATGATGCATTATGTTACCTAAACAAATTCGATCGGGCCAGTTCCAATCGTTGTTCGTGATGATATTTACAATTTTGCAATTGATGTGCATATGAGCATAAAATATTAAACTAAGACCGAATGGTCGACTAAAGAGTTAGAATAGGGTTATGGATCACTAGAGGGAAGTTGAGTCATTGTTGTCAATTTTGAATTTATATAATTGATCTTAAGTTGAGAATTTTACTCCACCCCTATTAGGAGATGGACCAATGGTTAAGTTCCAAATATATTTGTGCTCAACCTTTTTAAATATGAGATTTTGTATGACGCGGATCTTATTATACGTGAAATTGAGTTCATCCTTTTATATATTTAAAATTCATTTAACAAAAATAATTTGATTTATTTTAAAAATAATAACTAACGAAAACTGAAGTCCACATAGCTAAATTTATTAGTCATCCTTTAAATATATGGTGGATGATAAAAAGATTTCAACCAAACATATTGAATTTGATTATATGTTTATAATAATTAAAAAAGATTCTTTATTTATAATTTAATTATTTATTAAATATTATTTAATAAAATAAATACTATATTATTAAATAAAATAAAATGAATTCCAAATCTAAATAATTTTTTTAATAACAATTAATATAACCCGACTTATTTATGTTTTAAATTTAATTGAATATTTATTTATATTTTATCTTATTAAATAATAATGCTTACCTAATAAGTTGTAACATTAGGTTTGTTATTTAACTAGGTTTGTTATTTAACGACAAAAATAACAATCCCGGTTAGTGATTTGGCTATCTGAACATGAGCGTGATAAGCACTTGATACAATATAAAGTTGTAACAATAAGTTTGTTATTTGAACGACAAAAAATATTATTAGTGTTGTTAATATTTTATAAACCATAATTATTTATTTATAATTTAAAAATATTAAAAAAACTTTTGATTATAATCATTTTATTATAATTTGCATTACGATCTAGTTATAAATATTATGTTATTATTATTTTATAAACCAAAATTATATCTTATAATTTTAAAATATTATAAGATATATAATTATAATTTTATTATTACAATTTGGTTATTATTATTACGATTTTGTTATTAATATTATAAGTGTTATTATTATTTTATAAACTAAAACCATATATTATAATTTTAAAATATTATAAGTTATATGATTATAATTTTATTATTACATTTTCATATTTATTATTATGATTTGGTTATAAATATTACTAAGTGTTCCTATTATTCTATAAACCAAAATCATATCTTATAATGTTAAAATATTATAAGTTATATGGTTATAATTTTATTATTACATTTTGATTATTATTATGATTAGGTTATAAATATTACAAATGTTTTTATTATTTTATAAAACAAAATCATATCTTATAATTGTAAAATATTATACACTATATGATAATAATTTATTATTATATTTTGATTATTCTCGTGATTTGGTTATAAATATTACAAGTATTTTGTATTTTGATAATATTTACTAGTATAATTGTTGTTATTAGAATGAAAGGTAGTTAGTTTTTTATTTAATTTAGTCGTTGTTTAGAGTTTATACTCTTGCGGGCCAAGAGTGGTACAAGTGTTTGCAAATTAAAATAAAAATTCTAAATAATTTATTACAAACATCATTCATCTTCAAGTTCTTCTTCTTACTCATAATCTTCAAATTCACTTGATTCATCTTCAACCAAAATTTCTTGTTCAAGTATATCTTCATAATTATTTGGATAATCATTGAAGATGTCGTCTACATTATTCGTCTCTAAACTTTTTTTTTGCATCCTTTTATCCGCCGCGGTCCAATTCTAGATTGCTACAAGCACTCCAAGTGTTTTGCCCGCCAATCTTGTTCTCTTAGTCGTGTATTACAACCGCACTTCGCTAAAAGCACACTCACTTGCAACTTTGGACATATGTGTTGCATAAATATCTTTAACCAACCAGCTAAGAATATGATAATCATCATTTTTTTACTCCACCATTTTAAGATATTATCAATATCTCGGTTGATATAATGTGTTAAATCAAACCTAGTGCTCAAATAGGCAACTCATTATGAGATTGAGGGGTTTCTCTAAATTCATCGCTATTTAACATTGCCATTTGAACATAGTTAGTAGAATATCTCCATCTATCCATATTGTTATTACCCCTTACATTTGAAGTTGTATTTGGTCTGTATCTGTAAGCATACTTATTATACGTATTAAATAAAAACTCATATACTTCGAAAATATACGTTGGAGGCTCAACTAGTTCACGTGGTGGACTACATACTGCAAATTGTAAGGCATTATATAAACATTTAACTAGTAATTCAAATTGGAATTTTCGTGAAAAATGATCCAAAATGCACGCAATAAAATAAGCAATCGGGATTGGATGAAAATAATTTGAAACTTTTTCTTCCATATCGGGCACCCTTTCTACACATACATTATGAGCTCTAAATTCATTCATATGCATGGTAATATTAGTAATCATGAAAAGGGTCGAGTGAACGTTAGGACTATTTTGCGAAGAAAAGGTTTTAGTTGTATATTTTAAATACTTTAAAAACTATAACATCCTATAACATAAGTCCAATGTAGACTTTGAATATTATATTCGGATAAGATATATTGTAAAGCATAGTAATTTCTTCTTTAAATAGATAAGCACATGCAAGCAACATATAAGTATAATTCCATCTAGGTTCGACATCCAAAATACGTTTTTATATGTTTTCCCATTACTTATAACAAGTGTTTTAAACTCTCTTTTTAAACACTGGAAGTTGTGCAAATAGGACCCCCTTTTTAATATGAGTAATATAATCTTCTGAAATCATACTTATTCCATCTTTCGCAACTAATTGAAGTATATGGCATAAACATTTAGTGTGAAACAATCTAATAAACGTATGATTACAATCATTTTAAAGCAAATATATAGCAGAGTAATTCGTAGATGCATTGTCAAATAAAATATACATAATTTTATTTTTAATTTCAAAATTATCCAAGCATTCAACTATACTCTCTCTAATTACTTGTGCGTTATGATGGCCAATAGATTCGAATCACACAATTCTCCTTTGAAGTACCCATTCACGATCCATTCAATGAAGGGTAACACATATCATATCAATATCTATAAAAGTAGTTATGTCACTAGTAGTGGAAACATTTCGTAGCAAATATTGTATAATATCAATTTAGAGTTTAGAAATTTTAATTTTTTATCCTTCCGATGTTCACTTTTCTTTAAATCTTTACTAGTGGATTTCTTTATGTTTCGAGGAGAACTACACACTACAAGTAGTTTTCTTTGTAGGAGATGAGGTATCTTGGTGAGAGTTATCATGACTATTGCTGATATGATTCATAGAACCCAATTCAATCGTGTGGGGAGCTTCAATAACTTCTGAGTCCTCCACCCCCATAGGTAAGTGTATTTGATCATCAATTTCAGGGATCAATTTGACATATGAGATTTTTTTTATTTTCAATTATTTTGGTATCCAAGGTTTTCACATAAACCTGATGAGTGGATAAATGACTAAAAGTAGGTGTGTTGGGTCTTGGACTTAGGAAGAATATTCTAGAGAGAGAAAGTAGAAAGAGTGTATAATATTCCAAAAGAATGTCACACCTACCAAGAATAATAGGTCTCCTTTTATAGTATGTAAAGGTGGACCCATCTATGTTCTTGGTGGGCTTACTTTATTTCTCTTCCAGTCCTTTATAATATACATAATTTACAAATTATCCTCTAATAAACGATAAATGCTCTAATAGACATTTTAACTTTATTTCATTTACAATTAACTCCCTAGCGTTAGTATTGGCGAATTATTCCCTTATCGGTAGCCCCCAAGTCTTCAAGAGCAATGGGAATGAAGACTTGTTGCATAAATAGCTTTGACGGTCTCTGTCCCCTAGCCTCTATCTTGGGATGAGTGGCCAGTTCAGATCGAACGGGTTGATCTTCTCCCAGTTTTTCAGTTTCGCTGATGTCCGACCTTTCATACTTGTTCAGCTGCTGTCCGATCATGTCGTTCTGATGTTGCATGGTCTGGACGCTGTCATCCTGGCCCGGCCCTCAGTCATCCCTGGAGATTTCATCGTGGGCCTGGATCGGTGTTCAGTCTGTTGGGGAGCGGGTCTGGCCTGTGTGGCCCATCTAGTGCTTCTTCCAAGGCTGGCTAACATCTAGCTACCGTATTAGCCCGGGTAGGGACGCCACGTGTCAGCTAATTACTCGCGGTTGTCAAAACTAGCTAGCTCATAGCTACTGCGCTAGTCTGACAAGGGACGACACGTGTCAAACGTTTGCTAAAGGCGTGCTTGTTTGTTCAGTTCCTCAAGAAACCTTTTCGACTTCTCGCTGCTTTTCGTCGATTGAGCTTCTTTTTACGTGCAACGGTTAAGTGATATTGCCTATAAATACCCCTTAAACACAGTTCACTCTCAGATGCGTTCTTAGAGAGAGAAGTTGTTGTTCAGATTTGTCTAGTGAGAGAAAATTCGTTTTATGAGAAATAAGTGTCCCAAACCAAGAGCAAAAACTAAGAAGAAACCAGTGTTCGGATTCCAAGATTGGGCTAGCATCGGTGATCGTGCCGAAGAATATCGAGCTGCAGGACTGATCTGGAGTTCGGCTTCGCAACCCTTTGTACCTGTTCCTCTGCCTCACGACCCCGTTCTTCCCAAACCGATTCCTGTTGAGTCTTTGGTTATACCGGTTTTGTCCGACGCGAGCTTTCTCGGAAATTTTGTTAGCTCTTCAAGCAGCAGTCCATTACCGTCTTCGGGGCCTTGCAATAACTGCCCGACGCCCTCGTCGGTTAATTCTCACACCAACCCGACCCCTTTTTCTCTTAAACAACGAGGCAAAGCTAAATTTCTTCCTATGGGTGATTCTCCAACTACTTCACCTGCGAAGGAGGGATCCCCCGAAGTGGTCAGGCTTACCCGCGATATTCAGGGATACCGGACTAGTTCCAACACCGCATGTACTTATTAAGGTCTTAATCGTCAGGCGCAACTTGCTCAGGCCGGGAGTGATTCTGGTGTCGCGGTCCCGACTGAGGAGCGGGAGGAGCTCCTGGCCCGGTGGGGGTATCCCGGAGTGTGTTACCGTCCGATTCCCTGAGCCCGGCGAGACGCCAGTACATGTGCGTTCACGAGAGCTCATGATTTTCACTGAGCTGTTCAACTGGGGCCTTAGGTTCCCATTGGATCCTGAAATAGCCTTGTACTTCCGGACCCTCAACCTCTGTCCCTCACAGCTAACACCGAACACGTGGTACACGTTAATGTCGTGCATCATGGCGTCGCGCCTATCGGGTCGGGCCATGCCCGTGGTCAAATATATTGCTATGTCCGGGCTCTCAAAATCCCCAAAGTCTCCCTTCTTTTACTCGTCTCTGGCGAATACTTGGAAGATCGTGAACGACTTCCTTGAGGGTGATAAAGGTTGGAAACACCGGTTCATCTTTCTCAGCGGCTGTTGGGAAAATGGTCTTCCTTACAACAAGGAGAACCCACGACGACTACTGCGGACTTGGGTTCCCAATGGTTAGTATATATATATATATATATTTAAATTTTGGCGATCTGTTTTGCAGTGTCGAAGGAGTTTATCCAAGGTCTGAAAAAAGACCACTTTAAGTCTGGAAAATAACTTTCCAGGTCTTGAAGGATTATGCAAAGCAGCACTGGGGCCGCGGCTTCCATCGCGCTTTCAAGGATACCAACCTGATAACGAGTAACCTCTGGCGGTGCTGGTCGGAGCCGATGACCATTGAGCAACTGCACCAACCCCCGAGCTTAGTGGATATGGTCGGGAGGACGCATGCGCCCGACACTCATTTATTCCTGCAAAGCGTAACAAGGATCCCAACAAACGGCCCAAGTCGGACGAGGAGACAGATCCTGCGGATGCCGAGGCCAGTGGGAACGGCGTTGATGTGCGACAGGGAGAAACTGCCGCGGTGCTCCAACAGCGAAGCCGAAGCGGGTGAAGAAAGATGCTGGAGCTGCTGCCGCAGCTGGTTCTGCTGAAAATGCTACCGGTCCGACGCTGCTTGAGAAATTCGGGGGTGTCAAAGGTGCGGTCGTTACCGACCCGATAGAGGTTTCGCCAGAGGATGTAAGCCATGGCGAGATGGCGAAAGATGCCACGACGTCCTCGAGTGGTACCGCACTGCCAGTGTTGTCCGCGCTTGGGAGCCCTCACTATTTCCCCCTTCGGATCACGGATGGGCTGTCCCTAACGCTGTACAACATGATTATTCCGTTGGCGATGAAGGAACGTCGGGCATCGGAGCTTAGTCAGAAACTTGGGGACGCGGAACGGAAGATTGCTGCTCTGGAGGGGAAGGTCGCCGTTCTTGAGGGGGAATTAGAGAAGGAGTGCGAAGCTCAGAAGCTGATGGAGGAGAAATTGGAGACAGCCGAGAACAACTTGACCCTTGTCCGGGGAGAGAAGGATGACAACGTCAAGAAGTTGGGGGATGAAATTTCCGCCCTTAAGGCCGCCAATTCCCTGTTCGCCACCCAATTCCAGGAGTATATGAAGAAAGAAACGGCTGAGGTGAAGGCCGCCTATGTCTTGTCCTTTCACAATCGCTTCCCCGAGCTTCCCCTTGGGTCTATGTGGCTAGATGTCCCTGAGGCTGACCGTCTGGACGGCGTGGAGTGCAAGGATGAAGAATCCGAAGATGAGTAGACCGAGTCTGACGGGGAGGCGGGATAACTTGTGCATACCCAATCCAATGGCATGCCTCTTTAGCGTTTTGAGCAGTTCCCCGAAGTAGTGGATCGGCGGGTCGTGAGGCGGACTGACTTTCAATCGGAAGCTGCTGACTTGCAATATCATAGATAATTTGTAATTTGTTGCATAGGGTCGAAACGTAAAATGTGTATCAGTTTAGGCACTGAAAAATCTATTAATAGTGTAATGAAAACTCCCGAACCATTAATGTTTAAGATTTGTTGTCAATCAATTGTAAATTGAAAATCTTCCCATAGGGTCGAGAAGGAAAGTGTATATCAGTTTAGATACTGAAAAACCTGTGAAGGTTCTGTTGATCAATGTAAAATTGAAAATTTCCCTTGGGGGTCGGGAACTAATATGTGGATCAGTTTAATCACTGAAAAACCTGTGAAGGTTCCGTTGATCAATATGAAATTGAAAATTTCCCTTAGGGCTGGGAATTAAAATGTGGATCAGTTTAAACACTGAAAAACCTGTGACGGTTCTGTTGATCAATATAAAATTGAAAATTTCCCTTGGGGGTCGGGAACTAATATGTAGATCAGTTTAAACACTGAAAAACCTGTGACGGTTCTGTTGGTCAGTTGAGATTGGTAAAAACAAATATCGGTCAGCTCTCAGCTGATAGAGTTGTTTGTAATACTTCAAAGATTGAAAGGCAAAAAATTTCGATTAGAAAAGAAGGGTCGGGCGTTATCGATGCCTCATTAAAACCTTCTTGCGCCACCGAGGTAGGAAAGATTGCATCCCCGACCAAAAGGTTGTTGCACAAATAAGGCTTATAAAGCTACAAAAGATCAAAAATCACTCCAAATATAATTTCAGATGTTCAATGTTCCATGCCAGCCTTAATGAACACCCGAGCTTGTCTTGCAAACGATATGTCCCGCTCTTGATTTTCTCTACCACTTCGTAGGGTCCTTCCCAGTTCGGGGCGAGCTTGCCGAGGCTTTTGTCTTTGGTATGCAGAAAAACTCGTCTCAGGACCTTATCACCGACCTTGAATTCCCGCCGTTAGACTTTAGTTGCGTACCGACTCCTCATTAAGGTCTGGTAATGTAAAGAATTTAACTGGGCACGACTCCGTTTTTCTTCAATAAGGTCGAGGGCTAACCGTCTGTTACCTCTATTGGAATCTTCGTTATAAGTACCGATCCTGAAGGAGGGAAAAATAGATTCTGCCGGAGTGACCGCGTCCATGCCATAGACCAGGGCGTAAGGCGATTCTTTCGTCGCCGTTCGAGGCGTAGTTCGGTAAGCCCACAATACTTCCTGCAAGTAGTCTAGCCATTTACCAGATTTTCCTTCGAGGTTCTTTTTTAGGCCATCCAAAATTGTCCTGTTGGTGACTTCGACTTGTCCGTTCGCTTGAGGGTGAAACGGGGCTGAAAAACACTATCTAATTCTGTGAGTTATGCAAAAAGACTTCATCTCTTTGCTATCGAATTGGGGTCCGTTGTCCATGATGAGCTTCTGGGGAACCCCGAACCGGCAACAGATATTGGCCCAGATAAACTTGATGATGTCCTTAGCCTTGGTGGCGGATAAAGGTTCGGCTTCCACCCACTTGGAAAAGTAGTCGACGGCCACGACGATCGTTTGTCTTCCACCGGATGCTATTGGTAACGGACCGACAAGATCGATCCCCCATCGGTCAAAGGGTAATCCTTCAGATATGGATTCTAAAGGGGCCGCGGGAACGTTTATAGCGTTCGTAAACCTCTGACTAAGGTCGCAAGTTTTTACTATCTGCTGAGCATCCGTTGTTATTGTTGGCCAATAAAATCCGGCGAGAAAAATTCGTCTTATCAAGGCCTTGTAACCGTAGTGGGCCGCGCCCTCCCCGTCATGCAACTCAGAGACGATGATTTTCGACTCATTTACCCCTAAACACCTCAGTAAGGGTCGGCTGAACAATTTTTTGTATAATACGTCGCCCAACAAAACGTAGCCCCGGGCCTTGTTGCGGACCTTTCGGGCCAACGCGCGATCGTCCGGTAATGAACCTTTGGCTAAGAAAGCAATAATGTCCCGTAGCCAATCCGAAATATTAACCGACGACACCTGACAGGCGACTTCGGGACGGTTATCCAATTCCTTGCTCTTGATGATGGACGGGTTTTCTTGTTCGGTTATCCAGGGATAGCTGTTTGCGCAAGAGGCTGATGCTAGGGAGTCGGCCACCAGGTTCTCGGCTCTTGGGACATGTTCGTACGTGACCTTATCGAATGACGCAGCTAAAATTCTTAGCGTGGCTAAATATTGAACCAGATTCTCTTTTTTTTGCTTCTGAGGCTCCCGAAGCTTGATTTATTCAAAGTTGAGAATCACTAATGAGACGTACGTGCTTGGCTCCACATACTTGTGCTAGTCGCATATCGGCCAGGGCGGCCTCGTACTCCGCTTCATTATTCGAAGTTCGGAAACCAAATCGGACTGCCTGATGCATAATGATACCTGTCGGTGTAACTATTTGTATGCCTGACGTTTGAACCGCCATCAGTTCGGACAATCCATTCGTCTTGTTTAGTTGATTCATGCAAAGGTTCGTCGCGTGGTCGGTTGGAATGAAATTCTACTATGAAATCAGCCAGGGCTTGACCTTTGATGGCGGTCCGAGGTTCAAAATGGATGTCGAAATCGCCCAATTCGATTGACCATTTGGACATTCTTCCTGACATGTCCGGGCGTTGGAGGACGTACTTGAGCGGGAATGACGTACTTGCCTGAAAGTATGGCCGCATTTTTCGCGCTGCGGTTACCAATGCTAAATCTATATTCTCCTGCTTCAGATACCGTGTGTTTGCATCTAGTAAGCTTTTGCTTACGAAGCACACCGCCTTTGGGACCGTTCCCGATTCGCTGATCAGAGCCGCACTTACTGCAAAATTCGATACTGCTATGTAAATAAAAAGAGTCTCTCCTGTCAGAGGCTTTGTTAGAAGGTTCGAGGATGAAAAGTAGGCTTTGATTCCCAAAAAGGCAGCATCGCAGTCCGGTGTCCAGGAAAAATTTTTGGCGTTCCTTAAGACCTGAAAAAATGGAGCGCACTTGTTAGATGAACGAGAGATAAATCAGTTCAAAGCTGCCAGACGCTCGGTCAATATCTGGACTTCCTTTATACTTTTAGGCGGCATCATGTTGGTGAGGGCTTGCAGTTGTATCGGGTCTGCCTCGATTCTCTTTTCGCTAACAAAGAAGCCCATAATTTGCCCGACCTTACCCCAAAATAGCATTTCTCCGGGTTCAACTTGAGATTAATGCTTCTGAGGTTGCCAAAAGTTTCTCTCAAATCGACAAGGTGTGCCTCGTCTGTGCCATTTTTTACCAACATATCGTCGATGTAAACCTCCATGTTCCTTCTTATCTGATAATTGAAAGTCCTGTTAACCAGCCTCTGATATGTCGCTCCGGCATTTTTCAATCCAAACGGCATAACCTTGTAGCAATATAGACCTCTGCCCGTTATGAATATCGTGCTTTCCTGGTCTGCCGGGTGTAACTTAATCTGATTGTAGCCCACGAACGCGTCCATGAAAGAGAGAAACCTGTTCCCCGACGTGGAATCCACCAGTTGGTCGATCCTTGGCATCAGGAAAGGGTCCTTCGGGCATGCCCTATTTAGATCGGTAAAATCGACGCACATCCTCCACTTTCCGTTTTTCTTTTTCACTAGGACCGGGTTCAACTTGAGATTAATGCTTCTGAGGTTGCCAACAGTTTCTCTCAAATCGACAAGGTGTGCCTTGTCTGTGCCGTTTTTTACCAAAATATCGTCGATGTAAACCTCCATGTTCCTTCCTATCTGACAATCGAAAGTCCTATTAACCAGCCTCTGATATATCGCTCCAGCATTTTTCAATCAAAACGGCATAACCTTGTAGCAATATAGACCTCTGCCCGTTATGAATGTCGTGCTTTCCTGGTCTGCTGGGTGTAACTTAATCTGATTGTAGCCCGCGAACGCGTCCATGAAAAAGAGAAACCTGTTCCCTGACGTGGAATCCACCAGTTGGTCGATCCTTGGCATCGGGAAAGGGTCCTTCAGGTATGCCCTATTTAGATCGGTAAAATCGACGCACATCCTCCACTTTCTGTTAACCTTTTTCACTAAGACAAGGTGTGCCTCGTCTGTGCCGTTTTTTACCAACATATCATCGATGTAAACCTCCATGTTCCTTCTTATCTGACAATCAAAAGTCCTGTTAACCAGCCTCTGATATGTCGCTCCGGCATTTTTCAATTCAAACGGCATAACCTTGTAGCAATATAGACCTCTGCCCGTTATGAATATCGTGCTTTCATGGTCTGCTGGGTGTAACTTAATCTGATTGTAGCCCGCGAACGCGTCCATGAAAGAGAGAAACCTGTTCCCCGACGTGGAATCCACCAGTTGGTCGATCCTTGGCATCGGGAAAGGGTCCTTCGGGCATGCCCTATTTAGATCGGTAAAATCGACGCACATCCTCCACTTTCCGTTTTTCTTTTTCACTAGGACCGGGTTCAACTTGAGATTAATGCTTCTGAGGTTGCCAAACGTTTCTTTCAAATCGACAAGGTGTGCCTCGTCTATGCCGTTTTTTACCAACATATCGTCGATGTAAACCTCCATGTTCCTTCCTATCTGACAATCGAAAGTCCTATTAACCAGCCTATGATATATCGCTCCAGCATTTTTCAATCAAAACAGCAAAACCTTGTAGCAATATAGACCTCTGCCCGTTATGAATGTCGTGCTTTCCTGGTCTGCTGGGTGTAACTTAATCTGATTGTAGCCCGCGAACGCGTCCATGAAGGAAGAGAAACCTGTTCCCTGACGTGGAATCCACCAGTTGGTCGATCCTTGGCATCGGGAAAGGGTCCTTCGGGTATGCCCTATTTAGATCGGTAAAATCGACGCACATCCTCCACTTTCTGTTTTTCTTTTTCACTAAGACCGGATTCGAATTCCAGAGCGGGTAACTTGATTCCTTGATGTGTCCAACGCTGATCATTCTTTCGACCTCTCTCAGAATGATTTCTGCTTTTTCGGGGGAAAACACCCGACGCTTTTGTGAAACGGGTCTGACATTTTTGTTGACAGTTAACTTGTGGATCACATGGTTTTCCGGGATCCCAGTCACGTCCCTCGAACACCACGCGAATAAATCCAAATTTTCTTTTAGCAATGATAACAGTTCCTTCCTAAAAGTTGAAGACAACTGGATTCCAATCTGTAGCACTTTCCCTTCGGTGAATTGGTACTTTTCACATTCTTCGTCAGTGGTAAAAAACCTGGGGGCTTCTCTAGGAACATCTACGGGCAACGATCCCAATGGAAGCCTCTCTGATTGCTAATCTCGTGCTTGGATCATCTCCTGATCCCTTTTGGGTGCCAAAGCTGCTCGGTAACATTCACGGGCAGCTTTTTGGCTACTTCAGACTATACCCACGTTGTTCCCGACTACATACTTCAAACACTGATGGACAGTGGATGACACCGCGTGCATTCGCGATAGCCATGACCTATCAAAAATCGCGTTATGAGAAGCCGGCGCGTCTACCACAACAAACAGAACGGTGACCTCCTTCTTGAATGGTCCGCGGCCCAGCTGGACAATGCCCTCAAACTCTCCGACCACATCTACTGCCGAACCGGTGAATCCCACGATAGTACGGTCCGACCTGGTGATGACTAGGGGTGCCCTAAACTTTGCGAAAGCCCCAGTCTCCAGATGGGTGGCCAAGTTCACAATATGCCGCTTCCTAGTAAAGTGAGTGGTTCCTGCCATAGAATCTCCCCCAAAAATATTTAATGATTCGAAAAATTGACAAAGGTTCCTTACATTCCCGCAGCTGCCCGCTGTTTCCTCTTCAATGATTCCGATGACGTTGCGGTTTGTGTCGGGATCGAGGTACTCGGCTGAAATATCAAAATAGTCGGTCGCCTCGGAAATGGTCATAGTTGTTTCGGCCTTTGGAACCGTCACGACTTCTCTTGAGGCGGTACTTTGCTGAGCTTTCTTCTTCACGTACTCCAAGAGGTTTCCATGCTCTATCAGCATTTGTATTTCCTTTTTAAGGGCAATACAATCCTTAGTATCATGTCCTACGTCTTCATGGTAACGGCAGTACCAGTTGTTCCTCTGCTCTCGAGGTGTCGGTATAGGGAATGGCCTCCGATACATCCCGCTTTTCTTGGTCTTTTCGTAGATTGAAGAGACACACTCGGTTAAGTCAGCGAAATAAGCGGGTTGGATCCACTTATTAGATATAGGTCGCGACGCCACCTGGTTGGTCTGTTTCACTTTGTGGCTCGGGGGAGCCGACTCCTTGACATATAAAGACTAGGTCGGTGGTATCGAGCTTATCGGCTGGGCTTGCAGCCCGTTGCCGGATTGGGACCCTTGTTTTATGATGACCGATGCCTGCACGCTCTGCTGAATATGCGCAGCTAGTTCGGACGCCTCAGTTTCTTCTACCAGTATTCGTTTTTCTATCTGTGCCAGAAGGGCGGAGAAAGTAAACGCTTGTTTTTTGGTAACCGCCTGCTTCATAGGCCCTGGGAGCAAACCCAGGCGATACGCGACCAATGCCACATTCTCTTCACAGTGGTCAAGGTCGGTTTTAGCGTCGATAAAGCGTCTGGTATAATCTCTCAGACTCTCTCCCAACCTCTGCTTACAATTCATGATCGTGTCTCCATTGGCTCAGAAACTCTTGCTGCCGACGAAGTGCTGGCGGAACATTGTCCAGAACATCCCGAAGTCTTTGATACAGTCCTGTGGGAGTCGTTTATACCACTTTGATGCTCGGTCTTTGAACGTTATTGAAAATTATTGACACAGAAGCTTATCGTCGTAATCGAAGCTCAACATAAAAGTTTTGAAAGCCTCCAGATGATTATCGGGATCCCCTTTACCGTCATATTTTTCCAATTTGGAAATATCAAATCTCTTCGGGAGATGTCCTGATAAAATATCGTCGGGAAATGGCGAAGCCCTCCAACTCATCCCGAAGCTAGTGACTCCTCCCCCGAGTCCCTCGGTCTGAACACCGTGTAGACCCTCATCCCTCGGGTTGATGAATTGGCTGCTGGTTCGGTACCCCATGTTCTGGCTGTTTGAGTGCTGCCATTGGACCTGGGGTAAGACTACCCGCTCTTCTCTGCTTCCCGTCTGCATCTCCTCTTTTTCAAACGACGCCGGTGTTTGTTTCTCGATGCTACCCTTTTTGTATTTAGGGGAATCCGAACGGGGTGCCCTATTCCGTCGGGAGCGGCTCTTCAGCACTCGCTTGTTCAACCTTTCCTTGCGCCGGTATTCCCTGTCTGATGAATCATCGGTAGTGTAATTGGGGGAGACGCCTCGGGTCACTTTCGGATACCGATCCGCTCTGCCAGTCTATTCGTCCCCTGGGCGCGAGTCCCGATAGTACCGAACAGGTTGGCATCGATGCGATGGTCAATAGTAGTGTAACCTTCACCGCGACCTTCTATTACTGGCCCTTTGCCTTTAGCTTCCTGAGCCCTTTTTTCTCCTAGCGCCTTTTCCTTCTCTTCGTTCAACCTTGCGATGTCCTCCAGAAGCTGTCTCCTGGTCATGATAAGGGTCGACCGCTTGTCCCGACCTCGCGCATAGTACTCCTGACCCGGGGCTTCCTCGCCCTCAGATAGTGGAATGGCTCGGGCCACTTCTCTCTCGACCCTCTCTTCGATAGCTGAGTCATTCATCTTCTTGTCAAGATCAGATCGTGATTTTTTAAAGAAAAAGATTCTTTTTTTGGGTATCACGGGTTCCCACAGACGGCGCCAATGATGAGTGGATAAATGACTAAAAGTAGGTGTGTTGGGTCTTGGACCTAGGAAAAATATTCTAGAGAGAGAAAGTAGAAAGAGTGTATAATATTCCAAAAGAATATCCCACCTACCAATACTAATGAGTCTCCTTTTATAGTATGTAAAGGTGGACCCATCTATGTTCTTAATGGGCTTACTTTATTTCTCTTCGAGTCCTTTATAATATACATAATTTACAAATTATCCTCTAATAAACGATAAATGCTCTAATAGACATTTTAACTTTATTTCATTTACAATTAACTCCCTAGCGTTAGTATTGGTGAATTATTCCCTTATCAAAACCAACGTTGAATATTTTTTTATGATTTTTAGTAATGACATATTTGATTCTTTGATGAATATTTTGGGCATGGACGTTTAAGGAATCATGATGATTGGTTTCAGAGATGATCAATGGCTCAAATGACTTGGATCTAGGGAGATTCAGGGATTCAAATGACTTGGGTTCAATGATCTTTGCGGAGATAATGAGAGGTGTAGTTTTCTTGCAGTTATTTCCAGAATGTCCTAGATGATAACCAATGTTGCAGTAGTCTGGGTACGTGTCATAAACCATATATTGACAAAGCCCTTCTTCACAAAGAGAGACCCACAACTTTTTAGGAAAAGGCTTAGAAACATCCATCTCAACCCATATTCTACAAAAGTTAAATCTTTCCCGGTTGGAGGAACCCAAATATTCAGAGGAGAGCCAAGGCGCTTTAGTAGCTCCAAAATAGTAATCTCGTTAAATATATATTCTGGAAGATTAGAAAGGTTTACATAGACAGGGGTGATCGGATTTTCAAAATTTGGGTCAAAGATGGGACCCAATTTAAGTATTGTTCATAGTTTTATTCTCAATAGTCCAAATATTTCTACACCAAAGCGTTTTTACATCATCCAGTAGAGTGAACCCAATAAAATCATGTTTAAAATCTAAATTTTTGATACGGAAATCACCTTTGAACCTGAAACTCTCCAAGAAAGCCTTAACTAAATCAAAGCTTGGTTTACTAGTGGTAAATTTCCCAAAAATAGTATATTTAGAGATAGCCTTTAGTTTTTCTTTATCACTAGAATCAACCATGATACCAGGATACTCACAGTTGTGAATAAAAGTTACATTTTCATGAGAGACCTTATCAGCTTTAGATGAGAACAAAACAATAAATGACCTAATTGGCTTGGTAAGAAAAACAGATTCTTTGTTTGTTGTTGTTTCAAAGGTTGGGTTATTTCTAATATTTGGATGATCCATTTGTTGATGCGGCACGGGAAAATGTAAATCGAGACAAATGGATCGTCGACATTGAGAAGAGGTTCCATCTTCTTCATCAGCGATGGCGATTCAAGGAAGAATCATAGAAGAAGATAAAGATCAAATAATAGGTTTTTGATTTTCTTGGAGAGAATCAATATGATATCTCGATGTCTAATATATATATGTGTGTGTAGGAAATAAGTAAATATTTTGTAGATGTTTAAACAAATGATCTTCACTCAAAATTAACTTTGATTTCTAGATTGATATCACAATTAGATTATGTATAATTGGAGAAAATAAAAAAATAACTATTTCATTGTTCGTAAATATATTAAGAATTTCACAATTGATTTTGTTTAAACATGAATCATTATATATTGTATATATAGTGAACATAAATCTCTCTTTTTATAACGGAAATAAAAATAAAAATATATTTTTAATGATATTTTAAAATTTATTCTAAAATGAAAAAAAATCGGATGAAAATATATTTGGAGAACTATATTATTGCTAAATAAATATTTTTGGTCATTGTCATAAGGAAGTCCAAATTAAAAATAACCGAGTTAATGTTTAATTAACTAAATTGGACCAGTGAGTGAAAAGGCGTTGTGGGCTCAAGTGTGGTAACCGAGATGAATTGGACACTGTGATGAAGAGGGTCATAATCTCAATACTTAACTATGAATTAATAAATCAGGGATATAAAATGAATTTTCAATTTATCAGGTTATGGTCCCCGAACACAAAAATGTATAATAGAATGGACTTTACAATGTAAATGTTATAAATAAGGGGCTAGGTTCATGAATTTCATCATTCGAAATCCTAATAAAAAATACGGTCACTTCGTTCAGTGTTTTGGAAACCTTTCATTTCTTTACTAACTCGTCCCTGCAGGTTCTTTCAAGAATACTAAATGGATAGCTGCACACAAACCCGCAAGGCATCATATTCTTGTTTAATTCTTAAGTGAATCTAGTAAAAAGGTTTATGTTTATTTTTCCGCGGTTTTGTTATATTTAATTTGATGTGCTATCAAAATCAAATATAATATATATTCGAAAAATAGGTTAAAAATTCGTATTTCGGTCTTGTGTAGCCAAATACATGACTACTCACATATTTTTACTATGACAAACATTAACCATCGCATGTCGTGATATAGTTCATCCTAACAAATTATGTATAATATTTTACGCATGAAATTGTATCAGTTCAACACGACAAAGAGTCATGCTTTTCACGACGATGAACGGTATTACAACAAGTGAAAGACAAATTGATGTTGTGATCGGTATCAATCTCGGAGACGTTAAACCATTTACAAATCCATCGCTTTAACGAACTATATATATGTAATGATTTAAAACTTTTTTAAACTAAAAGTATTAATTCTTTAAAAAATTATGTTGTTTTAAAAATATATTAAAAGGTATAAACATAGAAAACACATTTAGAATCATAATCGTCCAAAAATATTATATTCTCTTTCGCTCTCTATTTCTATGTTTTATGATTTCTCATTATAAGTGTAGATTTTTTTATTATACCTCAAACTGTAATTATAAGTAGATCAAAACAATTGAAGTAGTATGCATAATTTTTTTTTAAATTGTATCTAATACTTAGCTCAAGTTCTCCCGTAAAAGAAACATTTTTATTCAAGTTATGGGTATAAATACCATATAACTATAAAGTAGATTATTTTGATATTAAATAAAAATAAAATATTATCATAACCCCTAAAACGATTACATTAACCATCACTAATTAGTGATGAATTAAGTTTTTTGTTTGGCTTGATTGATTTGACAATACAAACTTAACAAAATAGCAACATAAGTGGAACCTTTCTAGTCACCACTTCCAAAATATAATATATCCTTGATATCTTAAAAAATTGGGAAACAGTAAATGAAAGTTTTACTAAAAAAACATAATAACAAATATAAACTTTATATGTTGGGTACACTATGATGTCTATACAAATAAGGCATAAGCGTTGAAAATGTATAATGCAAATACAACACTGAAAAGAAATGTGTCAAAACATTTATTAATATATTAATATGTTGATTTTAAGTTTGTAGATAAAACCATCCTATCTCCCATAGTTATGAACTTCAAATCAGTGTAAACACACTTATATATATATATGTCAAAGTTACATTTTCAGAAGTGTTGCAAGTGAAGAATAAGAGTAACAAATGAAAACTAGCGTTTCATTGATTAGAATATGATATTTTAAAAAATTGCTTGTCACAAATATATAGAAGGATAACGTAATGGTTAGTGGGTCAAATAGCTAGTGATATATTGTTAAACTTATGTCTAAAACTCACAATGCAATAATAATTAACATTGAAGGTTTATCACACAAAAGACGAAACCAAGATTTCAACTGAGCCTTCGTGAAGATATCATCAACCTACAAAGCTAATGGAACAAGTGGAAGCGAGATGGTCTCTAGCGGAAGATGATGACGAGTGAATTGAAAATCAATTTCAATGTGCTTTGTAGCGGAATATGATGTTAAGTGCATTTCATGTCACTTATTACGCTTCATTTATTCTTAAGATCGTCGCCGGTTAACAAGTTTTCGTGGTGTTTCGACGTGTTTTTCATTAATTCTCGTAGGTACTACTATATGCACACAGTATAAACTTTTTGGGAATCGAATGCTCATAATGTTCTTAATAATTTATAATTTTGAAAATGTTGGGTCCTTTACCTGCACCACTAGGCCTTCTCCTCCACATAAAATGTGGAGTCTTGTACACATGGGTTTTATTGGGCTGCATGAATCGGAAGAAACAGATCGATCATTTTCACTGTTTATTATAATTTTACTAGTGGGGTCTAGTAGAAAGGAATTAGAACAGAAAAATCTGGTAGACAAAAAAAAGAAAAAAAGAAAATATATTTCCTGAGATTTATTGAAATTATATTATTTGTTAAAAATATTTGTTTGAAAAAAAATAAATATTATATATTATGACCAGTACTTTTATTTAGCTATAGAGCACAAAAGGGAATTAATGCTGAATTAAAAAAAATATTAGACTAATCCTAGAGTTTTATTTAGCTATATTGTTTAAAATATTATTTTATTTAGCATAAATATTTCATAATTCGTATTGGGGCTTCTACCAGGTTTTTGGGCAGATTAAAGCGAGAGCAAAAGAGGAAGAAAAAACAAAATTGGCTACTGACTCGGCTTTTGACGGACTTGGTTTATGACAGATACAAATCAAAGGAGAAAAGAAGCAATTGGCTTCTACTGGTGGGTGGAGCAGAACATACGAACGAGAATAAAAAAAGTATTTGGCTTCTTTTGTTCGATCCTGCAGAAGATATAAAACAAAGAAGAAAAAACGGAATTGGCTTCTTGGGTTCTATCTGGCAGAACGGAATGAGAAAGTAGGTGACGCTACTTTCGGTTTTCTTTCGGCAGCGGCAGCATACTACAACCAGACGGCAGGAGGCATGCAATTGCTTCGGTGGTTTTCGAGAGGCAGCAGGTGACAGCTACTGTCGTTTTCAATCGACAGTTGAGGTAACAGCTATGGTGTTTTCGATTGATAGTTTATATATTGCTCGAGACAGGTGACGACTACTTCTTTTTCGTTGTTTTTCGATCGGTAGTTTACAGATTGTTTCTGTGAGGCGATACTTGGTGGTTATTTTTTCGGTTTGACATTCTCTAAATGCTTATTCATCTATTTACATTCGTCTTAGAGTTATGTTAACTTTTGCGCATATGATGATGATTCCTTCGATTATGAACTAATCGTTCTCATGGAACTCTAACGGATTTGTTTAAATAATACTCATGGTTTGATTGCTTGATTGATTTGGGAAATACGTTTATCAGTTACCTAGTATGGTTGTGCTTATCATTAGATGCGTCACGAAAATCTAGTTTGTTAATCTTTAATGAATGCGAAAGTGGATTTAAGGGTTTAAAACTTGTCATGCTAGCATAGGTTCTTGAATGATTCGTATTGTGATTGTTCATGATTCGTAATATGTCACTAACCATATCATATTACCATATGTAATCGAAATAGATAACTTGTGCTTAAAACCAATTGTACCTCAATTCGTATAGACATATAGGATTGTTATGCAAGCGGTGTCTGCTTAACTGCTATCTCTTTTGTGGTTGTTTAAGTGGTTTGGTTTACGTGTACTGAAAGGTAGCGTATTTTGATTTCGTGTTATCTGATTAGTAATCGTTGTTATCATACATATTGATTAAGTATAGTCATACTCTGAGAAAAATAAACAATGAAGTTAGAGTTCCATGTTTTCTCTCGCATAAGTAAACTCGATAGATAATCTCGTTAGTTAATTTGTTTAGTTATATTCATTCACCCATACTTTATTACTCGTTCAAGCATTAGTCTAATAATTATACGTTGTTGCATAAGTAAATTATTGTCATATACACCTGGTCTTCGTGGGAACGATCTTACTTATTACTTGCTACTATTTGACCGCGTATACTTGCGTGAGAAAAGGACTAACAAGTTTTTGGCGTCGTTGCTGGGGACTCGGTGTTATTTGACAGTTTTATTGCTTATCAGCAGGGGTCGTTATAAAACTATTGACTTGATTCGGTTACTTGCTTTTCGTGTCTTTTCTTGTGCTTCAGGTACTTGAGCGTGTATGCAAACATACCAAAGGAGCACTAATACCAAAGGAGCTTGAAACAAGCCAAGGAACAGAGTTACTAGTCTCAGATTCTGATACTAATTCTACAATGAGAGATCCAGATTATGACCTTCCTTGAAATCTGTGATACTTTCAAGTTCAACGGTGTTTCAGATGATGCCATAAGACTGAGACTCTTTCCATTTTCTCCGAGGGACAAAGCTAAGAGCTGGTTACACTCTTTACCGGTAGGCTCTATCATTACTTGGGATATACTAGCGCATAAATTTCTCTCAAAATTCTTTCCTATGGAAAGAACAGCCGCCATGAGGAATGGTATTACTCAGTTTTCTCAGTCACATGGTGAATCTTTAAGTGAAGCTAGGGAGCGTTACAAGGAGATGCTCAGAAAATATCCTCATCATGGGATGCCCGATTGGTTAGTAATAAATTGCTTCTACAATGGTTTGGGTGCGCAAACAAATCCTATGGTCGATGCTGCATTTGGGGGAGCCTTATTCACGAAAAGCTGTGAGGAGGCTCACGAGATCCTTGAGATGATGGCTGCTAATGAATTCCAGAACCCTTCTCAGAGACTGTCACAACATAAAGTAGCTGGTATTCTTAACATAGACACTGCCACTGCTTTAGCAGCTCAACTTGAAGCTCTAAACATGAAGATGGATTCTTTGACTAAACTAGGGGTACATCACGTAGCTAGTGTGTGCGAGATTTGTGTTGGAGGGCATGACACTCAAAAATTCCCTATCTCTACTGAGTCAGTGCAATTTGTGAGTAACTTTCAGAGGCAGAATCAACAACCAATCTCAAACATCTATCACCCAAGCAACAGAAATCATCCGAACTTCAGTTAGAGCAATAATCAACAAGGTAATTAGCATTATGGTGCTAAGCCATACGCTTCAGCAACAAGGTCAGCAACATCAATCTCAACATTATGCACCAAGACAACCTCAGAATCAACATCCTGGCCCTTCTCAACATTCTGTGAGAGACTCTGAATTCGAAAAGATGAAGTTAATGATTAAAAGTCTGATGGTATCTCACAAGACCTTTGAAAATCAGATTGGGCAGATGGCCAGTAACATGATCGTTAGATCTCAGGGAGTTCTTCCTAGCGACACGGAACATAATCCAAGTAAACGGGATGGCAAGGAGCAATACCAAGCGATCACCCTGAGATCAGGGAAGGTTACCGGAAACCCCATAGTTGAACAAGAGGCTGATTCTTCTAAAAAACAACCCATTCTGAAAAATTATGCTCAAATCAGCCCTCATCTAAAGTTAATTCTGATCAAGATCAGCCACCTAAAAAGACATCTCAGTCAGTTGTTGAGCGTACGATCTACCCTCCTCCACCTTTTCCGCAAAGGTTGCAGAAACAGAAGCTAGATGCTCAGTTTGGGAAATTTCTGGAGGTATTCAAGAAGCTACACATCAACATACCCTTTGTTGAAGCATTAGAGCAAATGCCTAGTTATGTCAAGTTCATGAAGGGAATTCTTTTGAAAAAGCTAAAGCTTGGCGTTTTTGAGACAGTGGCGCTCACTGAGGAATGTAGTGCGATCTTACAACAAAAATTGCCTCCCAAGCTTAAAGATCCAAGAAGCTTCACCATTCCTTGTTCAATCGACAATTTAACTTTCAGCAAATATTTATGTGACTTCGGAGCGAGCATCAATCTGATGCCCCTATCTGTGTTTGAGAAATTTGGGCTTCTTGAGCCAAAACCGACTTACATCTCTTTGCAACTGGCTGATCGCTCTATCACATATCCTTGAGGTATTGTGGAAGATGTCTTAGTAAAGGTAGATAAGATTATCTTTCCGGCTGACTTCATTATCTTGGATTTCGAAGAGGACAAAAACATCCCCATAATCATGGGAAGACCATTCTTAGTTACGGGCAAAACTTTGATTGATGTCCAGAAAGAGGAGCTCACTATGAGAGTGCAAGATCAGAATGTCACTTTCAACGTTTATAAGGCTATGAAATCTCCAACAGAAGATGAGGAATGTTTCAGGTTGAATACGGGCGATTCTTTGCACAGTAATGAGGTGGATCAGTTTGCGAGTTCAGACGTTCTGGGCAGAGTTCTACATGGTGAATCTGACTTCAAAGACGAAGAAATATCCAAATGTGTTCAACTACTACAAGCAGCCCCGTATCAAAAGAGGCTCAATATTTCACATGAGTTGCTTGGAGTGGGTGATCTTAAGGATTCTCAGGAAAGGCTTAAACCTTCGCTAAAAGAAGCTCCTAAACTTGAACGTAAACCACTGCCAGATCATCTAGGTATGCTTTCTTCGGAGATTCATCTACATTATCTGTTATTATTGCATCTAACCTTTCAGGTAGTGAGGAAGAAAAGCTATTGAGAGTTCTAAGGAATTTCAAATCAGTCATTGGTTGGACCATAGCAGATATCAGAAGATGTATAAGGAAAAAAAGAAAGAAATGGCATGATAGGAAGCTTCTACATAAAGCTTTTGAGCTGGGTCAACTGGTTCTTATTTTCAACTCTTGTCTAAAGCTTTTCCATGGAAAGCTCAAGTCAAGATGGTCTGGACCTTTTAAAGTCAAGACAATATATCCACACGGAGCGGTTGAAATCTATGAGGAATCGCCAGACAAAACATTCAAAGTAAATGGTCACCGACTCAAGCATGTCGATGTGGTGAACCGTGAGGTATTCATCATCAGCCTCGACGCTACATGATTCGGAGCGGTATCGTCGAGCTATCGACGTTAAACAAGCGCTTCGTGGGAGGCAACCCACTGGGAAACAATGATCAAGATAGCTGGACGAGTAGGGGAGTGTTTCTTGTATCTTTTAGTTTCTTGTAGTTGCATTCACCATAGTAGTTATTCATGATAGACAGAGCATCTTCATCTTAGTTATGCTTATTTACATATTCATGCCATGATCATATAGACTGTGTTTAGGATCAAGTTAGTCTATTAGCATAGCATTTTGTTCATGCATTTTGCGTTTTTGATCCTTTGAGTTGTTGTTTCTACTTAAGTAGCAAATGATGAAAATTGTTTGGAATGATAGTAGGAATAAAATCTAATTAGGTTGCTTGTCAGTTAGCTTGCTTGATATAGAAACACAATTAATACACGTAGACTCATCGATTATTTTTATGCTAGTTACGGGCACACTTGAGTATTGTTATACATAATCCTTGCTTAGGTTCAGAATCATACCTTAATCCTTTAATAGCTCATGGATCACAAAAATATAAGTTTGGGGGATTTGAAAGAGAAATATGCGTATTATTCAGTTAAATGTTAAAGACTAGTAGCCGCTCGTTGATGTACGTCCTCTCGTTGGGGGCTGCGTATTACGAGTAGTCTAGGGGTGGAATAAGATGGAGCGAAACACACTCATTCCCAATCGCTTGTGAAAAAAGAAAAAGAAATAAAAAAGAAAAAAAAGGTAAAATTGGCTAGGATGAGCTCTTTGGTACTCGAGTTATTAAGTTCTAGGGGACTTTGTGCCTAGTGACCTAAGACTTTTCCGGTCTGGGATTCGCTAACCTAACGCTCGTTACATGGGCACCATTGTATAAGTCTTTTGGGGACCTCCTCCATTACACGGTCAAATAAGCCTTTGTGTGTCTGTATATAGAATAAAGCATAATAAATCTTTGACAACCCCGGAGAAATATGGATGTGCATCTTGACTATGAAGAATCTAGGTTGTATTTTGTTTCCAAACTTGTGATTATTATGATAAGAACAAGTAAGGTCCATTAATTTGTACTAAAAATACGTCGATTGAGTTTGAGCTCACACACACGCTTCTACGCTTGTATTGCTAGCATTTGAGTACCTGGTTATTTCGCATTCCGAGATCATTACATTCGTTGAGGCATTTATGCTGAATTAGTTACGGTTACTCGTTTGGGATCATTGCATTCTCGCATTCATTTAAATTCAGTTGCATTCATGCATCAATTGTTAAACCTGTTTTGCATTGCTTGAGGACAAGCAACGGTTTAATTTTGGGGGTTTGTTAAGTGCATTTCATGTCACTTATTACGCTTCATCTATTCTTAAAATCGTCGCCGGTTAACAAGTTTTCGTGGTGTTTCAACGTGTTTTTCATTCATTCTCGTAGGTATAATTATATGCAAATAGTATAAACTTTTTGGAAATAGAATGCTCATAATATTCTTAATAATTTATAATTTTGAAAATGTTGGGTCCTTTACCTGCACCACTAGGCCTTCTGTTCCAAAGTAAATTTGCAGTCTTGTACACATGGGTTTTATGGGCTGCATGAATCAAACAGAAAAGAAGTAATTGGCTTCTACTGGTGTGTGGAGCAAAACGGACGAACGAGAATAAAAAACGCAATTGGCTTTTACTGGTGTGTGGAGCAGAACGGACGAACGAGAATAAAAAAATCACTTGGCTTCTTTTGTTCGATCCTGCAGAAGATATAAAACAAAAAAGACAAAACAGAATTGGCTTGGGTTCTATCCCGGAAAATGGAACGAGAAAGCAGGTAACGCTGATTTTGGCAGCAAAAACATACTACAACCAGACGACAGGAGGCAGGCAGTTACTTCGAGAGGCAGCAGGTGACAACTACTGCCTTTTTCAATCGACAGTTGAGGTAACGGCTACGGTATTTTCGATCGGTAGTTTATATATTGCTCGAGATAGGTGCAACTACTTCTTTTTTGTTGTTTTTCGATCGGTAGTTTACGGATTGTTTCTGTCAGGCGATACTTGGTGGTTATTTTTTCAGTTTGACATTCTCTAAACGTTTATTCATCTATTTACATTCGCCTTAGAGCTATGTTAACTTTTGAGCCTATGATGATGATTCGTTCGATTATGAACAAATCGTTCTCATGGAACTATAACGGATTTGTTTGAATAATACTCATGGTTTGATTGCTTGATTTATTTGTGAGATACGTTTATCGGTTACCTAGTGCGGTTGAGCTTATCGTTAGATGCGTCGCGAACATCTAGTTTGTTAATCTTTAATGAATGCGAAAGTGGATCTAAAGATTTCGAACTTGCCATGCTAGCATGGGTTCTTGAATGATTCGTATTGTGATTGTTCATGATTCGTAATATGTCACTAACCATATCATATTACCCTATGTAATCGAAATAGATAACTTGTGCTTGAAACCAATTGTACCTCAACTTGTATAGACATATAGGATTGCCATGCAAGCGGTGTCTTCTTAACTGCTATCTCTTTTGTGGTTGTTTAAGTGGTTTGGTTTACGTGTACTGAAAGGTAGCGTATTATGATTTCGTGTTATCTGATTAGTAATCGTTGTTATCATACATATTGATTAAGTATCGTCATACTCTGAGAAAAATAAACAATGAAGTTAGAGTTCCATGTTCTCTCTCTCACATAAGTAAACTCGATAGATAATCTCGTTAGTTAATTCTCTTAGTTATATTCATTCCCCCATACTTTATTACTCGTTCAAGCATTAGTCTAATAATCATACGTTGTTGCGTAAGTAAATTCTTGTCATATACACCTGGTCTTCGTGGGAACGATCTTACTTACTTATTACTTGCTACTATTTGACCGTGTATACTTAGGTGAGAAAATGACTAACAAGCCTTCGTGAAGATATCATCAACCTGCAAAGCTAATGGAACAAGTGGAAGCGAGATGGTATCTAGCAGAAGATGATGAAGAGTGAAGTGAAAATCAATTTCAATGTGCTTTGTCTTCTCATAAAAAAACATAATTCTTTTCCATATATATGTCGTTTTTGTTATCAGAATGTAAAAAAAGTGAGGGTAGTAATGTTAACGCCTATACTTGTAAGAATCCAATGTAACTAAACAATCTCATATGTAGTCAATGACATAACACGATACTCAACATCGGTAGAAGATATAGAAACAACATATTATTTTATTATCATTTCACAAGATCAATGAATCTCAATGGATAACACATAAACTAGTAGTAATTTTACGATCATTTGGATCAGTATCCAAATCAACATCACTATATCTGTGCAATTTGAGTGAAGAAGTCGAAGGAAATAAAAAACTATGGAACTGAGTGCCACAAAGATATCTCAATATATAAAGAGCAACTCCCTATAGACAGAAGTAGGAGTAGTAACAAACTGACTAACCATATGAGCAACATGAGCTATATTCGACCGACTAAATATAAGATAAACTAAGATCCTCACAAGAGTACCATACAAAGTCAGGTTTAATAAAGAAATACCATGAGTTGGAGAATGTCAAATATTGGTTTCAACAGGATGTCTATTGTCCCCATAAGTGATATAACCCTTTTGAGACTGAGCCACCTCGATATAAAAAAATAACATAACAATTTCAAGTCTTTCATCCCAAACCGATGAGCCACATAACGTCCAGTGCCTCAATTCCATCAAAACTATCATTTGTAATAATCATATAATCTATATATAAGGATAAAATAATTTGTAATGCACTCGTACATTTGATAAATAAATCCGAATTATGATTAATTGTAAGAAAATAAAGTGAAATAATAATTTTAGAATTTATAAAACCAAACACGTAGAGCTTGTTCGAGACCATATAAAGCTTTCACAAGTCGACAAACTTCACCTGGTTGGTGAGCAACACCTCGAGAGGAGTCATGTAAATCTTCTTATGCATATCACCGTTTAAAAATATATTTTGGATATACAGTGAAAATATGTTCCACTGGCGAACATATGAAATATTAATAAGAGTGGGACTTGTAAGCAGTTTTACCACTAGAGAAAAAGTCTCCTCATAATTCATACCATATTTTTGCGAATATCCTTTTTGATTTGATTTTAAAAACCAAATGATAACCAAATATATTATTACAGGGTGGAAGTTCAACCACATCCCATATATGAGTCTAATAAAGAGCCGTAAGCTCTTGTCGGCAAAGCATTTTGTCAGCGAGGATCGAAAACAACTTATATATATATATGACTTAGAATCATATAATTCATGTATGTTTTCTATGAATGATATAAACAGAGCTGAGTATATAGAATAAGTGGAAATTTGGTGGATTTACTTGTACAAGTAGATCTCATGAGAGATAGAGAATCTGTATGTGCGCTAGAAGAAGTAGTAAACTCATGAAGCATAAGTAGTATCAGTTGGTGTAGATGTATAATGAAGTGGTGAATCATGGATAATACTTATATTATTTTAATTATACCTCTACTAGATGTATAAAAATAAATTCACAAGAACATTAGTATAAATTCCCATCACCCACTAAAAACAAAATCGATTCACAAGATATTTTTGACAAAAATGTTAGGCATATCCCTTTGAGCCTTACGGAGGAGTCATTCATAGTAGGCAGGTCATAAAAATAGAAGTGGATTTAGTCAACCATTGGTTTAGATGAGGTTTGACACCTATTCGTCATGTGCAACTTCAAGACCTCTATACCGATATGTCAGAGAGACACTCTCTGATTGCTAAGTATAAAATCTAACTTCGTGGTAAATATATCTCACACCCTTTCTCTCTTACCTTGTATCTAATTAAGGTTGTTCTCACACCCTCTCTCTAATTCAGACTATTCTCACACTCTCTTTTAATTATCTCACATCTCTCTATCTTACCCTATCTCTCTGTGTAACACGCACCTCTCTCTCCTATGTAAGAGATAGAGGAAATTGTGGAGATACCACCTATAAAAGTAAGTTTTATTTCAAAATATATTTTTATGATAATTATTAAAGGTATAAATATAATGATAATTTTTTTAATTTTTTTAGTTTTACGAGGGTTCTTCGTCTCAACAACCGAATCGTCTAGATTTATCCCCCAATATTCACTCATCTAGTTAAGGTATAATTAAATTCATTTTTATTTATATATGATTTAGATTATCATCATTATTGACATTATAAGTATTTTATATTTAACAACTTCATTTTGGACCCATACCTGAACCCATACCCAAACTCACACAACATCCTCCGTTACCAAAATATTTACCATCCATATTCCTATGGGTACCCAACAAACCCGACATCTTGTTACCACGTAAACCACCGACACCTCCTGTTGTACGTTTAAGAAAATCTAACAAAATATGAATTTCTTTTGGTGTCTTTGTCATTTGTTTAGTTGGATATTCCGTTTTATATAAAATAAATAAAATCGAAAAATAAAAGCAGAAATAAATTATGCGCACTTTAATTGGGAAGGAAGATATCCAAATTCAACATTTTGTGCTAAATTTGCAGGGAGCATACGGAAGTTTGTGCTAAATTTGCACGGAACATAGGAAAATTTGTGCTAAATTTGCACGGAACATAGGAAAATTTGTGCTAAATTTGCACGGAACATACACAAATTTGTGCTAAATTTGCATGAAATATGGAAATACTATAGCCCACTAATCTGTACATATTACGGGGATGTTTTTACGGTAGATAATTTATATTTTTAAATTTATTCTGGTTTAAATTTAATAGGCGATGTTTTCGTTCTTTTTAAAGTGAATTAACATTTCCAATATTTAAGTATCAACTTAGTAAATAATGACGAGGCGTGTAATTATATAATTACGGAACCTACTAATGTCATTTCTTTACCAAAAAATGAAAACATAACTTTTACTTTGTATATGTGGTTCCATTCACACCGATTGCATTATGGAATTTTTCCATATACAACGAAACGAAAGACTATGTAAGATAGTGTTGGACGCGCCTCAGATGGGAAAGTTGCTGGAGAGAACCTGCGTTTGAAAATGTAATTTTTTTTATTTCATTCTTTGATAGAATTAGTTGTTTGAATTATTTTTTTACTTACTAAAATGGTCTAAAAATTGTTTTGAAAAAACTTAATAAAAAATAACTCAAAAAATTTCGATGTTCGAATAAAAAAACCAAGTATCTAATTGTAGATTTTGAAAAATAAAAACTAATGATATAATCTATACATAAGAAAAAATATTTTTATATTTAGTGTTTTAAAGGCTTCATTTTTATATTTAACAGCTTCATTTTGGACCCTACCCGAACCCATACCGCACTCAGATATGATCCTCCCTTACCAAAATACGTATCATTCGTATTCATAGAGGTACGCGACAAACCTGACATCTTGTTACCATGTAAACCGCCGACATCTCCTGTTGTACGTTTAAGCAAATCTAATAACATAAGAATTGCTTTTGGTGTCTTTGTCATATATCTACTTGGATATTCTATTTTATAATAAATAAATAAATCCGGAAAAATAGAAGGGAAATAAATTGTGCGCACTTTAATTGGGCAGGAAGATATCCAAATTCAACAATTCATGCTAAATTTGCACGGAACATACAGAATTTTGTGCTAAATTTGTACGGAACATACGCAAGTTTGTGCTAAATTTACACGGAACATGGAAATACTATAACCCATTAATCTATACATATTATGGGGATGGTTTTGTGGTAGATAATTTGTATTTTCAACTTTATTCAGGTTTAAATTTAATAGCCGATGTTTCTGCTCGTTCTTTTAAAGTGAATAAACATTTCCAATATTTAAGTATCAACTTAGTAAATAATGACGAGGCAGGTAATTATATAATTACGGAACCCACTGATATCATTTCATTACCAAAAAATGAAAACGTAACTTTTACCTTGCATGTGTGGTTCTATTCGCACCGGGTGCATTATGGTTTTCAATCCTTGTTTTATGAACCAAAGTTCTTGGATGGCCAAGGAATTTTCTAGATTGTGGATCAGACTTGTTCTGATCAAGTTATAATGTCACATATTTCTTTTGCACGAACTCTTTTTTCTTCTTATGGCTAATGTTTAAGTGGTTTTTAATATTTCTGACTTGTTTAATAAGTATTTAATCACTTTAAAACATTTCATTTTGAAGGATGATAGTGTTGAATGACTCGATCATGAGTGTTTAATAAATCTGATTAAATGTTTAGTAAATCCGGTCATCTCAAAGATACTTCATTTGAGAGTTGGGATGTTTAATAAGTATTCAATTGATCTGATCTCCTCATATTATGGGTGTTTAATAAATATTCAATTTATCTGATCTCCTCATACTATGGGTGCTTAATAAGTATTTCAATTTATCTGATCTTCTGATACTACTTACAATAATTTTTAAGAAGACATAAGATACCATTGATTTAAAAACTCAGACACCTCATTAAAATCTCCCCGCACCACCAGTGTAGGCAAGAGTAAGCCCTCCTAATATTTACACTGAGATATAAGAAGGTAAAATTTACAAGAGAGTTTTATTCTAAATATAACGTGAGATGTTCAATTTTCTATGGATGCTTCAAAACTCTGCTCTTATTGTCTTGAAGTCTATATGTCTCTGGCTTGACTCTTTAACATACCACATAAGGACCTTCCCAGTTCGGAGCTAGCTTTTCAAAATGTTTTTCTTTAGTATGCAAAAATATATTTCTTAAGACTTTGTCCCCCAACTGAAAATCTCGTCTTTTAACCTTAGTTTCAAATATGATTCTCAAGAAAACCTGATAGTATGTTGTTCTTAAATATGCCTTGACCCTTTTGTCTTCAATCAAATCCAACTGATTCCTAACTGCCATATCATTTTTCTGTTTGGAATAGTTTTGGATCCTGAATGATGGTAAAGTATCTTCTATCAGTGTGATTGCATCCATTCCATAAACGAGGGAAAAAAAAGATTCTTGTGTAGCAGTCCGGGGAGTAGTTCGGTAAGCCCATAATACCTCTTGCAAATAACTTGGCCATCCTGCGGTATCATCCAAATTCTTTTTTAACTCTAAAAATATCGCTCGATTAGAAACTTCAACTTTCCCATTAGCCTGAGGGTGGAAAGGAGAAGAAAAACAGTGTTGAATTTATCTGGAATTGTAAAATATTTTCATGTCTTTATTATTAAATTATGGCCCATTGTCTGTAGTGGTTCTCCGAGGAACTCCAAATCTGCAACATATGTTGGATAAAATAAATTTTATAACCTCCTCAAAAGTGGTTCCAACTAAGGGTATTGCTTCTATCCACTTAGAGAAATAGTCAATTTGCCACTATTATCGTTCGATGCCCTCTGGATGCCATGTGAAGAGGTCCAACCAGATCCAAACCCCATCTATAAAAAGGTATGGGTTCAGATATAAACTCCATAGGAACTGTTGGCACATGAATTTCTTTCCCATATCTCTGGCAATGATGACACCTCTTAGGTATATCTTTGGCATCTGCCATTATTGTTGGCCAGTAGTACCCTGCTAACAAGACTCTTCTGGTTAAGGCCTTATAGCCACAATGTGCAGAGCCTTCTTCATCGTGCAGTTCAGATAGAACATTTTGGGATTCTTCAAAACCTAAGCAACGCAAGAGGGGTCTGCTGAAAGATTTCTTATAAACAACTTCTCTTAGTACTAGGAACCCACGAGCCTTATACTTAATCTTCTTAGCCAAGGCTTTATCCGAAGGTAAAATTTCATCAGAAATAAACTGAAAAATATCATACCTCCAGTCTTTGGGTTGAATAACAAATATTCTCATAATTTCTTCATCTCATTTACCCTTCTCTCGGCTTGAATCTATGGAGGGGGATTCTTGCATCAGAATCCAGGGGGTAAGATTTGGAATAGACTATGGTCACTAGAGAGTCAGCCACAGTATTCTCTGATCTATGGACATGTTCGTATTAGATACCTTTAAAGTTTGCAGCAACTTCCCTTAGTATCATTAAATATTTTATTAATTGTTATTTCTTTGCTTCAGACTGTCCCTGAGCATGATGAATAAGTAGTTGGGAGTCACTCAGCAATCAGACTATCTTTGCCCCACATATATGGGTTAATCTTAGACCGACAATGGTTGCTTCATATTATAACTTATTATTAGAGTCTTTGAAGCCAAAACGTATGGCTTGATACATGGTATCACCAAAAGGAGAAGTTAAACAAATTTCGGCCTCATATCCCATGGTATTAGATCCGCCGTCTTTTCGGACTACCCATTCTTTCTTAGATTGGTTTGCTTGCCTTTGCTCAGAGGGCCTTTCAGTATGAAACTCTACCAAGAAATCAGCCATAGCTTGATCCTTGAATGTAGTTCGAGACAAAACAAATCAATATCATAATCACCCAGCTCAACTGACCACTTGGTCATTCTGCTTGATATATCAGCTTTTTGCAGAGAATTCTTCAAAGGAAAAGATGCTCGGACAACAATTGAATGTGCTTAAAAGTAAGACCTCATTTTCCTGGTTGCTATTACTAATTCCAAAGCTAGCTTTTCTAACTTCAAATACCTATTTTATGCTTCCAATAGATTTTTTCTTATATAATATACCGGACGGGGGTAACTATCAACTTCTCTTACTAGAACAACACTCACTGCATACTCCGACACAGCTAAGTATATATAAAGTTTCTCCTCCTGAATAGGTTTGAACAGCGTCTTAGATGAAGATAAATGATTCTTGATTTCAAGGAAGGCATGCTCACATTGTAGGGGTCAATTAAAGTCTTTGGCATTCCTTAATACTTGGAAAAATTGAGCACACTTGTCAGATGATCTTGAAATGAACCTATTTAACGCAACCAAATGTTTGTTAGTCTTTGAACTTCTTTAGTGCTTTGAGGATGATCCATAGCCAACAAAGTATTTAGTTGATCCGGATCAGGCTGAATGCCTTTTTTTGCTTATGATATAACCCAAGAATGTTTTGGACCGGACCCCAAAAATACATTTCTGCGGGTTCAATTTTAAATTTATGGCTTATAAGTTAGAAAAAGTTTCTTGAAAGTTAGATATGTGTGCATCTTCCTCGAGGCTCTTCACCATCATGTCATATATGTATACTTCCATTTTCCTGCCAATTTGACTAGCAAAGGTTTTCTTTACTAGCCTTTGATAAGTGGCCCTAACATTTTTCAATCCAAACAGCATCACCTTATAGCAATGAAGCCCCCTGTCTGTGATAAAAGTTGTACGGTCTTGATCATTCAGATATACTTGTATCTGATTATACCCAGAAAATGCATCCATGAAGGATACTAGTTTGTTCCCAGAGGTAGATTCTACTAACTGATCTATCCGAGGAATGAGATAAGGATCTTTGGGACATGCCTTATTAAGATCAGTGAAGTCACTTGCCATTATTTTTCTTGATCAAAACAGGGCTGGCAGTCCACAATTGGTACTGAGATTCTTTGATGTGGCCCATTTTGGTCAACCGATTAACTTCTTGCACAATCATATATGGTTTTCTTTGAAAAATGACCTTCTTCTTTATACAACTGGTCCAACATCAGTTCGAACTGACAACTTATGACAAATTACCTCAACGGGTACTCTGGTTACATCATCATTGCACCATGCAAACACATATAAATTGTCCGATAAGAAAGACAATAGCCGTTGTTTCAAAGGCATGTAACTTAACATTTTTACCCTTGCTCATGGAATGGACTTCAACTTCTTCTATACGTATTATAGCACTAGGAATCTCCATTGGATCATCAATTTCATTCTCATCGGTGGAAGGCTCCAATAGTTGTTATTCTTTGTTAACTTTGACTGTCTCTAAAGACTTTGAGACAAGAGCCGTTACATAGCATTCTTTAGCTACCTTTTGACTGCTTTGAACAGCACCCACTTGTGCACCGTAACATACTTTAAGCACTGATGGATAGTAGAGGCTACAACATGCATCTTGGAGAGCCAAGATCTCCCAAATATAGCTTTGTAAGATGTTGGGTAGTCAACCACAACAAACAATACCTTCACCATTTTCTTGAAAGTCTCTTTGCCAAACAATACTTCCTTCTCGAATTCTCCAATTATATATGTTGAACTACTAGTGAATCCCACAATAGTTCTGTTTGAACGTTCAATAACTGAGGGATTTATCATCTGTTTATAGGTATTAGAAAACAATATATTTGCCAAACTGCATGTGTCAATCAGGATTCGACGTACATCATTTCCTCCTATTGATTCCCCTAACACCACGACGTCTTTATGAGGTCCTGCAATATCTCTCAGGTAATCATTATCAAAACCTATGAAATGAGCAGGAGTTTGGTACAGATATGTGAACATTCTCCCATCCAATTGAGTAGACAAGCTGTTGACATGCCTTTTTCTTGAACAATTTGAAGGTGTGGTCATAGTATCTCCCCCAAATATGGTTAAAGACTCAAAATATTTATCCAGACTGGAAACAGTAGCAGTCTTGTCCACTATCACTCCTACCTGATTCCGACCCGGATTCAGATTAAGGTACTCAGAATCCACATCAAACCTTTCAATAATCACCATAGTATCCTCCTGTCTGGACGTTCCAGGAGCGGCCGAAGGAGTCGTTCGGGGAGTATTGGTGCTAGATGGTGCCTTTATCTGGCATGCTACCCCATTTTTTTAGATAAGCCCCCAATTTACCCCTTTCAATGAGATTTTGCACCTCTTGTTTTAATGTTATGCAATCATGGGTATCATTCCCCCACGTTGTTATGATATTAGTAGAAACGGGTACTCCGGGTTTCCTTAGAAGATTGTAATATGGCCGACCTTCTAAAGTGTACATCATTTTTAGTTTTATCATATATCGTAGCCACACTTTCTCCCAATTCAGTAAACGATTCAAGTTGAACCTAAGATCCTCTTTTAATCTAACTTGTTGGTTCTGGTTTGATTATTTTTTTCTGGGCCAATGACACCTCTGCCTGGTTTCCGTTGATCTGTAACCGGACTGGTTAATTACTTGAGGTGTTGATGTTGTAGTTGTGGATCTGACCTGGCGAGGCACTCTAGATTTTTTAGTCTTCTCAACATTAATATATTTCCCGACTTGATTCAATAGTCTCCCAAAGGTCATAGCTTTCTTCTGGGTTACATAATCAGCCAAGTTACCCGGACTCAAGCCCTGCCTCAAAGAGGAAATCACAACTTATTCAAAGCAGTCAGCCAATCCATTTTCGTATTTACAAACCTACTCATGTATTCTTTCAATGTCTCGTTCGGTTCTTGGGACTAATGGATAATTGTGTCACCATTACCCTTAAGCTCCTTGCTTCCAACAAATTTCCTCCGGAACGCAACCCAAAATATATCAATTTTTTTTATAGATCCCCGAGGGAGACTATTATACCATTTGAGGGAACTTACCTTAAAGGTTTGAGAGAAAACCTTACATAGTAGCTTGTCATCATCATCAAAGTTCATCATGAAGTTTTTAAATTGTTCAAGATGGTTGTCCGGATCTTTGCTTCCATCATACTTTTCGATCTTTAAACTATCAAATCTTTTAGGAAGATATCCAGATACTATTTTTAAAGACAAAGGTGTTTGCCTCTAATTTTGGCTACGTCTAAACACAATATCCTCATTCGGAGTAACGAAAATACCAGGTTCGGATATGAAAGCAAATGGATCAATCAGCAAACAGTCAATATGCTGATCAGTTGATCCCTTCATTTTTCCCTAATAATTTTTGAGCCTGCCATGCCTATCTCTTTTTCTTGAATGCTTCTTGGTCAGCCTTATTTTCTTCTTTAATCGACCTTCATCACTACTAGATGAGACGGACTCCTCAAGTTCCAAATAATTAGATGAACTGCTAGAAGACTTCGACGTTGAACTCTCCATGTGGTTGGATCAATGCATTTTCTTAGAGCTGAGATGAATCTTTATGGATTGCTCATTTTTACCAAGATTTTCAGTAGGGTGGAGTGCTGACGTACCAGACTTTTCTTTAATTCCTTTTTATGCTTGTTTCTGGGCTCTTAAAGCCTTAATTTCACCCCTTAGTTGATCAAGCTCTTCTTGCATGGATTGTTTCTCATTGCCACTGTAATTGACATGAGACACAATAGTGTGGTTATTATTTTCTTTCACTCCTTCCACCTCCGGAGGTGGAGCATTTTTTACATTCGGCTCAATCCGAGTTGGTTTTTTTTACTGGTTTTGAATCTGTAATTCAGGCATTGTCGTCTCCCACTACGGTCACCAATTTAGTGAGGATAATTTGTAGTAGGAGGGTATTTTAGGGAGTTTGTGAGTTAAATCTAATTTTTTGGGTAGTGAATAGTGAGATAAATTAGGTGTATACTTGTATTTAATGTTTTTAGAAAAAGTCCAACCCGTTAAATGAAGTTGGTTGGGGTAGTTATACTAAATCTTTGACCCATGGGCCTTATAGTCAGACTCTGGATCTGGTTCAATGTTAGCACACAGCTGAGTCATGTATAGACTGGTCGGAGTTTTCTTAATTTGTGTGGTCCGAGATGTACCCGAACCGCCACTCCGGTTTGCGGAGGAGTGTCCTTCAAAAAACATCCGACCAATCAGATCCATAACTGTTTTTGATAACTCTCCATAACTATTGTCACCATTTTCTCTTTCGAAGCTGATCTAGACACAAATATTACGGGAAACGACCACAACTATTTGATTAAAATCAACAACTGTATTACACAAACCATGAATTTTGTCAACTATTGTTCTCACTTCTTTTTCATCGTTAAAAACTCCCCACGTGTTCTAATTGAAAATCATAATTCTCATCTATTAAAAGGTGGATGGTCAAGTATCGATGAACCCTCTATGTCACCAGCAACTACTTGATGGATCTCCTTCTCTTTCTGAGTTGTAGCTATGATTGTGGTTGGATCCTATAAAAAATAATTTCACCTTTGAATTTACGGTTGGAGTTTGAAATCTGGTGGTAGTCAACCGCTCAATATCTTCTGTCAATATATTCATTTGATATCGTAGTGAATTCATCCGTTCACCCATCTGGCCAAATTAGTCTTCCATCTCCTCCCGACTGAATGGTTCTGCGATTGGAAGAGTTGACTTCCCGTGAGTGGTTCTCTTATGCATCATATCTCTTTACCCCACGTCGTAGGAGCTCTGTCACTATGATATCAACTGATAGAGGGATAGTCGAAATAGAATCGACGGGTGCACGAAATTAATACAAAAAAAATGAAAGAATGCAGATATAAAACTCTAACTCTAGGTTAGAGAGTAAAAGAGGTTGAGAGAAAATAATCTTAATTTTTATTCATCAATTTCTGACATCAAAATAGGGTATAGGATTCTTTATATGGCACCACCGAAACCCTAATTCCACATAATAGAAATTACATAAATTTATTAAAAGAAAACAAATAAATAGAAATAATGCCTAAACATAAAAACTGGATTTTGAAGGCTTTGTGGGTAAAATTTGGATATCAAACTTGGCGAAAAGTCTTTTTTTAAATTTGACAGGCACGTCGAAATCCTCAATCAAATAATTGTTTGACCCAATTTCAATAGATGACCGAGAAAGTAGTCTATCTGCAGTTTTAGCTACATCACCGTTATATTTATATTAATTCATAAATATATTTTATCGCTCAATCTCAACTTAAATATACCATCAATTATTTGAACTTGTAGATAATGAATATTACATTTAATACTAATAATAATGAAAAATATACCAATTACAATAAATTAATAAAAAAAATTATTTAGATAATAATTTTTATATTAAAAACCTTAATAATATCCTAATATATAAAATTACACATCGTGACTACGTTTTTAAAATAAAAAAAAAGAAATGTTGAAACAAGATAAATTTATTTTTCAACCGAGTATATTTCAAATGATTTATTGATTGGTTGGTTGAATGATAATCTTTCTCGATCTTTAGTATATATTATGCATAACTAAACATAATATTTTTAATCTCCTAACAAATTTTATCTATTAGCTAATATTATTGGCTAATCTTTATATGTAAGCAAAAACCTTCTTTATAGTTTAACATGATATTTTTAATCTCCTAACAAATTTTTATCTTTAAGCTAAAATAATTGGTTATATTCTTTATATGTAAGCAAGAATCTTCTTTATGAATAAGTATATATCTTTTTTATTAATAAATAAATATCATAGAGAGATATTTATTAAAAAATATTATATATATTTTTATATTTATTAAAATAAAAACCGCACGGATACTTGTTTAATTATTCACTTTTTTCTTTTTTCTTAGTTATTCTTTGATTTTTACCTTGATGTTTGCTCACTTCTTCAAATTAACTTCTAATGATTATTAATTTTATGAGGGTATATTATTTTTTATTGATTAAACTAACTAACTAACTAACTATATATATATATATATATATATATATATATATATATATATATATATATATATATATTATATATAAAGATAAATATCGATTTATCAAGAATTTTCTATGCATGAGTGAGTAGTCCAAACCAATGGCGGGTCTAACATTTTGGGTTGTACAGTAAGGGTTAGGTTGATATCTCATAAGGGCCACCTGGTTAAGTTTATCAAGGTTTTGAAACAATAAGTTGAAACCTTCAAAGTTGTTCACTATGAACAAGTACCAAGAGACGAGAATTCACTAGCTGACTCGTTATCTTCCTCGGTATGTTCTGAAGTCACCCTTCAACTTTTCCTTTAAAAGCGTTCATCAATTGTAATTCATCTCGATATTTGGAAAGAAGAAGCCTCAATTGTGTGTGTCATAGAATCGGACGATTAAAAGGTTGAGATAAAATAATTTATTTTCAATGGTACGCTTCCTTCAGACAAACCTTTGTCATGCATCTTAGAATTCAGACTTTCAAGTATGTTTTGATATGATGGACTCTATATAAGCAATTTATGAGTTACCTTCTTCTTTATTTCCTTGAACCTAATGAATCTTGTATTTTTCTTAAAGATTTGCATGGTCAAGCATGATCAACTCATTGTGGGTATAAAACTTTGGCAAGAATAGTGTTTCCAGATGGGTATTATTAGCCTAAGATCATGACCGATGCTAAAGAGTTAGTCAAGAAGGGTAACACTTGTTAAGTGCTTTTCAAATATCATCCATCGCCCAATGGTATATCTGGAAACCATATCGGAAGTGTTTCCTTTTGATAGATGAGGTCTTGATCTTGTTGGACCACTTCCTAAAATGACTGGAAAACCTTAATATATCATTGTAACAATCGAGTACTTGTCAAAGTGGGTACAGTCGGAACCGTTTGCAAGAATAAGAGAAAATAAAATCATAAACTTTATAAAAGTAACATATATTGTAGGTTGGGTATGCTTAAGGAAATTACTGGTAACAATAGTCTTCGGTTTAAAATGAAGAAATAGCTTTTTTCTACCTAACAAAAGGTATTTAACACCACTTTTAAACACATTTATATCATTGAGAAAATGATCAAGTAGAGGTTATCAAATGAAGTTTCATAGAGGCATTAAATAGGAACTTACAAGAAACACCATGCAAATGGCCTAACTTTATTCCAGAAGTCCTTTGGGCCTAGCGAGCCACACCTGGGGGAAACGTTTTTCTCTAGTAAATGATATGAATGTTTTTTTTACCTTATGAGACCTTATTTCCTTCATTTTAAGTCGATAACTACTCCTGAAAAATATAATAATTTTGGGAGAAAAGTTGAGTTAGATGCAATAAAAAAGAGAGCTAAGGTTCACTTTACGGTCGAACACTACCAAACTTTACTAAGGAGTAGATACGCTTCTCCAACCTGATCTTGTGAATTCAAATAGGGGAAAAGATTCTAAGAAATGTGTTCTTACATATAAAATACCCTAAAGCTAGAAATCTCGGGATAAATTAGAAAGGACCATAGATAATCTCAGATAAAATTATTGTATGAACATAAGCATATAAATGAAGAAGTAAGGCATCTCCCCCACTCTTAGGATATTAAAAACCTGAAGGTTTATTTATCTTAAGTATGTGGTTGTTGTATTGTGTTTTAATCTACTTTATTTTTTAATTTTAATGCTATGATTGGCGGTTTTAGTGAGATACCTATATAATCGGCCAATTAATATAATTTTTGTTCTTGTAACTTATATTTATATAAAATTTCAATAATGCATACCTTAGAAAAGTTATTTAAATTCCTTTCTAACTCATGTTGGTCGTAGTTGTTCAAATATCTCAAGTGAAGACTTGGTCTTATTCAACCAAAGTGTGAAAAAGGTTTAACCTATGTTGTTCATATATGTTTGAAGCTCTTAAGTACATGATTGGTATGATCTAGTCAAGCTACTAAAAGTTATCCAACTCATGTTAGTAAGAGTTGTCTGAAGCTCTTAGGTGAAAGCTTGGTATGATTCAGTCGAAGTGTGAAAATGGTTCAACCTATGTTGGTCAAAGATACTCAAATATTTTAAGTGAAAGATTAAAAAACTAAGTAAAAAATAATCTAACTCTCACAACTGAGCGAAGTATCCCGGGGGCAACCATCGAACCATAAACTGGTCACATTTTAATATGAGGAAGCCACTACTTTTTTCTCGTGTTGTAAAATTAAAACAAACACAAAATTATATAAGAAAAATATACGAGTTACTAAAATTTGAAGCTTAATCAAAATTAAACAAAGTACCCTGGACTTCCAAGGGATTGAGTTTCCGAAGCAATAACTTACATAGTTTTAAAACGCAAAATACCATGGTCAACTAAGGGCTTAAAGTTCAACTTAGTAAGTAATAAAATGTGGTTTGAAATAATAGGTTTAGTAAAAATATTTACTTCTCTAAAATAATTACATATTCCCAAACTTTGGGTAGCTGAATGGAAATGAGATGATGGGAAACAAAATCATAATAAGTTACTAGAGATTTTATATAAAGATGCTCATGTCTTTCAATATCTACTACGACGTCGTCTTCTGTTTCCTCCTCATCTTCAGCTTATGTATCAAACTTTAAGTCTATGTATTATGGTCATTCATATTCAAGAACCATCTTCAATAGGAGTCCTAAATCAAGAATATGGAGCATCTTGTGAAGGCTAAGAACCATACCTGACTTAAAGGTTTGTGATTGGGCCCAAGTTGTCCTTAAAATCTTGTATATTTGATTATTTAAAGGTTAATCATTTGAAGCCTTAACATTCTTCAAGGATTTATCATTCAAAATTTATTCTTTAGACACCTTATTTATCAACTCCTTCGCCTATGTTAATAGGTCCACCACTTTGTAGCCTTTCGACCTCAATTTTGTGAACTTTATCTGAAAGACTTTCGATTATATTCTCCAGAATTTTATTGCTCTTCTCATTGACTCTCTTATTGTTAAAATAACTAACTTTTTATTTTTTTACTAGTATATCAGACTCATCCCCGTGATTGACAAGCTTGATCAGATTTCCACTTAAGCTGGAAAAGTCAGGTAGAGACAAGTTATATTCGTCAGCGAGTAACTAAATTATTTCAAATGTATTATTCATGACATGCATACCATAAGAAAACAAAGAATGTGTTTTTTATCAAGAAATATGAAAATACTTGGTTTATTTAAATCCCTGGTCCATTTGAAGCTTATAGAAGTATATACCTTAAAGAGGGGCATGGATTTTACCTCAAGATTGAGAAAACTATCCTAGATAAAGATTTCATATTATAACATAATTTCATTGAATCGGGCCAAAGAAAGAGGCTCCTCATAAACCAGTAGACAAAGCATGGCATTATCAGGAAGGCCATATCTGACCAGATGATGCTTATGCACGTCTATGGTAATAAAAGGGATCTTCCAAGCTGGAATTCTCTCAGTTGCTTCCATCGCTTCGACCTCAACCTTCACTAAATTACTCGTAGCTGTCGCAAACCCATCGCCAACATCTTTTCACTTTGGTTGGAGCTCAAAATTCTTTTTCAAGAAGATTGCACTTTTTATTATTTGGCTCCAGAATGAATGATTCCATATGTGATAAGGTTTGGGAAATTAGGGATGACGCCATATATATAGGCTAAAAAAAGGTTGGTGAAACTACCGAGATTGTTGTACTAGGGCTCACTAGTCGGGTTCCATGAGGTGTCCTATCCAGAGTTTTTCCTTGGATGAAATGTTTTATATAAGTCGACCCAATTTGAAATTTTCTTGCATCTGAAGGCCTCTCTGCCTCATGAACTTCTTGATATTTCTCCTAATTTCCTTTGAAATGGGAGACTTGACACTATGAGAAGAGTGGAAATCACTAGAAAAAGAGACCTCTTTATTGTCACCCTCAATCTTAAAAGGGATGTCAAACCCCATAGTCTTATTTAACTGATTATTTCCTTACATTGACCCATAATTAATTTAAAGTGAAAAGTGAAAGGAAAAGTTACCTTAAGTATTGGGTAGGACTGGACGAACTAGGCAAAAAATGACTTGAGGATCAGACTTCTGAAGCTGTAAAATTTTTCTAGTGTGATATTACTTAAAATCCTAAAAAATTGACAAACTTCAAATTAATTACCCAAGAACTCAAAAAAAGAGTGCCTATAACCTTCAAATATCTAAAGTTTTATTTTTGCGTGGCTCCGATTGCTGTAAAGGATTTTATAGTTAGTTTAGTGACTCTCTCTCTCTCTCTCTCTCTCCTCCCTCCTCCCTCC